>OZ010742.1:31288478-31888478 GCA_963932245.1 Tachinus rufipes | reverse complement strand
TTAATTTGGCCACTCGAGACGTCTCGGAATTTCCATTTGTATTTTAACTTTAATCACTGAACACAAATAGAATTTCATACTTTCCATAAATATAAAATTATCTTTATAAATTAAAATTTATATAATTTATAAAAATATATAATATAAATATACATTGCCAGATATTTAATTTCATCTAAAAAAATACGACGGTATTAGATCTAAAGGATAATCAGCTTCGTTATGATATATTTTCAGGCATTTTGTCGCTTGAAAAAAGAGGCTTTGAGTTTAAGCGCTACAAAATCGTCCGAACTTCCCTTGCACAGGGATCAATTTCAGATTTTTTGCAAAGAAAAAAATAGGTTGACCATTAAGGGAATAAAAACGAGGAGGTAAATTGAAAGTTGGAAATGGTGCGCATAAAATTATCGTCGACAGCAAAAAGGAGGTAGTAATTCAATTTTGCAACGTTTCATAAATTTATTAATAGAAAGTTTGTGCACTTTGTTGCAGTTCTGTTTTAATTAAGTTAATAAAGTCAGTAAATAAATATAATTTTATAATATTATTGAAATTTTAAATACAGGATACAGATTTTTAATATATGTATCATGCTTCTGAGATTTATTTTAAAAGAATGTATATTAAAAGAAATTGCAATACATTACTATACATAAATCATTATATTTACGTGAGTGCGACAATAATAAAGGGTTTTCCAATAGGGACGCCCCTGTTTTGAATAGCTGCTATTTGAACATGTGTGAAGTTAGCTCCATATTATAAACGTCAATTTGTTCGAGACATTATACCATTTCATCATGGTGAAGTACACGTGTGCGTAACGTTTGCAAATTATTAAATTTTATTACGATCATTCGAGTTTGGTCACCGCAACTTTATGTGCGTTGACTCCGATTTTTGGTTGTTATAATTGTCCGGATAAACGGTCTGTGGTTCGTTTAGTGGCTAAATTTGAGTCGACCTACTCATTATTGGTTGTTCCCGTGCCGAAAAGAGCAATATCAGCCAGGAGCGAAGAAAATATTGGCGCTGTACGAGCTTCTGTAGCCGAACAACCAAAACAATCGATTTCACGCCGTTCTCAGAAGTTAGGGATCAGCCAAACAACATTGTGCATTTGCTGCGCAGAAATTTTACTAATTGGGCCTTATACAAGATGGAGATCGATAATGATTTTCATCGAAAAATCATCCTGAGTGACGAGGCTCATTTTTGGCTAAACGGTTATATTAAAAACAGAACTGTCGCATTTGGGCAAGGGAAAATCCTCATAAAATCAACCAGTCACTTTTCTATCCATTAAAACTCACTGTTTAGTGTGGTTTTCATGCTGGCGGAGTCATTGGCCCTTATTTCTTTTTTGACAATGCAGGAAATGTCGTCACGGTCAACGGCGATCGCTATAGGGGCATGTTAACCGATTATTTTTGGGACAAATTGGATGATTTTGATGTGTACAATATGTGGTTTCAACAAGACGGGGCCATATGCCATACAGCCGGCCAAACAATCTATTTATTGAAGACCAAGTTCGGAGACCGTGTTATTTCAAGACACGGCCCAACCAATTGGCCGCCTCGTTTGTGCGATTTAACGCCCCAAGACTTTTTTCTCTGGGGGTACGTTAAGTCAGTGGTCTACAGCAACAAACCAACAACATTGGAGGAGCTCCAAACCAATATTGAAAGAGCCATTGCTGACCTATCGGTAGATTTGTGTGAAAAAGTAATGGAAAATTGGGTCCAGCGTCTCCATTCGTGCCGGCGTTCTAGAGGTGGCCATTTGAACGATGTTCTGTTCCATTTTTAATGGTATAGTGTCACCTACAACCCACAATAAACAGATCTTTGATATCTCATCAATTGATTGTTTTATTTACATTTCAAATGGGGGCGCTCTTAATGGAAGACCCTTTACATACATACAAATTTATTTAAATTTATAAATAACATGTATAATTTTAAACTTGTTATCAAGTATAATTTATCTTCTTCTTAATTAACTATTCCGTATTTCTTGAGTATAAACTTTTTTTTTACTCCTCCAAACCTCTCAACGTGTTGTTTTTTGTTTAATATATGTATAGTATCTTCATCTCTATTGTTACTTTGTGTACCCTACACGCATTTTATTTATTATTTTTTTGTAAATACCCATATCTCCTCACCGCTGTACGTTTGTACTAGCAATATACACTGATTATATAGTTTTGCTCTTCAACTTAATAGTATGTTAATTTTTAGAACATCCTTTAGTCAATCTATAGCTTTTGATTGATAGCTCTCTAGTTTGCATATCTCTTTTCGTTGTCTACTTTTATAATGTTGTTATCGTTGTTTTTCTGGATTGTTATGTAATACGTTTTGCTAAAATTAATTTTCAGTTTTATTCTTTTTGAAGCTATGTGCAGATTTTGTATTATGCTTAGTTTTTTTTTTAGTTTTTGCAAAACAGTGTGATTTGTATATCTTAGATGTTAGAGTGTTTCTTCACATATTTTTAGTTTTCTTTTTTTCAACCTAGTCTATAATTTTAAATGCGTATTCCAGTATTGATGTAAATAACTTAGGTGTTATTCTGTGCGCTTATGCAATTTTATTTGAAGCGTTATGTTATTATATATGTGCTTTATAAGATTTTTGTAGCTGTGGTCGGCCTTTGCATCTTTTAGAGTTTGCAGAATTCTTCACTTTGTGTCCAAGACTTGTCTTAGGTTAGTTTTCTGGAGCATTATAGACGGTAAATTTGTGTGTTTGCATTTTGTATTTTAAACGAACTAAAAGTTCCTACACACGCTTTTACTCAGAACGTTGAGAATACACACACACGCGTGTTTTTTTATTTGTTTGGATCTACGTGAAAGTGCTGTAGCAGCTACGAGTAGCTGTTCTGAAACTCTGCAGGCACAGGTTGTAGGTTGATGAGCAATTTTTTGAAAAAATCTGGGGTTATACTGCAGTACTACTTGGTGGAATCTGCAGATGTAATAGGATTAGGTCACTTAGTGGTACCAGACAAAAATAGCCAGATAGTGGTTTCTAGGAGAAGTATTTTCTCTTGTGTCTATGTTGGATTCTTGGAGTTGATTAACACTGGGGGCAAAAATTATGGACATTTGTAGTAATGTGCGCGCTTGTCGCGTACTCTAGTTAGTAACAATTCCCCTTAATCTCTTAGGATAAAAAGTGTCTACTAGAGTTTAACTATGAGTAGGTGATGCAGGTTTAAATGTTCTGAATGCTTGCGGCACGGTTTGTCTGAATTGTTTAGGTTCTGGGTTTTGGCGGTTGTCTCCGCGATATCTTCTTCCTCTTGGGTCTCTGAGCACTAAGCGGTATATCTGCATAGTGTCTACCGGTGGAAATTAGATATTTTTCATTTTGTTGCGTTTGTTCACTAAGTGTACAATATTATATACTATTTGCTAGTCCGGCTTGTTTGTTCTCTTGTGATACTTGTGATAGGCGGGAATGACGGTGTCGGTAGTACGTTAAAAGCGTTAAGGGTTTTGTCGGGCTTAATTGCAGGTTCTTCTAGGCGTGGGTTTGTTGGTTTTCTTTTGGAAGTTTGCATTGGAGTTAGACAGGCACTCCCTGTCTTCTTCCAATGTTTCTGGGTTACCTAGCACGTTGACTGCGTTATGGAGCATATATGTCCCGTACAGCACTTTTATATATGGCAGAACATAATTTTAATAAACTCCCCTGTGGGCGGTGCTGTCACTTTGACATACTTTGGCAGAATAAAAAGTTATTAGTAGCGTTTGGCTCTCTGGGGTTAAAGTAATAAAAAAACAATGAATCTACTAGCGACTATGGGTTTTTTTAAATTGAATTATTTAACGTCGGTCTATTTCTGCTGCTAAGGCTAATTACCGATGCCAGATGTTAAGACTACCACATCTAAAAATTTTGCCGCAAATTTAGGAATGCCAAACTTAAATTATTGGGTTCTTTAACTTGCACGCAACATCAAGGCAGTCCACGGGAAAAAAGCGTACTCATTACAACACATTTTTTCTTAATCAGAAAAACTGATCTTTTAGATAGGGGGCTTCATGCTTGAACCGAAGACTCTTGCTATAGCAGTCGAGTACGATAACCATTACACTACCCGGGCGGTGGACTTAAATGTATCAATTATGTAACTAATATAATATAACTTTAGTTATTTGATTTCAAATAAAATCGGGTCATAATTTTGCAAATATTAACGGCAAGGGCACGGGACGCAGAAGCCCCGTACCGCCAAATACAAAAGACATGCGAGGGTCATATGTGACTCGTACCGCCAAATAAGAAGTAACGTAAAAAGAGTAGCCGCAGTGAACGTACTAGAGGTACGTTGCATTTTGCGTCAGCCGTGAAGCGGCTTTTCTCCGATTTGTTGTGTCCGGTGGTGTCATTGATGTTATCTTCTTTTACAGCTTTGTTATTTTTTATCTTTTTGAGAGCATTTTTTATTTTTGTTTTATTTATTTGAGGTAATTTCTTTATTAATCTTAAAAAAAACGAATTAATCGTTGGGCTTGTGCATAGGCGTCTTACAAAGGCGAAAACTAGTTACTTAAAAAATAAAAGTAAATTGAACATTACAGTTAGTATTACTAATACTGCAACATTAAAAAAATAAAATTGAAAAATGTGGTTAAAATAAAAAAAAAATAAATAAAATAAAATAAATTTAAAATTAAACAAAAAAAGGGGGAATTTGGAAAATAAATTATAGGTAAAGAGAAAAATGATTTGGAAATTAATTAATATCTAGACTATGCAACACTAGAACAAGTAAAACATGTTCGTATAAATGTACACACAGTGTTTCAAGTTTACTAAATGTAACCTTGAACAATGTCGAACAGTCTAGAAATTACAAAATGTAAATATTAAAATGATCTAAAATCATCCATATACGCGTTTCGAAATTTCGAAATTTCTAAACGCGTATATTACATTTTGTAATTTCTAGACTGTTCGACATTGTTCAAGGTTACATTTGTATCAGCCTAATTTAAATGCAAACGCTAAGGTTTTGGTTTTTCCGTTTTTCTTTTTTTTCATTGTTGAGATTTGTTGTTTTTTCCACTATGACCTTAATGAGTGCTATCAACCGGAATCATGTGATTTTTGATTTTGCATTTGAGCTTGTTGCTAACATAGTTTAGTTCTTCTATTGGATGGCTTTCTCTAGTTTTGCATTTAGTATGGTTAAACTTGCATTTACATTATCTGTTACGGATTCTACGGTTGTCGTCTTGGAAGAGATTTAATATATACTTTTCCTAATCTTTACAACGCTTGTTATTTTTGCTTATAATGTTTCCATTGGCGTCTTTTAGTACAGTTGGGTGTTTTGATTTTCTGATTCCTGCTGTTTTCTTTTTTTATGTAGATAAAATTGTCATTCCTCTTTTGTAGCTGTTCAATTTCTGCACATGAGTTAATAAGCTAGATTTTCTTGTTTTTTTTTTAATTTTTGATTTAATCATCTTATTGACTTTGCCGTATTCTTTTCTGTTTTTTTTTTTTTAATAAGGTGGTTCATGAGTCTCAGGGTTTCTTCTATCCATTCTTTTTTTACAGTTTTTTTTCAGTTACTAAGATGTCGTTTGCCGCATTAACTACCGTAGTTTTAAAGCTACACCATGTCCTGAGTTGCTGTTTCAGTCATCTTGTGTATTTCGTTATTAAATTCTGTTCAGTTTTTTACATATGTACGTGCAAGTTTATTAGTGCTTCTATTGTTATTTTGTTTGTTTGTGTTTTTTTATTATTTAACTTGTAAAGTAAGTTGTGGTTAGAATTTACATCTGCCCCAGGGTATGTTCTTAGTGTTTTAATGCTGTTTTAATTCTTGTAGCGACAGTTTATCATAAAGAAATCTACTTGGTTTCTTATAATCTTGTTTTGACATTCATCTTGTGGAGACTTCCATGAGTATAGCCGTTTTTTTGTGTTGGTTATTGTAACAAATAATAATGGCGTAATACAAAAATACGTTTTTCTGATGTTTGGGCAGTTTTTTTATTTCATTTTTGTAGAATTGTGCTTGGCAAGTGAGTCTAATTGGTTGAACAAGGACATTTCTGAATGACTGTTGTTAAAACTAATTGCTTCAAGTGCTTTTAAGACAAATCATCTCACATTTACCAAAGACAAGCGTTTGGTTTTTTTAGCCCCGTTTGGAGTAATTGCACCAAATAATTTTTACTTTTTGTTATATTTTTTTATGACTATTCATAATAAAATTTTACTTGGTGTTTGAACTTTTACTGCTTAAACTAGGTTCTTATCAGCTGCGTTGCCAAAGTCGGCACCTTTCTTGAACTAAGACTGAAGTCTACGGTAAATTTTGGTGGTTTAACATTTTCCGATAAAAAAAGTATATAAGTATATGAGTTGCGCAACAGAGATGGGCACTATTTGCATTTTATTATAAAGACTACTAAAGAAAACGCAGGACAAGCCGTATGTACTTGTTTTTTTTTGCTTTAGGCATTTTCACTTAACAACCTCAACCGCCTTATCACACAAAATTGACGTTTTTTTATAACTTACGACAAAAATGATGTTTTTCTCTTTTTCTTCTTCTGTAGGTATTGGACCTGTAGTTACTGCTTTTCTTGGGATATTGACGACTGCCATCTCTTCGGGTTTATATCTGCTGGTCTTGTGCCGTGGGGCTTTCCGTCTCTTGTGATTTTAGGGAGCCTGGTGTTGTCTATGCGTGTGGTGTGGTCGTTCCATTCTCTTTGGCGTTATCGAGACCATTTGACTATGTCTTGGGTGTTGCATTCCTCTCTAATGTTGGTGCTTTGCACTCTATTGTGTAGTGTTCTGCCTGTGATTGTCTTTAGGATTTTCATCTCTGTTGTTCTGAGGGATTCTTTTCTTTTGCTGTGTCGGCCCTTGTTTCAACGGCGGCGTTTTCATAAGTTTGTTTCTCTATATAAGCCCGCAAGCATCTCGATATCTTTGCAGCTTTGCGTGTTTGGGCTGTCGTTTTCCCCTTTAAATTACCGTGGTTATCTCTATGCCCAGAGAAATAAAAGTTCGGACTTGTTTTATTGTTTTGGCATTGATGGTAAGCTTGCATCGTAGCGGCTCTTTTGAGGTGGTTAGGCACTTTGTTTTTTTGACCGAGATTATCATATTGTAGTGATGTCTTGATGATAAAATAAAATTTTACATTCTAAAGTCAAACAATAATAAAATAATAAAAAAAACTATAAGTGGGAAAAATAAAATATAGGTCACGCAATGTATGTGTGAGGAGTCTGTAACGACATTTTTGCGTATTTAAACATAATAAATGATTAATTTATGTAAATTGCTTTTCCACCCAGTATGAGATACTGAATTAGTGTTTCGGGACATGCACATCTTATCAGTGCGCCTAGCAACTCACTGGTCAGAAAGACAATTTGCATAAAATTATACATAAAATGTATAATAGTTAAAGTGATTTAATATAAATTGTTTTTCTGACCAGTGAGAGCTAAGCACACTAATAAAAGGAAAAGACTTTAGTATATGTAATAAAAAACTAACAAAAATTACAAAAGCAAAGAAGATAGGGGTGGTGGACGGAAGCATTCGTGTTAAGAATTTACAATTATCAATTAAAAGTCAATTATATCAACCAAAAATTATATGAATAACATTTTAAAGTCAATTTTCTATCGCACAACTTAACTATTAATTAATAATTAACTGTAGACCACTCTTCAGAAAATAATGTTGTCGGGGTAGTTGGCAGCTAATTATGTTTAAAATGACGCGGCGTTAGAACGGACCTGTAGGTTGTATGTAACAACTCATCAATATTCCTAGTTCCTATACTTTAGAAAATATTACTTTAAATTATCAAAAATTTGT
This sequence comes from Tachinus rufipes, assembly GCA_963932245.1. NCBI lineage: Eukaryota > Metazoa > Arthropoda > Insecta > Coleoptera > Staphylinidae > Tachinus > Tachinus rufipes. The sequence continues at coordinate 31,880,595 of OZ010742.1, read as the reverse complement.
TTTCTAGACTTTTCTTTTTTATTTTAACATTACACATTGCATATATCGACAATAAAGAGTTAATTATGTAGTATATTATATTTTGTTTTAGGCATTCAATTTGAGTGATATATTATTGTACGAAATGAATTCTATTTTTTATATAAGCTTATATAACTTAGTAGTTAGACCATGTGGAATGTAGTTATAACAATTCAATTTGAGATGATAATATATCACTTCAGCGGATTAATAATAATATCGTAGAGCTCATTGTATAGGTTCATGTGACTTGAATGACAATCTCATTTTTGTAGAATAATATATGAATTTTATTTTCTGGTTGTAACACGTTATTATATAATATGTTATATTATATTTTTATATAATCAAAATGTATTTATATAAGACAAAAACTCGTCGTATCTGGCTTCAATGACTTGATAACGTGTCAGATTGGATTAATAAGATTTTCCATGCTCTATTTTCTTTGCAGGTATCTGTCACATTTCCTCCACATAATTCTAAGAGATAATCTAAAACCAGTAAATCGATTTTATAAACATGGTCTGTCTTCAAACTTATTACGAATTCATGCAAAAATTAATTAAATGCCATACACATATAATGTTTATTTAGTTTAAGGCTGTTTTAAATCATTCCAATTTGTTTAAATTAATTAAAATATAATTTAATTATTACAAATCATCAGTTTATTTAATAAAATTTTTGTTTTTGTTATTTGATTCATAATTTAATTTATAATATTTTCCGGTAAAAAAATAAATAATCTCATCTAAGTTATGCACGCGCCTTATAATGAATGCAACTACAAAACTAACCATACTTAAACCACAAATGTTTTATAAAGACATTAAATAAATTAAAATAATATTTAATAGAAGCACTCGTGCATATTGATCAGTAATGTTGATCAAATATTTAGTATTCCGAGCAGCTATATTTAATTAATTAACTATTTTGTCATCACATTGTTTAAACAATTGGATTATGACTAAATTTATATATGTGCAAATTAATCTTTTAAGCTTAATAATTGTTTAAATATTTAAAATTTTAATTAATTTTGCAATTCTATACATATTAACTAATACTAAAATTTATTGATTAATAATTGAATAGCAAACTATGAAATTAATTTCAATAAAGCACATAAATCATACATATTCCAGACATAAGCCTGGCGTAAACTCCAATAATATATTAATTAACTTAATGAGCTTATTGAAAATAAATTATTTCATAGATTGCTTATTCGAATAATGTTATTATTTGTACGAAAAAAGTGCAAATTGAAAACATGTCAGGTTAGGTTTGCAATTTTTCTCATGGTGTATGATTAATGATGCGAATTATTTTACTTCGCCTACTTCTTAGCAGAAATATTTTTTTAAAAAAATTTGATGTAATGTTTTTTATATCCGAAGCTTTCAGGTGTTGTTATGTTACTAATAAATTATGAAGAAACCAATTATAAGGGAATAATGAAATGCTTTATTTATGGTGGTAATAAAATGGAGAATTCTATAATTATGCAAAAGCAAACTTAACATTTTTTTTAATTATATTTTTTTATTATCTATTATTTTATACAAAACTATATATTTTGAAATTGATTTTATAATTATAAAAACAAATTATGATCAATACTAAACTTACGTTTTTGTTAAATTTTAAAATGACTTTGCTACTAAAAGTAATTAGTTAATTATAAAAAAAAATTGATGACTGGTTTAAAAAATGTTGGTTAAGTTATTTTTTTGTACCAAAGACCTTTACTTTAGATCTTATGCTTGTGTTACCACTTCACAGCTGCCTTTAAATATGTACCTGTAAATTAATTACATAATATTTACTACTGAACCCATTATTTTTAGATTTTTGGTAAGTAGTATTATTTGTTAAATTAGAAATATTATTGCAGAATGTAGCATTTTTCAATTGTCTTTTAAATTAAAATTTTTATATGTATTTTGAATATTTATTTATTTATTCTTAAGTAGTACAATGTTTTTATTAAAATTGAATGTTCAAACTTATCTGTAAAAAATAATATCCAGTAAACTCCTACCTCGAATCTGTCTCCAAAGGGAATTGGAATTGTTTACCGGGCTTATCGTAGACTTTTTTCTTTTTTCTTCACGTTAAATTGCACATTCTGGGATGCCAATTTATGTCCAAGTTTTGCAATATGATGCTGTTGGTTAGGTCAGATGAATTGGACTTTACTGATTAGCCAAATAAAAATACGTTTTATGCGTTTAACAATTTTATATTAATTAATTATAACTCAAATGTCAAAATACATTTCAAAGCCCAGTTTACATTTTTGTACTCAAATATAAAAATAATTAATTAGATGTTGCAATAACCAACACCCCTTCTTACCATGTAATTAAATTTATTTAAGCATTAATTAATCCGACCTCTTTGGTATGTTTTGCCAACTTTAACAAACAAACAATAAATAGCTGCTACCTTTATCTTTTTAATTGCATCATGTATGTACTTGTATTTAATATCAATATGCTTTATCTTTTGGTTACAAGTTTTGTCGTTGAGTAGTTTTATACAACCTTGATTGTCTTCATACAGTTTAACTGGAGTTTGAATTTCTTGACCAAAATCAAATTTTTGTTTACGACTGACTCATGCGATTAATGCTTCATTAAAAATAAAACAATATCCTGTATTTGATTTTCTGTCAACAGGATCGCTACCCTAATCTGCATCAACATAACATTCGAAACATCTATCGTTGTCTTTGTTACCAAGTTTTAATTTAAATGATTTCGTTGCTTTTGAATACCTGAAGACTATCTGGTCTTGTGTTAAGAGATAGATATAACAATGACCTAATTGCACTTCTGTATGTCTCTTGCGATTCAAATAAATCTTAATTCATTGTTTGACTCAAATAACCTGGGTTCATTGGAGTCACTGAATCCTTTACATCAATCAAATTAAATTCTAATAGTTTATTCATAATATATTTTTCTTTATAAAAAACATGTAAAATATACCTTTGTCATCAAGACTAAACTTCATGTGATAAGTCGTCATTTAAATACGCTGTTTGGATATCAAAATGTCGAACGCTTATTTTTCGTTTTTTAGTCACAATCAAAAAGAATTTTTAGTGATGTTGGACTCACCACAGGTGCAAAAACTTTATCATAATTTCGACCATACAATTGGGAAAGCCCTTGGGCAACTAGACGTGCTTTATATTTGATTAAGTTTTCTTCTTGGTCAGCAGGTAATTTTGTTAATTCCCAAGTACCACATTTACTTAAAGACTGTAGTTCTTTATCCATAGCCATTTTCCTGTTAACATCTAGCTCGTTTATGGCTTTATCATATGTAATAAGATCTTGATTAATATTATGTGTCACTTTCTACGCTTCCATAATCAAACGATTTGGCGGTATGCTCTTATTCAATCTATTTGGGCGTCGAATAGTTTGTTGTTCTTCAACAATTTCAGCCCTTTCTAAAACTGCATCAAATGATGTTAGAATTATTTCATTTTTATCACCTACTTAATTTTGCACTTTTGATGTCACTGATTGTTTATTAACTTCTGGTTTGATGAATTTGACATCATGATTAATTTTGATTTTATGTGTGTCAACCAGGGGCTGAGCTACTTGTAAGCAAGTGTCTGCAGTGCGGAAGGGCCCACAAGCATAGGGGGCTTTCCTACGTTTATTTTAAAACTTGGGGCCTCCCAGAATTTACAAAATAAAGGTTAAACAAATTACAAAATTGTACTTTTTTTTTAACCCAAAAGTCCTAGCTCCGCCACTGGTGTCAACATCCAAAAGTCTATAACTTTTTGTACCAAATTCATATCCAACAAATTCGGCAGTATCATCTAATTTTTTGCATTGATCTTTATGAATATACGCATACACAGGTGATCCAAATACTTGAAAATAGTCTAAATTTGGTTGTTTATTGTGCCATGCTTCATATAGAGTCGTTTTTACATTTTTTGTAGGTAAACGATTAATAATGTGATTTACTGTGCTTATTGCTTCACCCCAAAATTGTTTATGAAGACCTGAACATGATAACATACACTTTGTTATTTTAATTAGTGTACGATTTTTACTACGTTTATCTATGTCACTTTGCTGTGGAGTTTTTGGTACGGTTAACTGAGTTTTGATAACTTGATTTTAAAAGACTTTGTAGTCGTCCATCGATGTATTCTCCACCTCGATCAGATCTAATCGCTTTTAGAATTTCACCGTGTTGAGTCTTCATCATGAAATTAACCATACTTTTATAGACATCAGATTTTATCTTCAGTAGATAGATATGCGAGTAACTATCATCAATGAGAGTTAAAATAACGATTACCTCTTGGCGTCAGTGGCTTAATTGGTCCGCATACATCTGTGTGGATTAAATCTAATTTATTAGTAGATTTATTTATTGGCTTTTTAGGAAAACTTATCTCGAGTTTTCTTGCATTGGATACATGTCTCACAAACATAATCGTGATCACAATTTGCTATTTTCATATTGGTTGACAGTTCAGTTATTTTTCGAATATCAATTAAATTACGGTGTCCAAGGATCTTATGCCATTTATGTATGCATTTAAAATGAATTGTGTTCGTCGTTTGTATGGCAGTATGCCGCGGCGTTATTTTATACACATAATTCTTGCACTTCACTTTTATTATAGTGATTTTATTCTTGATTATATGGCAGGTTTTACCAATGAATATTACGGTACAACCATTTTTCGCTAATTTACCGACCGGTAACAGATCACATTGTAGTTCTGATATATATATATATAACGTCCTTCTGTTTCTGAATTTGAATTAGTTAAATACTTGAAAAGTGTTTCATTGTTGCACATAAGTGCAGATGCACCAGAGTCTACACACCATTCTTTCTCATTTGATTTACTTTTATTTACTATCATGCATACAAACGAATCATTGTCATTTGCATTTATTTGTACTGCATTAGCTTGATTTGACTCATGTTTTTCAGAATCTTTTTTCTTTTTCCATGCAGTAGTGATCTTTTCTCTTACAGAAAAAAACGATATGCTCAAATTTTGGTTTGTTAACTTTCACTTCAAGAGCACTTTCATTACTTTCACTGGTTTTCGTTATATCTAATCTCTTCTGGACGTGACTCGAGTGCTGTAATTAATACGCCATAACTTTCTGGTAAGCTAGACAAATATAACGCAACAGAAAGAGCTTTCAGATAATATCAGCCGACATAGCCGTCTTAAATATCAAACTTTATAGGATAAAGTTGACTTTTGATTATATTCTCTTAAAGATTCCCACATTGCTTTGGCTGTAGAATGATTTCTTATATGAATGATTTGATTGTCATCAACAAATAAACCAATACATGCTCGTGCTTTACCATCTTTTTTATTTCATGCCGCTAATGCATTTGCGTCAGTCGAAGCAGGTGCAATATCTTCGAAAACTGTCCATAAGTCTTCTTTGATTAATAGAAGTTTGAGTTTATATTTCCAAACTCCATAGTTATCATTATTTAATTTTAGTATATGCACTTTCATTACTGAATCTGCCATGGTGTTTCGGTATTCTAATGCACGTCTTTATTTTATTACAATGGCTATCGTCCTGGGCCCTTATCCTGTTGGTTAGGTCAGATGAATTGGACCAAATAAAAATACGTTTTATGCGTTTAACAATTTTATATTAATTAATTATAACTCGGATGTCAAAATACATTTCAAAGCACGATTTACATTTTTGTACTCAAATATAAAAATAATTAATTAGATGTTGCAATAACCAACAAATGCGCCCAGGAAATTTCTTGTGCAGCACTGCAAATGTCTATGCCAAAATTTTTAATATAGGCCAAAGAAAATTAGTTGACATTCTACGGTAACGATCCGCCAACACAAAAACCTTACCAAACAGTAACTCATTGGGGATAAAGAAGTTTTCTAGCTATTGTTCTAGGATTTTTGGAACCACAGATGCGGCTGTTCTGTCTATTGAAGAACTTACTGAGATGGGCTTCAATTCTTTATAGTATAAATTGTCAATGATTTGACTCGGAAAATCTGGAATAATTTTGGAGATTTTATTACAACAAATATAGGTTAGGTTGCATACTCTACATGGTCGTTTTTATTTTTAACAATAAAATATTTAATTGATGCAAAAATATTGATTATTAGCTTAATTTTTAAACTCACTGCATATTTGTGGTGATTCTAAATATTTTCATCCGTTTCCATATTTTCGTTTATGCAAAACGCGAATTGAAAAAATAAAATAAAATTATATATGTTTTTTCTTGGTTTGTGAAATTTTCCGCTCCAGGATGCAAACGAAATTATGCATGAATTTAATCACGTACAAATTCGAAGCTTCCCAAGAAGAAAATGGTGTTTATTTAAATTAAAATAGAAACAACCCTGCCGAAAGAGGGATGTATGTTTCCTTTGAGGAAATACGTTATTTTATTATGGGTGAATGTTTGTAGAAACTGTAACTTCGGTCAGATTATAATTTACTAAGTTTTGGTACGGTGTTGTGCGGTTGGGATTTAGGACAAGCAATCGTGTTATACATAGTTTTGGGGTAATCTATGAAAATTATAGCTTACCCTAAATGCAATCAAGCTGATAAGCAAATATAATAAAAATTTATAGATTTTTATAATATAATTTATGTTCTATTTATAAATCAGTTCAATCAACTTTAAACAAAATAAAAATTAAATTTTATATATATATTTAATTTATAAATTTGGTTCCTTTGCAATTAATGTCAATTAAAATATAATCAAATTTTGAAAACAAATTTTACAAACATTTACAAACAATTAATTATTAAAATTAGTAATATTATATTAAATTATTAATATAGAATTTTTGTACTATAATTTAATATAATTTAATAGTTATCGAGAGTTCGAAAAGTCGTAAATTGCTCTCTTATAATAAACTAAACTCAGCACAGGATACTTAACTAGTAAAAATATTTGCTATAATATTTATTTTTTTATGTTTCATATACTCTATATAGAATTATAGAGTGAATGATATATTAGGTAATAATTTAATAACAATGTGCTGATTTATATGTTTTAGCTTGCAAAGAGAGTAAGCGTGAAAAATTGTGTTATTATTTATTGTGGCTGTAAATCCTACTTTTCAGATTTGTTTTTTGTTATTTGATATAAACTGAGTAATAAATTTGACGTCAAGCTTCCGAAAATCTCAAATTTTACGATCATATGCAATCTATAAAATATTAATAGGGCAATAAATCGATTTACACACATGAAATATGCACTTGATATATGTGCAAGGAAATTCGAGTGACAAACTATAATACCATCAACAAGTCCTAAAAATAAAAATAAAATAACCATTATGGAAAATTGATGGTTCCAAAAAACTAGCGTTTTTGTATATAATTAATCATAACCTCTCTAACTTAATATTAAAAAGAAGACTTAAAATAACCAAATATAAATATAAAATCAACACTTATTATTCAATAATTATTAAAATCAATATTTAACTTTTTACACAAATCTAGTGCGATTGAGTTGTATTTTCTTGCACAAGTTAAGTATTATTATATTGGGTAATCTATAATATTAATAATAAAAAACTTTATTTAATAATCATTAATTAATACGTTCACACAATTATTCCGCTGTGGATAATTTTATTTTGGTTAATCTAAGCTATTATGATTACTACACTAGATAAGTTGGTTGAGCCATATTACTATTATTTATTATTACTCTATAGTTTGTTATGCTACTACTTTATTGTTTTATTTCTATCAATTGTTGTTTAGGTTTTCCTAAAGCTTTCAGCTGTCAAAGTTTTATTTTGCAGTACTCATAAGTTCCAAATTTACTAGACATTGGTTAAAATTGCAGAGATTGTGCAAATTATGTGTATTATATGCAGACGACCAAAAAATTAGGTCACATTAAAATGTAATGTATTTTTGGAATTTATTGTTTTATGTTTATATTTGTAAATTCTAATACAATATGCAGTATTCTGTGTGCTAAATTAGTTTTAAATATAAAATTGGAAAGTATATTTTTTAGTTGTTATGATTTATTCTAAACAAGCAACAAGTTTAAATTTAAAATAGTAAGTCTCTGTAAATAAGAAGTAAACAAAATTAAAAACAATACATTAATATAAGATAATTGTTAATAACGTGAAAAAACTTTCAATTAAACTAAGGATCGCATTCTGGGTAGTTCATGGAACTGGTGTCGGATACTTTGTTCCAACTCATACTATACATGTTTTCTGAGATTCATAACTCACACATCGTGCTGACCAACTAAACCGCCTGATTTTCACCTCAGTCAGATGTTCTCCGGCAACTCTAGCTGGGTGAGGACTATCATTATGTTTTATTAAAAAGCTATGTTTGCCTATAGTGATTATAAATAGCATAACATGATCTTTTGGAACTTTCGTAATATACTTGTGATTAGACACGGAGTGATTCTGTGCTTGCTTATAAAAATATTCAATTGCTCTTTAATACAAACTGAAGCATATCTTTTTTTGAGTCTATTTCATACTCGTTGACATCCGTCTAGCCCAGGGGTGGCCAACCCAAATGATCTTGCGGGCCACTTTGGAAATGCATTATGACTCCGCACACACAAATAATGTATTTTTTTAATACTACTTTAGGCATTATAAATTAAATACAATCAGATGCAAAAAAACGGGTTATTGGGTAATTTTTTGCAAGTGACTACTAGTCATTTTAGTTTCTAAGTGCTGAAGATTGTGCAAAAGTTGTTGTGGCAGATGGAAGAAACCAGCGGTATGTGTCCAGATTCCTTCATATCAGTTTTTTTACCGTCGAAAGAGCACTTGAGCGGTTTAGAGAGACCGGCAGAAATACTTGGTGGCCGGGATCTGACAGGAAACAAAAAACGACTGCTATCGATGACCGATTTATTGTTTGTACTACTCTAGGAAATCGTCATGGACTTTAGTGGATATCAGAAACCAGCTCCGTGAGGTTCCTGGTTTATCTGTGAGTGTGTGGACAGTTTGTCAAAGGGTGCAAGAAACTGGCTTAAAATCTTGTAGACCAGCATGGACCAAAATTACTCCCACGTCACCGAGTAGTCAAACTCCAATTTTCTTGCAAAAATTTGAAATGGACATTGGCACAATAGAGGACAGTACTGTTTGCTGACAAATTTAGATTTTGACTACATTTGTCAGATGGAAGAGAATGAGTATGGAGACAAACTTGTTTTTCTTTACGTGCCATGTCCTCCGAGAACGTCGGCGATCATTATAGTAATTATTATTTTATTGGCAGCGGCTCGGAACAGGCTTGTTGAACTGACATCATACCATTCTTTTAGGTTTTTCAGCTAAGACGTGCGTCTTCTTCTTGGACCTCGTACTCAAAACATGTTCAAAGTATTCCAGCTTACGTTCCTTGATGGTAAACATAACCTCTGGTTGCTTTTGGAGACGGGGAAGCACCTGGGTGTTTCGGACTCTGTCTACCCATGACATTTTAAGCAAGCGACGGTAGCACCACATTTCGAACGTATCAAGTTGGCTACATAGGATCTTTGTAAAAGTCCACCCTTTTATTCCGTAGTACAGAATTGGAAAGACGTAGCACCGTAGTAAACAAATACGTAGTGGTATTGACAAGTCACGAGATGTAAGCACCTTCTTTATGTTGCTAAATGCTGCTCTAGCCTGCTCAATGCGGGACCTTATTTCCTGCTTACTAACCCACTTACTTTGGATACAAACAGGAGAACAGTTTGCGGAGTGCACTTTTAAGCCTAGGCTTAGCCATGGTGGAAGTTTCCTGATAGTATGGGCAGGAATGTCAATAGATGCCTGCACCAAACTGATTGTCATTGATGGAGAATTGCTGACTGTAGTCACATTTGCTCCATTTATCGGCGAAGTCTTTATTCTGATGCAGGATAACGCAAGACCGCATTCTACAAGCTGCGTCACTGAATACTTGGTTGCAGTTAGAATAAGAAAATTTAACTGGCCTGCATGTACCCTAGATGGAAATCCTATCAAACATGTTTGGGCAGGCGTGTTAGAAATCATGCACTAACCACACTAAACGAGCATTGTGAGGCACATCAGAAAGATTGTCAGAATATTTTACAGAATGATATTGCTGAGTTTATTAATGGCATAAGTTGCCATATGCAGGCAATATTTAGGGCTTGAGTAGGCAATACAAATTATTGAAATCTTATTCAACTGAAATTTTCATTATTAATTTTTGTTAAATTTATTTTGCAGAAATGCATTTTTTTTTGTTTATACGTACGTTATTGTTTTCGTTTATTAATGTTTAATTAATAAACTGATACCATATGTTGTTTTTTTTTACATCCTGATGGTCTCTTTGATTGTATAACATTAAAAAAAATTAATAAGTAAATAAAACAACTACTATGTTTTTACCACTAATTTATTGTTGTAAAATTATATATAAGGCATATACAATTTTACAAAATACATTTCACGACTTAAGTTTTAACGTTTTACGGTCATTATCGAGTGAGAAACAATTGAATGAAACAATACATATATATAAATAGAGCAACTGGTGAATTGGCAGGAGAATACAAGGAATTTTACAGAATATTAAAAAGTGGTGGATTATACTAAATTAGATCGGTTTGCTCGTTCAAAAGGTTAACGAGCGGATTATGGGAATGTTTATAAATTTCGGCGGCTTCTTAAAGATTAAGCTTAGTACCTTTTGTACAGGTATGTAAAATTTTTAACTGATTAATGTTTGGAAATGAATGATTGCAATGAACTAGAATTTTTATTTAAACAAAATGCGCGATAATGTTCAGCATATCTTTTTTTTAAATTACGGCCCGTTTGACCTATGTATAGGCTATTACATTCAGGACATGACATTTTATATACACCAGACTTTTTTAAAGAGTCAATTTTATCTTTAGCATTAAAAAGAATGTTTGATAATTTACAACTTGGTCTAAACGCGATTAGTTGATTTTGTTTGCGAAGAATGTAAGCGATTTTGTCTGTGCGCACAGATTAAATATGGAGTACCACATAGTAACCGTCGCAACCATCTTGATGATTAAAAAAAATTAGCCGGGTTTTTTGCAAAAAATTACCCAATTACCCGTTTTTTGTTTCGTCTGAGTGTTTATTTTGTAAAATCTGATAAATCTTGCGGTCCAGAAAAATATTCAAGGCATGCAGCCCGCGGGTCACGGGTTGGCCACCCCTGGTCTAACCTATTGAGCAAAGACGCAGCTCATTTGAGAAAAATACCTTGCTCCAGTCCTGGCCAATCTTGCCATTTAATTCTGGCGTTGCAATGGTAAACCTGTAGTCACTCTTCTACAAAACAAATCAATAGCAAAAAGATTTTTCTAAAAGTATATTTACTAACATTTACATCTTTCACTTAGAGTTAATTTTTCATATTATTAATTTCATTATACCGCTACTACAAAATTTTCTACAGAGCAAATGATTTAAAAAAAAAAATTTTTAATGACTTAATTTTTTTGCCTGCTAGTGTATTAACACACTTGTCCAATAAGTAATAAATCAGAAAAACAAGAATTTTATGTAAGACATTTTATGTGTGTTGTTTTGGCATAGTGTTTACTGTATTTAAAATGTATGCAAAATGTACGTTGTTCACAATAAATTGTAAATTTTGTTATTATTAACGACACGTCATCTAACTATGAAATGCTAAACCTTCAGTTCCAGTAAAAGGTTTTTCAAAATACAGCTCAATCCAAACTTGACTTAGTCAAAGTTGGGTTATGTTTTAAATACGGTTGCGAATGAACAATAATAGTTATGCAAACCAAACATTAAAGTTAAATTACCAATTATCACTAACCACACATGGCAATCTATAAAAAAAAGTATAAGAATATAAAGAGTTTTCAAATAAGAAATACTATTTTAAATTTTGCGGCGTTTTTGATCAGTATACGAAAATAGATATTTTAAAAAATGATACGATACACGTTTTTTATTTATTATAGAAACGGTGAAAATTTTGCCGAGGCAGTTTGCAGAGTGTGTGGTGTTTTGAGTTAGTATGAATGACCTAAAATTGCCAGTTTGAACTAGTACTGTTAGGTGAGCCCAAAACATTGCCGATGTTGTGTTGCAAAAAACTCAGGTTTGTCAATTCCAAGACGTTCACAGCAATTAAGGATCATATAGTCTAGCCTTCATTGCATGCTGCATCTTAGCGCACATGCTTATAAAGTGAAGCTGACGTAGAAATTGAATCCGGCTGATTTTGAACAATGCAATTTTTTTGTTTTTTTGGTGCTGGAAATGCAAGCAGGGAATCTTAACTTTTTTAGAAAAATTATTTTTAGCAACGCAAAGTTTATTTCTATCTCAGTGGGTTTGTCAAAAGGCAAGACCGCATTTGAGGTTTCAAAAATCCAATTATTGAGAAATCTCTTTATTCTCAACGAATTACTGTTCGGTGCGAGATGTGGGTAGTTGAAGTCATGGGAAACTACTTTTTTGATAACGACGAAGGTGCTGCGATTACAAACTGACTTTTTTTTTTGGCTTATATTGAACAATTTGAGCATAAACAATTTTTATTTTTTGCTAGATGGCGCTATGAATCACACAAGCTGTAAAACAAATTCAGTTCTGCACGAGAAATTTTATGAGCGCATTATTTTTTGAAATTGTGAAATTGGACATAACTCAGATTGTACTAGAGTCTACGCTAATACTCTCCAAAAATTCTAGTTTTCAAAGACAACATTTGAGCTGTTATTTGCTAGATAGAGCTTCAGTTGTGACAAAATGCAACACATCTGACAAAACTGCGGGTAATTAAAAATTAGTAAGTTTAGTTTATACTCTTGACATTCTATAGCAAATTGAGGGACAAAGAGTTGCAACGCTATACTTTGCGTACTTGTGTATGCCGTTTTTATAAATGTATCTGTATTGCAATATTTGATTCAAAGATGGTGGAGTTTATGTGTGAGCTGGACAGAATTATATAACGACAAAAACAATTATGAAAAAAAAATTAGCTTTTCGATTTGTTTAAATATTTTGTTACTCAACGATTGTATGTTGCAGTTAAATAGTTAATTTACTTAATTTAGTTGTTTTTTTCTGTGATTACTTGTGCAGAATGATATCTAATAATGCTCACCTCAACTCTGTCTGCAATGAATTATTTTTTGAAAAAGTATGTTATATTTTTGAATGACGTATGACAAATAATTTACAAAGTTTAGAAAGTTCAAAAAGTAATAAAAGGAGATTGTAATTGGTAGAAGAAAAAAATGGCGTGTTTATTTATAGATAGATATAGTCTAGTAGAAGAAATATAAAATAAAAACTTTGTTCAATGTGATCGTTAATGTAGACGGAAAATCTAAAAAATGGGAAACGTTTCTAATACACAATAACATTTATGTACAACTAATCTTATTTTATAATTATTTGTAACTGCGAATGGCTTTACAGTAAAATAATACTAATACCATCAATAGTTAAGTCACTTATCTTCTGCAACGCCATCCGGACAACATGTTATGATTTTTACTACTTTACACAATCTTATTCAATTTATTCAGCAATTCACATATTTTCTTATGATAGACTTTTTGGTGAACTAAAATGATCTCTATCTTTTAATTATTTCAGAAACTACAACAACTACTGTTGAGGTTACTTTCACTCACTTATTAATTCTGTTGTTAAAACTTTTCTTTCTATTACTACTTAAACGCGCCTCATCTATCATTATTCTAAGATGAAAATAGTAAAAATTATTAATATTCTGAGGATCCACATATTGCAGAAGAAAATTTGTTCCATTCTTTGTTATTAAGCCAAAACAAAAGTACGTGTACTCAATTTAGAATAAACAGACAGTTAATAAGAAGCAAAAAAAATTAACAAATACGCCAGTAGTCGCTCCGATCAGACTTATTAAGATTATAAAAAAGCTTGTAAACATTGTGACAATCTAATACAATCTGAACAAGGTAGGTTTTACACTAATCAAATTTTTCAGCTTTCCATGTACAACAAAAACAATAAGTTTATTGAAAGGTGGTTCAAAATCTTCAATACTTTCTTTGAAATAATTAAAACAATCTAGTTATTGATCCATTTAATTCAAATTCAAATTTAAAAGAGTTGTTAAATGATATCTTCTTAAATCAAATACCAGAAAGAAATCTGGTAACATGAAATTTTGTTTATTATTCTTAAAACATTTGCATTTGAATTAGTTCTTATTCAGACTAAAATATTTTCCTTGTCATTCAAAAAGAAACATTTTCAAACTGTTGGAAGGTTGAAAATGTTTAAACTATACCTAAAAACGAAGGTAAGTCTGATTCTTCAAATTATAGACCAATTGTATTATTGTCCAATTTGTCAAAAAAAATTGAAAAATATATTAATTTCTACATTGTCAAGAACAAAATAATTTCATTTTAAATACTCAGTATGGATTTTGATTAAAATGTTTGACAACAGATCTTCTGACTTATGTTAGTCACAAATGAAAATCTATTTTAGACAAACATGGAGAAAATCTTGCAGTAGTTTTAGACATTTTTAAAGCTTTTGATAATGTATAGCATCCTTATCTTATCAACACGCTTCATTATATAGTCTTGATCATTAATCTCTAAATCTTTTTAATAGTTTTCTTGACAATAGAAAAATTATAGTTAAGTTTGATAAATGCTGACTGAATACTTTTCAAAGACCATTTTGACAAATATGGCAGAACTTCTTGAATTTTTTTTAGAATTTGTAGCATCTATAAGCAAAGACAATATTTGACTCTTAACATGGTTAATTTTAACTAAAAAAAAACTAGGCTTTTTTAATAGATGTAACCAGTATTTTACTTCTGTTCAGATTTTGCTTATATATAAATATTATTGTATTGAATGTTGTTTTCAAATATGGGGAAGAGCATTTGAAACTACACTACTTCTTCTTAATTTTATTTAAAAACAAGCTATTTGGATCATTGCCAATTCAAAATTGACTAATGACTTAGATACTTTACAACACTGGCGTAATGTTGCAGATCTTTTCATTTTTTATAAATTTTTATGGATATTGTTCAAACAAAATACAAGACATATTGCTATCTAAATAAATATTTACTTGTAGTAGAAGGCTTGCTAGGAATTCTAACAAATAATCACTAACAATTTACAAATGTAGGATCGAAACTTTTAAGAGAGATTTTTTTTTTAACGTACTATTGACACAGAATAATCTTCCAACTTCAGTATTTCCTGAGACTTATAAGCCATAAATATTCAAGGTTCACAGACTGCTTAAATCTAGTCTTTACATTTAAATTATTCTTAAATATCACATATTGAAATTAAAAAAAAAAAAAATTAAAACAAACTTAAACTAAAAAAGAAAATATTAAAAAAAAAAAATTTATTGTAGTGTGACGATAGAAGTATAGAAGACAGTTTACCTATAAATAGACAATTAATAATATTTTGCTATTTTATCTCTGTATAAATAAATATCTTCTATGCATGGCGATTAATTAGAAACAGTTGTAATTTTTGCTCTATTAAGCATATTAAATTGAAATCATTTATGTTATGTTTTTATCATTATTATTCAAAACTATAAACTAAGACGTATTATAGGACACAACTATCAAAATTTAAATAAGTTTAAATAACTTTATAATAGACTAGATTCACAAAATTAAGTCTACAATATGCCATTAGATGTAAATCGAGTTTAAGACATTAACTATGCTTAGCTAACTCAAATATTTTATCGAGATTACATCACGTCTCGGAAGATAATTTAAAGCGATGTTTGATCTCGGGATTATCAGAATTATTAAGGGAAGTAAATGGTCTATGATTTTCGGAATATAACTTTATAATATAGACAAACTAATTAACCTTCGTATCATATTGCCGAATCACTCTATTCGAGGAACATATTCATTATCTGAATGGAATTCAGTATAGTTTAATTTTTGCGTCATCTTAGATTTACTTTAAAAACAAAATGTTACAAATTGCTCTTACTACCGGGGCGTCAATTTGAACTAATTTCCTCGCGTTCAAATAATTTATGACGCTCGCATGTTAAATTGACAGTTACAAATGAAATATTTTCCCAATAATAAATCATTTTCTGCTTGCAATCTTTTTCTTATTACAGTAGGCGTGTTAGTTTGAAATTAATTGAAAGATAAAGTATAAATATTTTATTAATTTTAAATATGAATATAAATTACATTGAAAGTGGTGCAAGAATTATGATATAAAGTGAAATGTTTACGTGATTAGTTAATAAAATAAATAAAATTTATTACTACCATTTTGCAATACTTTTTAAATAAAATGTTTACAAGCTTAGTCATTATTTACAAAAAAATGCCTTTTATACATACACAGTAAAATAAAATACAGCTCTTATAGATTGAAATACTTTTTTTACATGGTATCTGTGAAATAGTATATTATAAAATTTTTAGCCGTATTTAATTTTTTTTTAATTTAGTTTAAATTGCTTAATATTGTGAAAAAGTTGAATAAAAAATTAAATTTCTATCAAAAGAGTCTTATTTTTCAGATTTAATATTGATGGACAACTCGTAAAAACACAAATTCAATTTGTCATTGGAAAAGTGATAGTTTGGTGATGACTAAAAGTTTAAGTCATTGCTAGTAAAAGTAGGAATATGGGGCATATCGTTTCTTTTATGTAATTCCAACAACTTTATGCGAGCTTGGCACTTGTATTTAAATTATCTTTTATCTATTTTGTTATCTCATTGCAATAAAACATAGTATCCATGGTTAAAAAACAGTGTGCAATCTGCAAATGTGTTTTTTCAATAGTATTTAGTAAAATCATGAATATTTCTCAAACTAATTAAGCGGTCTGACGGAATCGATGTTTGTTTTTATTAAATCAGTTTTAGTTTTAGAATGCAGTGGATTGACTTTTGTGCCGTACAGGTAGTAAAATTTATCAGACTAATGCTTATTTTACAAAAAATTACCGCCCTAGTTCTTCGTGTAAAAGAAAGTAGTGTATTTTGTCGAAGATAAATAAACTTTGTTAAAAAAATATTTCTAGATTGGTTAGTGTTAAAAAGTCTAATCTATTGACACTAGTTTCTAGGGCTTGCCGGATGGCCGGTTGTTGGGGGCTTGGCTTGATGAAGGAGCACATCAGGCAGAGGCAAATGGTACAAACGTGGGATGGCCGTAGTCTTATCTTGTCCGGAATGATTTGCGGTGTTGGTGTTGTGGTGGTACTTCAAGATTTTGTGTCTAACTTTTGGTGGCATAGAGAGCTGTTTCCACCTGCCGAGGTGCAAAGCAGCTCATCTTGTTTATCTAAGCTAAGGCTTCTTAAACTATGAGTTGCGACCTCAAATGTCGCTTAGCTAAATTTTGGGGTTGCGAGATTATAAATCTAAATTTTTCCATATGTATGCATATTGTTACTATATGGAGTCGCCTAAATACTCACAATCATAAATGGGGTCGTAAATAAAAAAAGTTTAAGATTCTTGATCTAGGCGATACTCTATGTCCGCATCTCGGGGGTCTTCAAATTACTTCTTGTACTCTTGGATGAATTTTTTTTTGACACTGCTGTATTATTTTTGCTAATGTTTTACCTATGAGTAGGTTTGCTGGAAATGTTGTTGTTGTTTTCGGGTGGTAATAACTTCATTTTATCTACCGGATATTTAGATAATACATTGGGTAGGATGTTTGAACTTTTTGGGGTATGTTTTACTGTGAACGTGAATTTTTGCTGAACTACCGAGTTTGGTTTTGGCATCTATAGAACCTAGGCTCTGTTGTCAATTCCTAATTATAAAACCTTTATGATTAATTGTTAATCTTTTAGATAAGCTCGGAATTTCTTTATAGCTCACACAATCGACATACATTCTAGTTTATTTAATTGGAGCTTCTTCTGAGGCATACGACACGACATGTTTTTTGTCGGTTTTTTTTTATGTAAAACGGCTCCAAGACCTAGGTCCAAACAATATTCCTGGTCGAGGTTTGGCAAGTTGGAGATGTCGGGTAAGTGCGGTTTTTACTGCTTTGAACGTTTGTTGTTTGGCGTCCGTCCTGCTTGCAGTTTTATGGGAGTGGGGGGGGGGGGCTATGATGGAGAATTTGGGGACGTATTACCGAAGCCAGGTACAGATTCCCATGAATTGGCGGAGTTGTTTTTTGTTATTTAGCGCCGGGTAGTCTTTGATTGCCTCCAGATGATGTGGTAGTAGTTAGTTAGTTTTGGCACTAACTTGGTGTTCCAGCTATTTGACGTTGTCTTTGCATCATTCAAAGGTGCAGAAACGGTTTAAAATTTGCGGCTTTTTTCCATCGGTTAGGTTAAGTTTGGTGAAGATTATAGCATTTTTAAAATCTTTCAAAGTCTCTTTGATTTTTGATGCAATGTTGTCATTAAATACAGTTAGAGTAAGTCTGTTAGTTGGGCCTGAGTTGGTGGGAACTAAAATTTCCTTCTTGGCCAAAACCTGGTTTGATTGTTATTGAAATCAGTATATGGTAGACTGGCGTTCCTTTTAATATTGCATACATTGTTGGGAGTAGTCAATAATGATTTCCTGATTTTTTAGCTATTGGTTGCTTAGTATCACTTTGTCTCCCAGACTGGATGTGACTAAGAAGGGGATGACGTGGCATTGGATGCTAATCTATACGGTTGCTTTCACCTCACCCATAATTTACACTAAGGTTGTTAGGTCGGTTTGGTTGGCTTGTCTTATCAAGACCTTGATTTAGTTTTCTTGAAAGGTCACGGTTATGCGAAGTAGAATTTCTTAGTTCACTATTTCTACCGTGTCCTTAGATGCTGGGTGATCGGCATTTGATGGTTTTGTCATGAAAAGTTAGTTTTTCTTTGGTGTTTTGTTTTGATTTTTTATTTTATTGCGGTTTTTGTTGTTGTTGGGTTAAATTGGTCTTTTTGCGCTTCTCGGATTACCTACTTGTTTGCTGGCTAGACGTAGTTAGCGAGAGTGTTTGCTGATGTTGTTGATTTTGGGTTTGGGTTTGGGCCACATACTACAGAAGCGCGAGCTCCATGGTATTTGTCAGAATCACGATATTAGTTCTCCACGTCACCACTTGGGAGCGCAAAGCGATTAATTGCGGGAATTATTTAAATTTTATTGTTTAATAATACTGAAGACAACGTACTATTTTTATGTTATTAGTTTGTTAATGATACATAAAATCAGTATTAAAGATAATAATAAAAATAATAGATATATATTAATCTTAAAAAACTAAATAAATATTAATTTTATAAATATAAAGTATCTATTAAATTAAAAATATGTAAGAATAAAACATACATTTATATTAATTAACTGTAATTTAGAAATAGCTTTGTTTTTAATAGTGCTTATCTATTTATTTCAAATATTAAAATACGTCCAAAAACACTTATACATTTTCCAAACGTCAACAAATTGATATCAACACAATAGCCTCATTTAAAAAATCATATATTAAAAATCAAAGTTTAGCCAACTAGTTGTGACATAAATTATACAGAAATTTGGCAATAAATTATTCATTATTACTTTTATTTTCATATTCTGAACATTTTTTTACAGCGAAGTGATTACCATTTTCAATGTTGCTAGACAATCAAGAGTAACATTAATAAAAAATTAATAAATATAACAAAAGCTATTAAAAAATTGAATGAAAGATTTAGGGCCATGATATCCAATTCCTAATAAAGCACCTAATGAACTATTAGCACACGGAGACAGTTGGTAAGTGCTAACTAAATTATTAGTTACTGCTTTTGTGTAAAGTTGCGTCCACACGCAGCTGGCACGTATCAAGTGGCAAGTTCGGTTTACAGATAAACGCTTCTGTGGAATTGTTTAAAGGTGTGCTTCGCAATATTTTAAAAGCAATTGTGGAGGAAATAAAGGATAAAATATCTGAAGAGGTCAAGAAACGACTTTGGGAGCAAAAATGGATTGCAAGACAAAATATTTTTGGTGCAAGTGAAATGTTATTCAAAGAATACGTCGAAACTTGTTGAACTTGTGAACTATAATGTCTTTACTAAACTGTGCTTGTCCACACGCTGATACGGGTTAAGTGACAAGTGCTTGGCTCCGGTAGGGGGTGAGTGCGCGCGCCTACTTGCTTGCAAAAATAGAATATTTTGTATTCTAGCTGCTAAATTTTTACTTGCCTGGAATGCCCCGCAACTTACCACTTACCACTATCGGACTGTTTACAAGCGGGCAAGTAAGTTATAATTTAGTTAAAATTTACTTGACTGTCCTCGTGTGAACTAACTTTTAATTGAGTTAAATATATTTTATTTTATTAACAATTATATGTTAATATATTTTTATTTGTTATAAATGTCTATACTAAACATATATTTAATTAGCTCTCTAGTTAATAAAATACATTACTCTAATAAATAGATTTACTAAACATAGATTAGGTATGAGCAAAACAAACCGAATATTATGACCTTGAAATTTTTGGCTTTTTAAATTTTTACTAGCGTCCTCTGTCCACTTTGCCGCTAGATGACTCCACTAAACCACGTTGAACAGTTCCTAATTTAAAGCTTCAGCCCCGTGGTTTGGGTTAGGCCAAAAACAGTTATTTAAAGGTTATGAAAGTGATGATGTTCAGCTGCTTCTACATTGTGAATGACAAGCTCTACTGGGTCCGCGTACTGTCAAAAAATTCTTTGCTTTGAGTTTCTATAGGCTTTAAATTTTCTGATATTGAAAATATTGTTCGGTAGCCTTAAAAAATGATTCTGGTTTTTTATAAGACTCTCTCTTGTTTTTTTTTTCCTGATAGTTTGGTTAACATCGTGAATATCGTAATATCTTTGTCGGTGTCTTTTTTCTCTAAATGTAGTATTTAAGGTTGTTTTTTGGTGTTTCTGTGTGTGTGTGTGTTTGTTGCCCGGTGTAGGTATTTTCCGCGCCTTGGGCTACTCTCTGAAAATTCTTTCACTTAAGTGTGGAGTGGCCTTAGGGCATGATTGTGTGGTTTTCTGGCAATAAATGCAAGGACACCGAGAAAGCCTCTGATCTATGGTATAGATCTGCTGGTTGAGTTTACCAGGTTTTGGGGACTTCCAGGTTGCGTGGTTAAACGGCGTTGAGATGGCACTATGTCCGCTCAATAAGGGCGTTTCACTAGTTTTTTGCACTTTTTACTTAGCTTGTAATGAAATTTCTTGTCGGTTTCCGTCTGTGAGTTGTTGTGCCTGTTTGTTCGAAAAATCAGTTTTTATATATGTATATTCTCGTAAGCTCTTTTCTTATGCTCGAATGTGATTGGTTAGACTAATAGCCAAGGGGAGTTTTTCTTATTTTTGATTAAAAAGGGCATTTGTCTGGGTTTCCAGATAATTATTATTTAAGATTGGTTTCCGTAGTCTAATCGTACCGGTAATAAATTGTTACTTTTGAGAGTCTGCGACGCCGGACCTTTAATAAAACCATTCCTATCAATATTAAGAGCATGCCGACCGCTACCTTGATTTGTAGGATTTTAACAAAAATGGCAACTCTGGCTTCATTGCTGCTTCTACAAATAATTTGATTATCGATTTATTTTTTTTTACCAGTACATTAAGAAAAGATTTTACTATAATATGTTGCCTTTTCTACCATTTGTCCTTCTACGCTAATAGATGTCTCATTCTCACTCATGATCTTAGTCTTCTTAACGTTCATTTTTAAGACCGACTTCTTTAGATGCTGTATTTAGTTGTAAGAGCATGTCTTTTAGTTCACTGTAATCTGAACTAATGAGGATAATATTGTCTGCAAAACGTAGATGGTTAAGGTGTTTTCCATCTATGTTTATGCCTTTTTTATTCCAGTCTAGTCTCTTAAAGATATCTTCCATTGCAAGCGTGAAAAGTTTTGGTGAGATCGTATCGCCTTGTCGCACCCCTTTTCTAATGGAAACCTTGTCTGTTAATGTGTCGTCATCAATTTTTACTTGTAGAGTAGCGTTATCATAGATGTATCTGATATTGCTGGAGTCATAACGTGCGTTAGACATTGCCTGTAATACTGCCCACATCTCGATAGAGTCAAACGCTTTTTCGTAGTCTACAAGACATTTCTTTGGAATTAACGTTAGTGATTTCTTTCCTTCCGCTGGCGAGTGTTGGTGGTTCCTGTATTAGGGAGGCATATAGTTTCACGTAGAAGTCCTCAACTGGTTTTTTAATGTCTTCTTTTCCTTTAACAATTTGTCCAGTATTATTTTTGATTTTGTAGATTTTCGTTTTCCCATTGTGAATGTGCGATCGTAATACTTTTATGTTTGCATTATCTTCAATGACTTCCTTGATTTTCCTAGTATTAAATGATCTTGTATCCTTGCGAATTTCTGTCTTTATAATTCTGTTTAGTTGTCTATATTAGGGGAAGTTGTGGTTTAGCTTTCTTTGCTGTTCTATTAGTTTTATTGTGTTTAGACTAATTTTTTTGTTTTTGTGAGTTTTGGCTCTCATGCATACTTTTTTATTTACGGTTCTTATATCAGCTGCGATTTTATCGGACAGTGAGTCTATGTCCAAGTCTTTTAAAGAATGTAGACTTAATTTGGAATGTAGCTCGAGTTAATATTTTTGGAATGTTGTTTTAAGTCATCAATTTGTAGGTGCGTCCGTTTCAGAATCATTTTATTTCGCTCGAGTTTGGTGTTTAGCAGTAATGTTGCTCTGATCATTCTATGGTCACTTCTTGTTCTGAAATTATTTAAGACTAAGACATCTGTTATTAGTGATTTTTTTCGATATAATGAAGTCTATTTGGTTTTTTGTTCTGCCACCTGGGCTCACCCATGTTCATTTACAATGTTCCGGATTTTTTAAAAAGGTGTTTATGCAATATAGGTTCTCTTGTTGCAGATAGTTTAGGAGCATTTCTCCTCGGCTATTTCTTTTTCCCAGTCCAAACTGACCTATGTTTACTTTTTGGCTGTCCTGTCTTTCTCCAATCTTTGCATTGAAGTCGCCCATGATAATGAAAAATTGTGGTTTTCCAGTTTTCCTTGCTGTTGATATGTCGTCGTAAAATTGCTCTATTTTTTCCTCGTTGGATGTACTAGTTGGTGCATATACAAGGATAATCTGGAGGCAATACCTTTTTGAAATCAGTACCATTATATATATATATATATATATATATATAACCCTGCTCGAGACAGATTCCATTTTTGTAACGAGATGTTTCAGATGTTTGATGATGAGTATTCCTATACCCCCATTTTGCTAGTTGGTATCAGAATTGTTTTGGTACAAGACATGTCCTTATTTAAGAGTGGAGTTTTATATGTGAGAGTTCCTCTTCTAGTTCATCCAAGTGTTTGTCTGATCTCATAGTCCTTATATTGTACGTTGCGATTATTAGTTGTTTCCTATGACAACCTTTGTAAGCCTAGTCATTCTTAGCACCTCTGATCTGTTCTCTATTCCAGCCGTTGTCGTAGCTGGGAGGCGGCAGATTGCTGAGGACTCGGGGCCTTATTGTAGTTTCTTGTGTATTTATGTTTAAAGTTTAAAGAGTTTTTGCATTTACCCACCACGCTTGCCCTGCCGGTTGGTGGGTTTGTGTAGTTCATCTGACTAAAACTTAATATGCCGCCGTTGTTTCTTAATTGAAATCTTCCGCCACCATATTTGTCGAAATAATCCACAACTGACTATATCCTACCAACAGAACTATTTTATACGGGTTTTCGGGTGGTCTGCTTCTGCTGGTGCTTGCAGGCACCCATTCTGGGGCTTATGTGAGAATACATTTCCTTTATTCTCGTTTGAATGGTTATACCGCCATGACTCGGTCGCCAGAGCCTCGTTCGTTATCTAGCAGCGGGCACCGCGTGCAAGAGAGGTTGACATTTGGGTTGGGCTTACTTGGTGGTTATTGCCGTCATCGATTACCCACCCTAACTTAAGTTTCTTAAAAATAAAAAATGTGCAAAAACAATTTTATTGTTAAAGGCATGAATTTTGTGATGTTTTATGATAAACTTTGAACAGAACTCACGCATTTTAAGTTTTGTTTTTAAATCAATTACGCAAAGTATGGAGATTTAAATTTCTAATGACATGAGATAATGAGGTTCTAAAATTTTTAATTGTTTCTTAAAATTAAATTATTAAGTGTTACTTTATAAACCTCAAATTTTGTGCTATAAATTATTTTTGGAAACAAGCAACAAATTTAAAATTAGTCAATGTTTATAAATGTGATTAATAAATATGAAAACTATTCAATTTTAACTAAAGGGTAATTTATTTTGTTAACGCGGTGTATTTTAAACTAAATGAGTTTATTTATATTGACTAAATACAATATAATTTATTATTTAGCATCAGCTAATGTTTGTTTATTTGTATGTATTGTATAGTATAAAGTAATTAATATTTGAATATAATACATAATCGAATAATTACTCCAAGTGCGAATTGGAACTATGACCTCTACAGTGGCGTGTTATCTACGCCACATGAACCTTTATCGATGGTTATAAACACTGGACATTATGAGTTGCGAAGCGCAATTTGTCAGATATTTTACACATTTTTATTACATTTATAATGTATTATTACTATCTATAAATAGTTTAGTCAAATCAAATGTATAAATTAAATTATTTACATATGTCTTACGTTATATTTATGAATTATACAAAATTAATGTTTATGTTTTCTTGTGTTTCAGAAAATGGAAGCAGAAGCAAATGGAAATGTAAAAACTCGCCTGTCAACAATATCAGAAAGAAATAATAGTCTTGTGGGAGATCAATGTTCAGGTTTAGGGATGGCAACTCCTGGAGGAGCTCCTACTAGGTCGCGACCATCAAGCAAAATGACAAAGTATGTGGAATGTTGGGGGGCTGATAAACCCTTCGCTAATATAGCCGAATCTACATTAGCAAAAAATATTGAATTAACTGTAAGTATTACTAAATTAATTATACTATTGGTGGCCGGGATAATATTACATCATAATTAATAATTTATGATTTCTTTCAGTCAAATTCTTATCAACAGGTGAATATTGCGTGTTATTGTGATGAAAGCAAACTGTTTTTAACAATACTAACGCAATATAGTAGTATATAAATAACATTATATTTCACAGCATGTTACATAAAATAAGCACATCAAAAATTGATTTTATATTTATTTTCCTTTATAGAGCCTGGCGATGATAGAATCAAACTTACTTCCTGACAGGAATACGTGTTTCGAATGCAGGTTTGTATTTTTAAATTCAATTTTACAACACGTTCTATAAATTTTAATGACAATCTAAAATATATTCATTAAATAGCAGCAAACATCTCGATTATGAGCAAGAATAATAATTTATGATTTTATAATAAATTGTCAGCTATATGTAATTTTCTGCCTGATTTCGTCTAAGTAATGCCGAGTCATATAAATTTTCTAGCCGGAAATGGAGCAGTGACGACCTCCATCCAGCTCTGCTCTGGTTCCGAAATAGACGACACGAAAAGGAATACCGGAGTCAACCCGACCCGGAGTTCCGGTATTACATGGGTTGTGCAGCATCCATTTTTATCTCTATGCTGATAATGCAAGTGACAACAATACCCAAGTAAGTGAAAACATCCCGCGGTTATTGCGTTCGGAAGGAATTTATTTTTACGACTGCTTAGGTTGTATAAAATTAATTAAGGACAAATATACTTGTGTCTATATGTGTGACTGTTAGGAGAAAATGCTTAATTATCCAACAGAACTTTACATATAAATTAAACAGAAAATTTGCATTTTAAATTGCTGGACTCGCGCAAATGCAAATAATCTAGCTAGATATACCTACCTTTATTGCAGATTATAAACAACAGTAAAAATAATCCTGTGGCATATTTTAGTGTTGACAACAAATTTTCCGGTATTATTTCACTAAATCACGATGATTTAACCTTAAGCTAATTAAACCTATCGTAAACTGCAGTGGATACATTTAATTTGTAGATTATGTTGTTTATAAACATTTACTATATTCCAATGACCATTTAAATGGAATATTTGCTATAGGGAAACAATTAATGATGATCTAGTCAGGCGGGGATTTATTATCAAAGCAACAATAACAACCAATGAATATGACGAAAAGTATTAAATTTCAATATCAATTACTAGCACGATAATTTACTTTTATTTTTAATTATCAAATTTATAAAAAAAATGTTTATACTTTGAAATAATTTTTACTATAAAAAAACTGTTTTACTAAATAGAAATAACATCACGTGGAATATAATAATATTAATATTAAAGTAAAGCTAATGACATAGACAAAATGATCTTAATACGTGAACTCTTAGCTAAATCGTCTGTACTAGAGATAGTAAATCGTTGGTGTTCATGATGTGAGAATAATATTTAAATCAATACATCTAAAATTTATCAGATATTACAAGGTAGTTCATTAATAAATTCAGTTTTAAAAATAGATCAACAATATATGTATTATTAAAAAAACTATTTACCGTGTATCATTGTACAATTTATAAAGAAGAATATTTCAAAATATAGGTGTGCTGTGGAGCAACGAGTACTGATGCCTGAAGTTATTCATTTTATATTCCCGGATTTTTTTAACTTCAGTATATATGATAAAAAAAATCAATCAAATATAATTTTTGCTTTGAAAAATCGAAACTTCTTCACAATAACAACGTTGCTCTGTAACTGTAAGTTTTTATAAATAATACATTGCAGTATAATCTTAGGCAGTTGTAAACTACTAGTACGCTTAAGTGTTTTTGAATGAGATTTATAATTACTACTCATTTAAAAACTTTGACCGGTCACCCCATGTTCTGCCTTCTGGATTTGAGTGGGAGGGTAAAACCATTTTTACTGCACTTAGGTCTCATTAGGGCCTTTGTACCTTGTTCGGTGGTAAACCTTACCGGTTGATGTAAGCTTGAACATTAATTGAATGTGTTTTCCTTGTGCTGGCCATGACAAGCCACCAATTTCCTAACGTAGGGTGCCGGGCAGTTACATAGTACGTGCTCGGTTGTCGTATCTTTCATTTTACATCCTTTGCACATTGGACTATCTATAATGCTCATAGTATGCATGTTTTTCTCAATTTAGAGTACCTTGTCAAGATTCTTATTATGATTTAAGTTTTCTCTGAACTGAAGTAGTAGTTGGCCGATTTGGGATTTAGGGCCAACATTGCCTATCTATAACCCGAGTTGTTATACTATTGTGTTTTAAATGCGTTGTGTGTACATGCTTTTAGTACGGTCCTTAGTGGTACTGTGGTTTGGGTTGGGTTCAAACATTTTGAGCCAATCCATCAGCCTAACGTTACCTATTGTGTTGTAATGCTCTTTCATCCAACACAGCTTAATGCGCAAGCTTCTAATGTGAGGGGTCTATGACATTTTAATATTAGCCTTGATATACGCTTTTTTATAGCTAAAATTGCTGTTTTGCTGTCCGTTAATACTTTACGTTTATACCATATCTTTCTCGAGATTTATTTCTATTATCATAACTCATGAGGTTATTTTGGAAATCTTTGTCTGGAGGATAATTGTATTATGTGTACCTAGTGGTATTGATATTGAGATGTCTAGTTCTAGTAATTTTTTGCTTTAGATCTTCGAATAGTCTTTGAGTCATAGGTGTAGATTTAAAGGTGTTTATCTTTATTTACTTTTTTTGTTGTTTATGTGTGTGTGTACACTGTAAGGTTTATAAATACAAGGTAGAGTGGCGTAATATCTGTTTGCGCACTTAGAGTTTTTTACAGCTTCTTCTAGGAGGAACAGTGTTTGCCTGTTTTACTGCAGTGTGACAAAGTCCGGTTGCACTTAGGCGCAGTTTTGCTGATGTTGCCACTTTCTTGTGGGGTGGCAGATACAGACACTTCTTATGCCTTGCCAATAGCTTCTCTACATTGTTAGAACGACATATACATCTTTTTATATCTCTTGTTTAGGTGTAGTCCCCATATAAGTTTAGCGTTCAAAATGACATTTTATCTTGGTCGACAGCGTTAATGGGGTGTTAAGAAGTGATTTATTTTTTTTTTAGCAAAAAACTAGTTAGGTTTTTTTTGTGCGTTAATTGTTTTTTAATTATGTTTAGGACTTAGGCCTTTTTGCAATAGGCTGTAGAGTGTTCTTTCA
Organism: Tachinus rufipes; assembly: GCA_963932245.1. Taxonomy (NCBI): domain Eukaryota; kingdom Metazoa; phylum Arthropoda; class Insecta; order Coleoptera; family Staphylinidae; genus Tachinus; species Tachinus rufipes. Next base: position 31,852,287 of record OZ010742.1, on the reverse strand, counting down.
AATTTTCTACTTAGCAGAATTGTTATATCCGCAGAGTAGCTCAGTTCGGTAAAACGCTTAACTCTTGCCGCGTACATTATCAAAAGTTTGAGCCCTAGCTCTAATAGTGCATTTTAAAAATTGTGGCATTTATTAATTTAGGTGTAATCACTGCGTCCTAGTTTTGGTATAAATACAATTTTTTTTCTATGCTATAGGGATGTAGCAGAAGGCAATACATGCTTCATAGATTTTTACTAGGATGACTAGAATAATATCCTGTTTGTTTCTAATTGCTCAGGTTGTACACTTATCTACAAGGTGGCGTGCAGCGTCTCAGTCATCTCCCGATGGGAGTTCAGACCACTTTTGTGTCGAACTGGTTTACAGCTTGGGAAGTGAGTTTTCAGAAGTATCTTGGTTTTTTTCAATAGGTTGGCTATGTATGTGCCAACCGAGTTGTTGTTGAAAGTTTTCAATGTTTTCCTTTATCGTTGACAAATAAGTTTTTTGTAAACTCTATGGACGTTTTTATAAGATATCTAGTCCGATTTGCGTTTTGAATTTTGCTCTCTAAAATTTTTTATTAATGCCGCCTTGAGTCATTCTACTTTGTCACATCACCAGGGTAGGGTACTGTCAGAACCATACACCGACTTTGTGTTAAAGAGTTTTCTACAGTACCTATGTAGTTCTTAATACCTAAAACAGTTTTAAGTTTACATAAAACTTTTTAAGCACTTAAACGCTGCGATAGGTTGTCTTAAAAGGCAGTATGTTATAATTTGAATTTTATCTTTTTGTGATTTTACATAAAATCGGCTCTAGTTAGATTGGATAATTCTTTAAATTTTTCTACTCAAGTTGAGAAGACACAGTTTGATTTATGTTACGTAAATTTCAAAAATTACTCTTTGGAATTGTCATCAAAATATTTGTTTGGTAATACAATTGCATATCGCGCTTTGGTTGATTAAAAAAACCAAATACAACTAAATTTTTAAAAATTAAACTAATAACAATTTTTACGCATTTAAGGACAATCTTCTATTGTATATATAAAAGGATTTTTTTTTTCTTATTCTTTTTAATTCTTCTTTTTCTTCTTTTTTCCGAAAGCCTACAAGTTTGTTTTTTTTTTATCCTCATTGCACGTACTCTTGAGATTTTGACGACCAGTTGTTTTTACATCTCTTTGGTGGTCGTTCTGGTGAAGCGCCATCGCGCGCGTGTCCACCTTACCACATCTTCTGCCTCGCATTCTTCCCGAATATTTTTACTCCTTCTTTGGTCTTTGAATGTGTTTTCCGTTATTGCTCTTAGTACTCTCATTTTATTGGTGCGCGCTATCCTTTTGGTATTGGCTGTGTTGGCTTTTGTTTCTGCTGTGTATGTCATTACGGGTTTTACGCAAGCTTTGTATATTCTGATATGCATGCATTTTTCCAGATCGTTGTTCTCCAAGTTCTTGCTATTCTGTTTGACTTGTTGATCTGGTTTTGTACGACATTTTTGAGGTCACCGTAAGGTGATATTGTTGTTCCAGTTAGTTAAACTCGAAGACCTGTTCTATTATTTTGTTGTTGTTTAGTTCTAGCTTGCATCTGCATGGTTTTCTGGCAATTACTATGTTTTTTGTTTTAGTGGTTGATATTTCCATATTAACATTTGCAGCTTTTTTGTTGAATGCCTGTAAGAGCCATTGTAGTACATCTTCTGTGTCCGCAAATAGGGTTGCGTCGTCAGCATAGCAGATAATCTTAAGTTGTTGTTTTCTCATCGTGTACCCATGGTTTACCTTACGCACTTGCTCTATTATTCGGTCTATTGTAATATTGAAGAGCAATGCATTGAACACTGCATCGACCGTCGACCGGTTTATCTGAAACCCTTGCTGTTCTTTGTTTATAATGGTATGCCTGAGAATGCGTTGCTGCAGAATACGGGTAAATAATTTTATGGATGTATCCAGAAGACATATTCCTTGATAGTTCACAGGATCTGAGGTTTTTCCTTTTTTGAATAATAGGATTGTTATGCAGTTTTTCCAGGTTACTGGTGTTGTTCCGTCATTTAGTATTTTGTTAAATAGTTCGTTAAACTGTTCAGCCAGCACTGCTTCTTCACGTTTTAGCAGTTTGTTGAGAACGTTATCCGGGTCTGGGTATTTGCCGTATTTTAGATGTTTTATTTCTGATATGACCTCCTCCATCGTGATTTGTTTTATATGTCTTCTGTCTCTTTTCGGCCCAGTCGCTGCCGCTCCGCGGGTCTTCGTTCTTCCTTCTTGTTTGTATACAAGTTTTTAAAGTAGGTGGTCCACTTGTCTGCCGAGATGCTATTTAATAGAACTGTTTCATTGACTTCCCTTTTTGTTGCTTTGAGCATTTTCCAGGTGCGCTTTTGGGTTTCGTGGAAGTCGCTATCCATTTCTCTACTGAAGTTTTTCCAGTGCTCTCTCTTTATTTTTCTTATTCTGTTATTTGCTTTGTTTCTCGTTTTTGTATATTTGATATAGTTTCTTGGGGTTTTATTTGCTTGATATGTTAGATGGGACTTCTTCTTTTCTTGGGCGAGTAGCTTAACCTCTGGTGTAACCAAGGCCTTTTATTTTTGTGGTTTGTTGTCGTGATGACTGTTCTTTTGCCAAGTGCCTCCTCCGCTGCCTGGTTTATGTTATTTAGTAGGATCTCCCATGCGAAGTTTACTGTGTTTTGTTGGAGGATAAGATCCTTTTCTATTTTTTTGAGTGAGTTGTCGTATGTATAAATCCATTGTGCTCTCTGTTTTAAGTCACTCGATATTAAACTTTGTAGTTGGGCTGTTCTGTTTCTTTCTGTTGACTAGTGGTCTTGTCATAGTAGTTTTTCCAATTATATAAATTTAAAAAAAAAATTATAATATTGTAATGTATTTTTTTAAATTCTAATGATGTAACCACAATAAGTTAAGTGGTTAGGAAGCTATTTAATAAGCCGCTAGTTTTATCAATCTTATATAAACAATTCTTTTTGTACAATTTAAATCAATAAACAATACCAATAGTAAGATTGTATTTTTTATTTCTACATATTTTAGGGCTTGGTCTTATTTTGTTTTGTTTTTCCTTTGTTTTTTTCATAGTTGCTCTTGCGACAATGATATCCAGCTTTTATGCCAGTATTTGTGAGGTCTTCTGAGAGATTGTTTTCTGTTTGGTCCAAATATTTGCAATTTCTTTAATGTCTTCTTCTGTCTCATTTCTACTTGATGTCTTGTACTGTACAAATATCACGGACTCTGTGGTAGGTTCAGTCCGGTGACTAAATGTTTTGATCTGATCTGATAATTTGTTAAATTTTGTGATTTTGGTCCTTATCTTAGCAGCGTATATTTACGCCCGGTTTCTCAAGCCCTATTTAGACCTCAAACTAGGCTTTAAGCTGAAAGCCGAGCTTAATCCGTTGTACCAAAACAAAAACTCATCTTATTTGCGTCAAGCAGAGCTCAAATAATAGATACCATTTTAGAGAGCTCAAGCTTTGCAACTGTCATCAATATTATTTTGTAGGCTCTAAACAATTATTTACTATTACTTGCCTTTATTTACTGTAAAGCATATTAATTTTGATTTTAATACTTAGTAAGTTACAGTATAATTGGCTTCAAAATATTCTAATTAATGTGTTTTTTAAAAATTATAGTTATTTGACACAGTATGTAGTCGATTTTGTTCGTTGTTCTTCCGTCCGGACTTACTCATTTTTATTTCTTCTGTTTGGGTTAATTGAAGAAGGTGGACTAAAAACAAATTCTTTGTTTAAGTAATTTACTAACTAAAGTTTTCAATATTTTCAGAATCTGTTTTGTTCTTCTGGCCAATCTTGGCATTTAGGTCACCGTTGATGATTTTGTATTGGCATTTTTCTGATTCTATTGCTTTGAAAATGTCTTTGAAGAATGTTTTTATTTCTTTGTGCTCCGATGTACTTGTTTGTACGTATCTCTGAATGAGCTGGAATGGAATTTAGTTGTACTACTTTGTTTACGAGGAATGCCACATCTCTTTGTCCGGTTTTGTTGTCGGTTTTATTTTGGTATAGTTGGCGGCCTAATTTTAACATAGTAATTCTTTCTCCTGATAGTATTGTTTTGTACAGGCTTGAGATGTCTTATTTAATTTGGCTGACTTCTTTTTTCTAGTTTGATGATAAGGTCTTTCGGATGCTTCCGCCAGAATCTGGTTTCAGGCAGACTGATTTGGTATTAGTGTGAGATTTTGCACTGCTCACTTGGGGCCTTACATTTCAATTTGACATTTTTACATGTAAAAAAGAAAGACGATACGTTTGCACTGCGTGTTGGCGAGTTTTTGATTCAGCCGCCCAATCTGGGTACAATCGTAGTTTGTAGCCGCATATTTTACGTTCAAAAGCTACATACTTGTTTGGTCCGCGATAGCTGTTTCATCTCACTCTTACCACTCATATCTGAAATTTATTTTTTATTTGCGACTTGGGCACAAATATATAATTTTTACTTAACGTAGGACTAACTGGTTGTTATGCCAGAATTACTATAATTACATCAATACATAGTATCACATAATCACCTAATTATCACATCTTCAAGGTATGTTCATAACCGCTCTTTATATACAACATCAAAGCTTAACCGGTTACTTAAGCTTTGTTAAGCTTTGCATTATTGTGTATCCCTAAGGGCTGAAACTCTAAAGCAACAAAGCATGTTGGCTTTGGCTGTTACATATAATAACATATACGCTGTTAACACACAACCTTAAGGTCTCAAATGCCAGTGTATGAATAGCAATCTTTTTACAGCCTAGTACAACCCCTATTCTGGCAGCGTAGCTAGCATGTTACAACTGCTAAGTACTTTAATGATCACAATGACGATGTACTTTATTTTACTCACCTCTAAAACCCACCTTGGCCTATGTGTGAATAACTTCATACAGTTAAGAAATACCTTAATGACCTCATTGTTAATGTACTTTTTAACACCCGCAAAATGTGCTAATAACTTTAAAAAAATTCAGACACTATCTGTAGGTAAATACGTGTTAAAAAAGTATAACATGCGTATTTTGATAAAATAATGCCCTAATAAAAAAAAATAGTGCATTATAAATCAAATATTAGTGCATTATTTATAATTTAATTATCATAGTATCAAACATTTTTTATAAATCAATAACTTAATTTAGAAAATATATTGAAATCTATTTTATAGCAAAATTAAATCAAGTCTCTGTCTGACACATTACAATGGCATAATCAACTTTGAAGATGAACGAGTCTGAGAAACAAATATAAAGGCGAATTTAAATAATCCAATTTCAATGTAATTGTATATTTGAGCAGTAGTAAGACATAATGTTTTCTCACATTTTCCAATTCAATTTTAAATAAGCCATCATAGAATTTACATTAGTCTCAAGCGTAATCATTGTTTATACAATTTCCTCTACTCAATATATGCAATGCATAAAAACCTGTTGACTATTATTACAGGAGTATTGTACTATATGGAACTCTCGCACCGACATTGGTTGTCATAATCGTATTTGTGTATTTAACTTGGTTGGATGGATGTTGCGTTTCCAATCAAGAATCTGAAACTCCTATGGATCATATGGATGGCTGTTCACCACCCGGACAAATAGTTGCTGAAAGCCGCTGTTTACGTTTGGCTATATTCCTGCTATCCGTACTATTAATATCAACGTGCGCAGTAATTTCTTTGGTAATTAAACAAGGATAAGCATTTGAGCCGATTAATTGAATAATTTTTTGCAGGTTGATTACAGTCCCCCGAGCACTTTGCAGCCCACTCCAATGCAGTTTAATCCTACGACGAGTTTTAATCTTTCAGATATATCAGATGACATTCAAATTGTAAAATCCAACTTTGAGAATCCCATAATTGAGTTTGTGCCAGTAATTAACTACTAAACCTTAATTAGCTTTTTTAACTGCTTTGATTATTATTTCAGACGTACTTGTATAGTTCAGCTTTGACCCTAGCGGCAATTTCCGTTTTCTTAAGAATGGGATTTCTTCTTAAATTATGTTTGATGGTGGCATCTGTAATTTCCCATATCGTTATTTATAGTTATTTGGAATTTTTTCAAGATTTTCATGATACGCACGATGACGAGTAAATATATTTAAGTAAATTAATATGTATTGTTTTGTAATTTATTATTATTTTAGATTCCCCGCTCTTCCTTTTGAAGTTAAGAGTGCTGTTGTACTTAGTGTTGCTGTTATAATATTTCACATCTTGGATCGTCAAATAGAGTTTACTTCAAGAACTGACTACTTATGGAAGGCCAAACTTAAAGTCGAGCAAGAGGAAGTTGAAACTATGAGAGGAATCAATAAAGTAAATAGTGCAATAACTTGTATGAACATGGTTGGTGATTTATATATGTTTAACTTTCAAGATTTTACTGGAAAATATATTGCCGGCCCACGTTGCCGAACATTTCTTAGCAACAAGAATTACGCAGGATCTCTATCACGAGCGATATTCCTGCATAGCGGTCATGTTTGCATCCATCCCAAATTACAAAGAGTTTTACGATGAAAGCGATGTCAACAAGCAAGGATTAGAATGTCTAAGACTTTTAAATGAAATTATATGTGAATTTGATAAGGTAATTAAATTACAAATTGATATTTATTTTAATTAATTAATATTTTTGCAGTTATTACTGAAGCCTAAATTTAGTTGTATTGAGAAAATAAAAACCATCGGAAGTACTTATATGTTGGCGTCTGGATTAAGACCAGGGAAGGAAGATGATAGCGGGGTAAGTTTAGTTTAATATTCCGTTTGATATGTTTTAAATTTGTACAGTATAATTAATATAACTGTACCGTCCATTTATAGTCACACAATTACACATTATCAACTTCAATAGATGCACAATTAATGTATATTAGTTAACATGATGTCAACATCGTTATATCCTATTTGAGACCAATAATTTTTGAATATACATAGTGGATAATTGCATGTACTCCATTTACGGTAACCAAAGTGCATGTTCCAAAATACTATCAAGCAATTAATTTAACAACGTATGAAGTTCAATTTTCATTAATTAGGTTTTGTTAATGAAGCTTTGTGAAGGACTATAAAAACATCAATCATTTGTAAAACAAAATATATCAATATTGAGAATTTAATTTGAATTAATTATTGGTTAAAATTTTCAATTAAAATTTAATTTTCATTTTTTAAATTTTACTTTAGGGGTTTCAATATTTAATATTAGTAAATAATATATCATAATAAATTATTTTAAAATATTAATCATTCTAAGTAAGTAAATATAACACAAAGATATTGTAAAGAGTTTAATTTTATTATTTTACTTATATAACAAATAAATAAATAATTGCTTCTACAAAAAGCTTAATTAATTTATTACAAAGTAAAACTTATATAACGTTTAATTTATTTGTAATACTTCATATAGGTATTAAATAATTGAAGGATAAACAAATTTAATTTTTTTTTTTAATTAAATGTTTGAACAAATATTTGCGTTACTTGGACGGCATGAGACACAACCACAACAAATAATACATTTTCCAGAATCTGTACTTTGACTCCAAAAATTAATTAAAAAATTAAATAATATGCTGTTCTCTGGTTTTAAATCTGTTGCATAGGTAAACGGCGACTCAGATTGATACAGATTATTTTTAGTATTTAACAACAAAAAAAATAGCTTTTGTTAGTAAATTGCATTTAAACAATTATTTTTAATAGAAATGTTGTTAAAGTTGAAAGTTCTAGTTTAAACAGAACATTTGAGCTACCCGCATTAAGCTGGTCAAAATTGAATTGGTCCTTGTGCGCATTAAAATTGTCAAATCATTTTTTATAATTTATCTAATGGCAATACACTTAACTAGTTCTTATCTCATCTGCAGCGCTTATTTTGTCTATTCCTGAACATACGCCTTCTCTAGTGATTTTTATTTTGTCCTGCCCATTGCCTCTCTTGCCCATTGCTTCCCCGCCACCTTTGATAGAGCATCTTTCCACCTTGTTCTGGGTCTTCCAAGGGTCCCTTCTCCTCGTTTGTGGTCTCCATTTAGTTATTTTCTGGTTCCAGTGTTTGTCTTTTGTGATACGTGGCCTGCCCATCTCCACTTACATCTAGCTATCTAGTTTTGTTTCTGATCCAGCCGTTTGTTTGTCTGATATTTCTTTACATGGCTCTTTGTGTTAATTTATGCATGGTTCTTTCCGTTGTTGTCCACGTTTTCGAGGCTTACGTCGTCAGGTTGGGTAGTACACACTGGTCGAATACCTTGGCCTTGAGGTTTTGTGGGTATTTGGCCTGGAAAATGTTTTTGAGAATTCTAAAAGCTGCCCATGCAATTTTTATACGTTTATCAATCTCCGCTTCCTGGCTGTGCTTTCCAAAGGTAAGTAGGGTTCTTACGTACATATATTTGAATACTATTTATAGTGTTTGTTCTCTCACTGTGATAGGTGTTGTCAAGGGTCGTTGGTCTTTGAAATGTTCATGAGTAGTCCGACTTGTGTTGCTGCTTCATACAGCTTCGATGTCATCTGCGCTAGTTTATGCGGGTCGTTTGCTAGGATTCCTATATCGATGCTCTTTTCTCCTAATTTAATGTTTTAAAAACATCTTCTAATGCATTTGTAAAAAAATATGGGGAAATTTTATCTCCCTGCCTGCCGCGGCCGATGTTAATTGGGATTGTAGTGTCAAAGGTTTGTATAGTGAGGGTAGCATTTTTATAAATGTTTTTAATAAGCTTCATGTATTTGTAGTCGATCCTGTGGTGACACTCCGCCATACCTATCGCATCGCAATAGAATCGCAATGACGTCAATGTGACGTTTCATTCTATTCAATTCTCAATTAATAAAAAACATATATTCCGCCTTAATTTTTATTTCTTAATCTCTTATTATGATTGAACATCCAAAATTAAATAAAACAATGTTTAATAAGATGTCGTTTAACTCATTTTACAATAATTAAAAAGAAATTACTTTGTTGATTTAGCGAATCGAATCGAGATGACGTCAGTGATTCGATCGTGCTCAGCTTTGGTACTCCGTCGTGACAAAATATTCGATAGAAATCTTACTCGGGTATAATCGTAATCGCTTTTTAAAGTGAGTGCGCTATATAATAAAGATATTGTGTGTGACAAGGATAGTATCAAAAATGAATGTATGTTAATTACAGTGCTGCCGATTGGCCGCAATAATAAGCAACTTAATATACACTAAAGTATCGTTTGTTGCGTTGCACTTGCTTATGCCAATCTAAAGTGCTGCGTACATATTATAATATTTAGTTTACATAAACTTTTAAACTTGCCTTTAATTTTTATTTTAAATACAAATTAATGCAAGCTATTTTATGGAATTCGGAATTTCAATTAAACGTTACTTTTAGTAAAATTTCTCAAACAGAAAGTTATTTTTTTAGTATCAAAAAAACGGAGATCTAGCGAATAATATTGTGCTTTTATTTCAATATATTGTAAAAACTTTGAATGTTAACAATAATTTTAAATATGGTTAATAATAAAAAAAATATGTGATAAAAAACTGAAATCATATTCACTATTGTTAATTCAATCAAATTAACAGAAAATTTAAAGGCATTACCTAATATAATAAATATAAATTATATTATTTGTAAAGTCCAGAAATTTCAATATTCATTTTCATAATGAAACCTGATACTTTAAACAAGTTTTTCAGTTTACTTAAAAAATATGATATAAATAAGTTTATTATAATTAACATTTGCACTGTTTTTACAATGAGATGCTTTTATATTCTTTATAATTATATTATTAATATTTAGTTTCACAATTATTTAATATTTCATTCAATATGGATATGAAAAATAAAAATTTGTTGATGCTTTCTATTCACCCTCATGTTACAATTTGAGGTTAGCGATTAATAACGATACATAAAAATCAGTCGCTTTGAGTCGATTCGATTTGAAACAAAATGTTTAAAAACTGACGTATTCTATGACAGAAAGTAATAACGAAGTACCGGAATTCTATCGATAGAATCGACATATTAAATGCAACGTTGCCAAGACAACATTTTTATTCGATCCACAACAAATGCCTTTATATTATAAAACTTTAATTGTATTTAATAATATAGTAATTATTTCTGAACCATAAATTTCATTAATGTGTTATTTTGTATTATTAACACCTAATTAAAAAATATATAATTGATTTTTTATAATAATAAATGTTACATTGTTGCAATATTTTGAACTATCCTTTTCTCGCACATGCACTTATATATGTTTATCTCACTCTATTTAAAAAGCAATACCGATTTTTTCCGAACTATTAGTTCTGTAGTAGTAGGCGATGTAAAATCATTAAAGCGATCGATTAAATTCTCTGACGTCATTTCGATTCGATTGCGATGCGATTTGCACGGCGGAGTGTCACTACTGCATCGCTTCATTGCGTCTATATGAGCCTTACTCCATCATATCGAGTCCCTTTTTTTGAAGTCTATAAAAGTAATATAGAGGGGTTTATTGTATAGTTCTTTTCGATGAGTTGTTTTATTATGTGTATGTGTAACACCTTCTTGAAGTTTGCTTGTTCATTTGTTTGAAATTCATCAAGTCGATTCGAGATTCGGTTGAGTATTATTTTTATCATAAGCTTATAAATGTGTGAGAGCAACGATTTTGGGCGATAGTTTTTAAGATCATGATTGCTGCCTTTTAACTAGATGAATGTAGATAAGACGACAAACATGAAGAATTTTTATAAGCATATATTTGTTACAATGCGGCCAGAGTAGAAACTATAAACTTAATGCGTAATTAACAAGATTAATGCAACCTATTCTTTTTTGGTCAAAAGATCTCAAATTAGTGACTTTTACTTTTTTTCCTTTTAAGAGTGCGATTCTCCAAACGCTTAAAGTCTAGAAAATTTATTTAGAACTAATTTATAGTTGTAAACTTTTCTAATAAATTTGAAATAAAAGTTAGTTAAATTTTATTATTTGGTAGTGAGACTGTAGAAGATTGTAAAGCACTTACATTGATGCTGGTGCATGACCTCGTCCTAGAAGAGTAGGCAACCTAGAACAAGTTGGGGTTTTAAGCTTTTTGTGAAAAAACAAGGAGCGTAAAGCACTTTATACATGGTAGTACCATAATATACTACAGGATGGCAAGTGCTGTCGTTTTCTGTTTATTTAATCTCTTTTAATTTATTAAACTTATTATTACCAGTGTTATTTGCTTGCGTTGTTAATAATAATTAATGTACTATATACAGGGGTTGAGCTACTAGCCAAGGCCCCCCTGCAAATTTCCATGTTTATTTTAAAAATCATAAATACTCTATTTGCACTCAGTTTTTGCGGACTTACTTTGCTGTCGTTATTGCCTGAGAAGATAGGAATTAATGTGGCGTTTTAGGTTAATTTTCTTGAAAATACCTACAGTTAGATGTCTTGGAATGGGTGGTCTCGGCCTATGGCAGCAGGTAGATTTGTTTTAGTGGTTGACTGGTGGCGCAGCGATGAATGTTGTAGCCTGAAAGCTGGTTATAGAGTTTTGGCTGTTATTGGCTGGTTTCTCGTAGGTGATTACACGATCTGATATTTATAAAAGTTGCGAACAAAAAAGTGTGATGTTACTGGTGGAGTGAAGCTCCACCCATTAGCGGCATCGTGGCACGGCGGGTTTTGTTGATTTTAAAGCTACGCTCTTTGCGAAACTTGTGCCTGCAATTATTACCCCTCTTCCTCTTTTGCAAATTTGTTTCACCATCGAGGGTATCACGGGTGTTGTGCCTTCATGGTACACATTTTTTGGTAAATAATTGAAAATAATAAAAGTAAAGCTTCCTGGTAACTTACGTTCAAGAACGAATTACGTAATGAGCTTAGTTTTGATTAATTACATTATGTTTGCACTCGGTTTACAGTCCTTGGGAAATTGCGGGCGTTTGGCTTGCGTAGCGCGCCATTGTTTAGGTTTTGGGTCATTGAAGTTGTTAACGACTGCTTGAGTTTGCCTCAGTTGTTCTTTGCTGACAACCGTTGGAGCCAAGAAGAATTAGACGTTAGCACCTAAGCCTTAGGCAAGGTAAGATCATTCTGGTGCTACCCCATGAGTATCGTCCTATAGTATTACAGGTTAGTGGTTTACTATTTTAGGTCCGCGTTGGAAACCATATTGTCTAGTGGCTGTGGTTGACTTTAGTTAAGTTTGAGTTAAGTTCCCGGGTGCTCTTGTGATCAGATCGAACTCCTGACGCAAAAGAAAATGTTGAACATTAATAGTATGCAAATGTGGATCATCGTGAGCTACGGCACTCCTAGACGTATTGCGCCCCGAAGCGGCGTTTACTTTGCTTGCCAAGGTTGTTGCCAAGCAATTTTTACTGATACTTTCAATTACTCTGACAGCAGTTATAAAACTATTTCTACCATGGTATGAGACTTTTTCAGGTAAGTAAGTCCAGAGGAATAGGTCGTGGTCGGCATCATGCGTGGCAATGAGAGAAGTTCTTCTTGACGGTTTAATTCTAATAAAAAAGAATAAGAATAATAACGTTTGTTAGAGCGGCTGTGGATTAACTGGTTGCATTTTTTTTTTACTGGCTGGGGAGGGAAATTTTCAAACAAATTAACTTGTTGGGGATTTATTTTTCAAAGTATAGAATCGCATATTTACTAATCCCAGGAAGTTTTACACATTTTTATGTACAACCTTACTATCTGGTTGTGCTTTATACGTTTTTGCATATTGATTGGTGGTTTGCATTTTAAAATTGGATTGGCAATTTTATAAAAGAAGTTTTCTACCAAGACCATCATATGATCTCTGGTGGGGTCAAGTCTTATATCAGCTCTCAATTAGGTGTTACGAATGTAGTAAGGTGGTTTGAGAATCTTTCTCAGTCTTACTTTGAAATGATTTATTCCTGTTTAGATAAGAAGAACTTATTATACCCCAAGCCGGGCATGTCAGTATTAGTGGATTGATTGTTTTGAATACTTACAACTAGTTGCTGGTGTTCATATTGCTGTTGCTGAGTAGCAGGGGGGTTAAGAGATTGTTTGCCATTTTGGCATTACCCAGTATGGTTTTTATGTGCATCTATCAAACTCTATTCTTAAGTACTTTGCAATATCCATATATGGAATTTGGAACGCCATTGAGATAAACGCTTTTGTGAAAAGTTAGACAATAATTTTTAGAGAAAACTATAGCCTTGCTCTTCTTAAGATTAATTTTTACTTTCTGGTATCATAGCTAAGTTTTAAGTGTCTTACAAGCCTGATGACTTTTGGATGCTTTAAAGTGTACAGCAGTGTCGTATCATACATACAAATTGATGAGCGTCAGAGATAGTACTGAACCTAAAGGAACCTAGAATGTGCGAGAAGCAGACACGTGCCAAAATAGTTTTACGACCACTGTCTTTTTGTTTCATATAGAAAGCAATAAGTTTTATCAATCTTGGATTGAATTTGAAATGCTTGAGATTTAAGAGTAGGTCTTGATGACAGACCTTATCGCAGGCCTTTTCAGCATCAAATATGACACTTGTGGCTTGTTTGATACAAAAACTAGTTTTTATTTGATCTGTAACTCTGGGAAGTTGATGGTTTGTGAAGAGCCCATATTTGAAGCCATGTTGATGATTTAGTAACATGTTTTCAGCCACTGTGCGATTTCGGTTTATATTTAAGATTACAGTTTCTGCTACCTTGTTTAGAGTGATCTTACCCAATCTTTGTGAAAAGAATAACATTAGACTTATACCATGAAGATTGAAAATGCGACGCGACGTTCTTAGTATTACATTCGAAATTGTGAGAAGCATCACAGCCTCTCAAAGTTTTGTTTGGAATGCAATTTAGATGTGGTGTCAATTTGAGTTTGAGATGAGCAATGATATCTCTTACTCTATGTTAAGAATTTTTATAACGGATTGTTCTTTATATAATAATTTTGCTTTCCAATGGTTGTTGCCTATTTTTTATGCCGCCTGGTAGCCCTAACTCTTTTGTGTTCTATCTCTGACCATAACTATGTTTCCGGGTTGGTAAATTTTAGTTGTAGTGTTGTAGCCTTTGTTTTGTGTTTTCTTGGTTTTTGTTTCTTGCAGGGTCATTCTAGCCTCTTGGTTACTTTACTATTTGTTCTAGCAACATTTGGCTTGGACTTTGTCCGATAGCTGCGTTGTTATATCTATTGTTGTGAAAAACTGCAATAGTGCTTACATCATCCCAGTGATTTTGTGGATTTTGTTCTAACAGTGCCCATACGTTCATTTTTAATTCTGCATTTTGGCGATCAACGGGATTGGCTTGTGGATGTTTGATGTACGCACTTCTACTTTATTACTGCATTTTTAAAATATCTGTTTGTTAACTGGGGTCCGTTGTCTGATAAATTGATACTGTGGTACCTTTACCGATGATTTTTTTTTAGTAGTTTAGTGGTGGTTTTACTAATTAAGGTTGGCACTGGTATTGTTTCTTGGCAGATGCGATTCTAGCACGTTAAAATTGCGTACGTCTTTCTGAACGCGTGTTTAAGGATAAGCAAATATTTTGTCGCTGTGACCCCCACACCCGCTTTGCTGTGTTAAACTGAAAGTGGCACTACTAAGTCTTGTTTTGGAAATTTTTGTAAGAACACTTCTGCTTCTTCAAACTTGTATACTATGTCGATTTTGTTTTGAAGTCGTTTAGTGACGCTTGATATTGTAGCATAATTTTTAGTGTTTGTGAGCATTCTGTTTGGGCTTTTCGCATTAAGGCTGCTAAGATTTCATTACTGACTATACAAATTTGATCATTTGTAACTTAGAGAATTTTGCTTAGCCTACTTTAAAAGTGACGTAGACTTTCTGACGCTTTGCTCTATATTTACTATGTCTTTGATTCCGAGTTGGAGTAGTTTCAGTATATTGCTTGTGGTTTACAGATCCGGGGTGTGCTTTATTTAAAAAACAAAATCTTGTAAAAGTAGCGAACAGATGGTAAGTTTGGCCTTTTGTCACAGTTGACTTGTCTAGCCACATCATAAGTAAGTCTTATATTTGTTTATAATAACCCATATTATTGCCATAAACTTTAGTTTGTTTGAGCTGAACTTTTTTGGTGACAGTCTGGCGCTGTTAAATAAAATAATATGCTTGTTTTCACCTTTTTGCACGTCGTCTAGTTGCGAGTTGCATACGTCCGTCTGCGAGACAAAGCTAAATTAGTTGCCGTCGGGCAAATTTTATTGGTTGATCTAATTTTTTTTTAATGTTTTCTCTGCGGTTGTATTTTAGCGAAAACATTTTGTTTGGTTCTTTAAGCTCCATTAGCGGACCTACCATGATGTAGAAATTGGGTTTGTATTTGCGGAGCCACATCTTGAAAAAAAATTGCAGATGCTTCCTAGTTTGTTGAAAACTTGCTTTAGTTTACACTTTAGTCTGTGTTTTTGGAGTTTATTTAACGCGTTTTGGTGAACCATTTAATAGCCGTGGTTGTTTGAATACACCAATTTGTAAATTGTTTAGGTTAACAAGCACGAACCATCTTAGTAAACCAGCCAAAACTCACAACATCAAATTTTGGAATTTTGTGTGGGCGTTTTGAAGTACATGCCGCATCATACAGTCTAGGGCGGTAAACGTTGTATTATTTTTAGGAGCCTTCTCTTCTCTATAGGGATTTGCTAATATTCCGCTTTTCAACCTAAAAAAACGAGATGTACCGGTTGCATAAAATAGCACCTGATGACAGTTAAAAAAATTATAAGCAAAGGGCAATGGCTTTATAGTCAAATAAAAATGTTATGATTGGATTGCTAGGTGTGGTGGTTGAGTCTAAAAGCATTTGTTACAGTACTTGTTAAAAATAATGAAAAAAATTCGGTATTTTTTATATTTAAAATAATTTGTCTAAACATACGTGTACAGGCTGGTTAAAGGTTGGATTAATTCGATTTGTTTGCGTTTTTAAATGGGAAGATGTGATAGAGTAGTTTGATATTATGATTTATCTAACATTTAGGTTTAAAATTTCTAATTTTTTTGTTAGATATCAAGACAAAATTAATAAACTTTGAACTGCTTATTTCTCCATATTTGCCATATAAACTTTGTATAAAATAATTAATTTTAAATAAATAACTTTGAATAAGATTCTACACTTTGGTGTAGTTATTTGCATTTATAAATAAAGCCATGTTACTGCAAGTTAATAAAACATTTTAAAATTTTTACTCGTAGTCAAAGTATAACAATTCAATTAATTTCAGTTACTTAATTATTAACATTATATGCCGTTAACTAGACAGGAAGGTAAAAAATCACATTTTGCTACTCATTAATTTTGATCTGTTCAGTGTTTACATACTATGGTAGAAATTATTAATCTGCAATATTAAGTTTAACATTAGTGAGTTTCTATCAAGTGAAATAATTATATAGTTTATTACCTATCTTACAAAAAGTTAAATTTAATCTATTACATAACACATGCTTCATGTTAACAAAGCTATACAAATATGCACATATTTGAATATATTATTAAATTTATCACACTTTGTATAACACATTCTTTCTGTATTACTATATAATCTATGTCATATATTTCTGTATTAACTTTACTTCTATGCTGAAACAATGCATAAAATTTAAATTTAAATATTATATGATGTATGACGTAATATTATCACATTTAATTAATGCATATATGGGTCGGACATTAAATTATTTATTCATAGGCATATATATTTACATGAAAACCTTACAAGATTATAATTATGTTATTGTTAGAAATTAGATGAAGTAACAACTTAATCAGCAACAGAGACAATCGGAATTGTTAAAATTTGTTACAAAATATTTTTTTCATGTAAATTATGAATGCATGCGTTTTATTGAACATAATTACATCAACAGAATATCATTTAATGTTTTTGTACAATTTATCAATATTTTGAAGATAAAGATAAAATAAAATAAGATAGCTACCATCAGACACAACTGAGACATTAATATTTTCAATAGTGACGTATACTGATGAAACCTTTATTATAAACAGAATTCAACAAATATGAGAAGCATTCTAACTCTATTTGTAAAGTAATTTGCGTTTTCATATATTTTAAAGTCTACGTATACAACTAAAGATAACACACTGAAAGTCATTATTCAAATTTGCGTAAGCATTCATGTAATTGGATAAAAAAAGTTGTCCATGTACCTTCTATGCATACTAAGTAGAATCGCGGAAACTTTAGATGGGCTACAGCTAGATGCAATAATAATTTCTAAGTATTTAATTCACAACCACAGTGAATTACTTGCCAATATTGGAAGTTCTGTTTATTGGCTGATAATTAAAAGTGGCCCCGTTACTCATTATGATATCTGTGTTATTCTTTAATATTGTTAGCATAATTTGTAATGAAATTTGAATTAATTTTAACCATAATTATTTTGTACGAGTAGTAATTGAGATTTAGGTACAGTATTTGGCAAATTCATTTTCTTTTTTTTTTCTTGTTCAGCTTTTTTGATTATTTTATTTTTGGGCATATTTGTCTACAGATGCTTTGTTTTATTTTCTACCTGAATCTCTTTGTTATCACATTCTTAGTCTACTTTTTGTTTTTTGCTTTTATTACATGGTTCGCTCACTGCTACTTTGTTTGGTTATCCGTTGTGCCACATCTATTACCGTTGTTGAAGATTTTATATATGTGTTTGGTTTTTTGTGTGGCAGTATTTTGCACAGCATCTTTCTTTCTATTGCTCTTTGTCTCTATGTTGTTCTTGGTTAGGGTCCATGTTTCTGCTCCGTAGGTACCCATCTTGCATTCACTTTATTTATACCCAAATGTTCATGAAGTATTTGACGAATTGATGTATCTGACAGCCTTGACATTGCTGATAATTCCCTCACTTTTAGTCAGCAATCACACCAGTTCTTGAATAAAGGCGATTGGCTCTTTTGCAATCACATTTACTGGTTGGCCAGAACGTGAGTCATTTTTGAAAGACTTATAGCCTATGTTAAACTTTTTGGTCCATTTTTTTACAATGGAATAAGAAGGGAATCTTTACCGTATACGACATCCAATCTGTGTTTATCACAGTTAACTAACTTTTTTTTATAGAAGAAGAAATGCTTTTACTCTCCTACTGACTAAACCCACCTTTATTCTGCTTCCCCGCCTAGATTTGCATTCTTCTTCTAAACTAACTAATTTTTGTCATCTTGGAGGAGGAAGAGATTTTTAAAAGACTTGTTAGATGATTACCGACTAAAATTCTTTTTCCCGCGCATTAGCCTGGCTAACTCATTTGTCATATGTCATATTCTTCAGTCAAAACTAACTAACCTAACCTAATCTAATCTAACCTAACCATTTTTTTTTTCTGAGGAGGTAGAAAATCTTTCATATGACACCCCGAGGGGTAGTGTCAGATTCTTACTGACTAAAAACTCCTACCTTCCACTTTTCTTGCGGGAATCTTTCTTCACCTTGTAATTGCATTTACAAAAAACATTAAGGAATAGCTACGGCCCCACTCCTCCGCTTGTTTCATTCACACCACACTATGGAGCTAGCTCTCTCTCTTTTTCTTTCATACGTAACATAGACTCTATCATGATGGCCACAATGTCCCAATTGGACACCGAAGACAGCATTACTACCACCATGTTATCCGAGTTCAAGCTCTCTTCCATCAGTTTTGCTCTTGCTTTTTTACGCGTCTCCAACCATCTCTTTCAATGAAACACGGTGTGTTCAACCGTATCCCTTTGCTCACAGTACAGACATTCATCACTTTTAATCAGTTTCATCCAATGCAGGTACGCCCGTTAACAACCATGTCCCCTTAGTACCTGCATGAGGTACTAGTTTCTCTTACCCATCCAACGCCTCACGTCTGCGATGAGCCGTCTGGACCATGCCGCTTTGCTACCAGCCCCATTCGACACGCATTTTTCCCAACTCTTCTGCCATTCTCCCAATAAACATTTTTCTTAGTAAGGCGACCTTCCCAGACCGCTGTCTTTACTTGCACCACAAGATCTAACGGTTTCGTGTCTGCCACAATCAGAAAGCTCGCCGTCGGCGTTGTCCTGCGACCCTTTGGCAACACCTCCTCTGAGTTTGCAGAACTAAGACTTCCGTTGTTGCACACGGCATCTCTCCATATTTTGGCCCCATAGAGCACTATGGAGGAGACTACCGATCACATCAGGCGCCCCCCAGGTTTGTCATTAACTTTGCTAAGGACGGAACCGTCTTCTCCGCTTTCTCACACACTTCTCTCACATGCATTCCTCACACACTTCTCTCACATGCATTCCTCACGCTAGGTTAGTACCTAGCGTCACACCCAAGTACATTAACCGACGTTGCAACGTTAATCCTTGAAACGGTCATCTCCACTTGTGGCACTCTTCTTAAACAGGAAAGCACCACAAATTACGTTTTTTATGGGGCCAATTCAAGATTTGTTGGTTTTACGCTTTATGAGGGCTAGAGCGCGGTTTCCCGTTTCTTCCAGTTCTTTCCTAGAGCGTTTTGTAATTATCACCGCTAACTCGTCGGCGTAGGCTACCGTTTCAACAACCAGGCGCAATTCCAGACCTACCACGTCGGCCTAGAACTAAGCCCTGTGGCACTTCCACTCACCGTTAAAATTACCTAACCTAAGCTAACCGAACCTAACCTAAGCTAAGTTTTTAGAAATGTTGTACCAGCTGGTAATAGTTTTGATACAGATATGGATGAGAAGTAATAATTTAAAATTAGCAATAGAAAAAAGCAAGAGCGGCATGACTATGAACTAAAAGAGCTAATAGAGGAACAAATAAGGTACAGGTAAGAGATTAGATGATTATCATAGGGAAGAAAATCAAATACCTTGAAGTGACACTTGAAGCAAAAGGATAGAACGATCAGGTTAAAAAAGCGGTCAGGAGAACAAAGGAAATGGAGGAAAAGCTTAATAGACTTATGCTAATCAATTAAAATTCTGGAAAAGAAGCCAGAAAGCTAATAGCAACAGGAAGTCTTGTAAAAAATAAGAAAAAAATCGAGGAAGAGAAACGATGTCTAATTTGTTAGGAAGAAAATCATGGTTATGCAGAACACACTTTAGTAGAATACGAGGCGAGAGAGAAAGATAAAAGAGAACTAGAAAATATACTGCTAAGCAAAATGGATAAAACAACAATCGTTTAGAAATGCCTGAGAAAAACAAATAATGGTAGCATAATAACACATAAAATAAAAGCCACGGTTAAAGACCAACAAAAAAGAAACAAGGACAAAAAAAACTAATAAGAAGGTAAATCTTGAAGTTGCTGCCAACCATACAGCCATATATAGGTAATAGTACTGATCAAACATTTAGTTTGTTTATGACCAACACCTTGAAATTATTGTATAAAATTATTACATAAAAAACGCAAAAACATAAATTATCATCATCCAGTGATATATATAGAATTAGACTAATCTGTATACTACTTAAGCTGAATGATTTTATTTCTTATTTATAAATTAATTAATTGATTAAAATATTAAATTAATATAATTTACTATCTTTTATTATGAATTAAACTGTAGGTAACATGTAATACAACTTTAATTAAATATTTTCTATTTTAATTTACGTTATATTTAATTAAAACATTCCGCTCTCGATTGTATATTATGAAATTTTGCTACTTGCTCTAGTTAGTTATTTGCCTTCAAGTGATATCATTCTATTCTTGTTGTAATTTTAACTAACAAATATTTAATTATTAATAGTTAAAATTTTAAATAAAACATTAAATGCTAATTAACATTTATAATATAATAACATATTTATTACATATATAAAATGAATATGATAAACATCTATAGATTTTGCATTTATTAACAAGTATTAATTATCTACGGAACTTGCAGCCAATCAATCAATTTGTGAGTTGCATACTAATACTATTACAAGACTGCAAATAACATGTAATTGAATACGTATATGAAGTACCAGAAGTAAACAAACTAATTTAATTGTAAGGAGGTTTATGGAGCCTAACCATTAGTACGTGATGTTACATAATAATAATAATTTAACAACGTTATAAGGGAATTATACCCAGTTTAATATCTCAAGATATAAAGATCGATACAGTGCTAAAATAATTACATTTGAAGCTTTCAACCTGGTTATTTTCTAGTTTAAATAACAATAATAGACTTTATTTCCAACAGGACCATGCCTTATACAGGAGAAATCATACAATTTTGTATACATGTGATAAATAAAAATTGTATTAAAAAAATTAAATATATTAAATTAAAAATAATAATAATAATACTTATGCAATTTTGAATAATATAATGTAAATTACAAATTACCGAGACATCTAAATAAATCTATTTTAACTTGAACATTTTTAAGAGTAGTGAAACATGATTATAAAGAGTTGCGTAAGTAAATATGAGCGAATTACGTATTAGATATATTCCGTGTATCAAACGTTACAGTGGTTTAGAGAATACCGTAAAGATTTAGTAAAAGCCGAGGTAAAAGCAAACTAAGCTAAATTGAAGCTACATTGTACTAGGATTAAATCCAAATTGGACCATTGTTCTGCGTTAATCAATTATGCGATTAACGATTTTGATATTATACAAGGAGTAACAATTACAAATTATTATATTTTATAGAATAGCCTAACTTACAGTAGATGGTATAAAAAATGTAAAATGTTTTGCTTTAAAATTTTTTTTTAGGGTTCGAAAATTATCACAACTTAAAATAGTGAGTAGAGTATTAGGAGAAACCATACAGAAAAAAACTTTTTTATCTTGACAATAATACTATTACAGAGCAAATTTTAGCATTGAGATTATTGGGCGTTGTACACGGCGGCCAAATAAATGAAGCAACCAAAAACCTATTTGAATTGAATATTGGGCTAGGATTATTTATTACAAAACTGTCAAAATTTATAAACCTGCAAATTTTATTGAGCAGTGCGCTAATAATACATAAGTAAACCTACTCTGAGAGGGTTTTCTTTCTAAATATTTTGCAATAACGCTCAAAAATCTTAGCTACGATTTCACCATACCCTCTACATGTTTTTTTAGATTGCAATTTATTTAATTAGGCTTTGAATAGTGTAAAAGAAGGTACCAGTTAAAGCCAGTGTTGCATCCTGGTGTTCCAATTAGTCTTTGATTTCTTTGAAGGAAATTATGTTGACAGTTAAAGTTGTGAAGTGAGTTAGCCATATTTCTTGTGATGACTAACAAACTCGTTGTTTGCATTATTGTGGCTCTTCGGGAAAATGTTTAAAAACTGTGACTGTTTCTTGGTACTATTAACTAAGAGTGTCTATCATTTCAAGTTGGTTTTCAGTAAACATTTGTGAAGGTTGATGAAGTTGTCTGTTGATGAAGGTGGTGTCATATGTATCTGTGACCAAGTTATGTTCGCTATTGTTTCAATGACATAAATAATTGATTCATCAAAATATTGCTTATGTCATTTTGGGCTTGCTTCATAGTATATTGCACTTTCTTCCTTGGCTTTATAGTATTGGCATTAATAGACTTTTAGGTTGATATGTCAAATATTATAACTAACTTGATTCAATGGAGGTTAGACTTTGTTTTTGGTTTCTTGTTTGATGTTAAGAGTCGTAGTCAAACATTGGGAGCTTATTTGGCTTGATGTTGGTATGCAAATAGACATATTTAAATAACGTTGTTAACACTGACGAATAAGTTTCTACTTGATATTGTGATTAGTTGGTACACTGTTTAAGTTTATCGGGGTACGCAACAATTGACCTTCATGTTTATTTTAGTCTTTGATTATATCTGCTACAGTTTAATTATGTACTTGCATTTTGTTAGCTAAAAACAATATTGCGTATGAAGATGCAGTCGGTAGTTCAACTATAAAAGTTATGGCTTGTACATATTGGTCAGAAGTTAAAGTCTTAAATCAGTGTTGCGTTGTAGTACGTTCATGCTGACATTTTTTAGTTTGTTTGTTGATTGTGTTTGGCATAGGAATGAAAATGGCGCAGTCGATAAATAAAATGTTTTGTCTTTCTTGTTTGTTCAAGCTAAAATTTCTTTGATTGTTTGTTGAATGGAATTTTGTCCAGCATAGGAATCAAAATGTCTAATGCAGTTTCGTCAGGTACCAAAATAATGTTTGCTAAACTAGTGTTTTTCTAGTATGTTTGGCATATGTACGAATGGCGCAGCCGGTAGGTATTTTCGACGGTTGTTTGCAGTGATCTTGGCATGTTGACGTAGTTTTGGCTTGTACCAGGTTTACTGGCTTTTGTGAGTATATTATTTTAATCAATGTCAACGGCAAGAAGTTTGCATTTATCAAACCTTTACGATATTAAGCAGGTTGTCTTTGATATTTTCTTTGATAGAAGTATTCAGATTTTTTGTTAAAAGATCTAATTGATGCAGTCGGTAGGTGGTGTCAACTTATGCTACAACTTTTCGTTAATAAATTGATTTGTTTTTTTAACTTATGTTTTGGGTTATTTTTTTGCAAAATCTGGCTGATTAATAGATATTTCTATAGGTTGCAGTTTCTTCTGGTGATGAAGTAACGTCTTTTGATAAAGGAGATTTATTTGTCTGTAATAGGACTGGCATTGATGGCGTGTCATTGTCATTTATGTTATTTTGCGATTATTTGGTAATCATTATGTTGCGTGGCATTGTAGTTTGTTACTGATTTTTTATTTGACGGTTATTTTGAGATTCCACAATTTTGTTACTGTTTTTGGGTCTATGGTGGCTATACATTGTTGCAGGTTTTTTTGTTTGCTATTTGAGTTGTATCAAATATTTAAGGTTTTTAATTGATTTTGGTTTTTCTTGATGTTTTTTTTAAAGAAAAAATTATGCAAATTCTTAGGCACCAAATTTGCGCAGTCGGTAGGTGTTCTTGTTCAACTTGGTGGTTAACGGCATTGTCAAAGAAACTGTTTTAATGGAATTTTTGTAATTTAAACAACGGTTGATACGTTTAAACACATCTTGGTGACATTGACTAAACGATGATTAATCATCATTGCGCAGTTTAGATTTGTCTAAGTGACACATCCGTTGGTGAGCAGATTTTTATTTGCCGTTGTTTAATTTTATTTTTCTACTCCCTTCAATATATTGTCACTTTTATTCACGCTGAATGGATATGTATAATATATTCACTCTAGTGTGGATATGATTAATTAAAAAGTTTTAAAATAATTTTTAAATTTTTATCAGTCGTAGAAAAAGTAAGCTGTACAACTCGAGTGGAATGCAACTTAGACGTTTGGTTTCGTCTTTGTGCAATATGGGCATGCTATCCACTCTTGTTATACAAAATACTATTTTGATCCTAGTACGTATAAGGTAATGTCTATCTTTGAAGTATATTTTAGTCAAATTCTTGTAAGACACCAAATTGGCGCAGCCGGAAAGTGTAGTTTTTGTATAATTTTTGTAAGTTACATACACAGAAAGATCGTTTCAGTCTATAGAATGCACGGCAGTCGTGCTGATTGAACTGCGTCTCTTAGGAAAGTGTATGTAGGTTCTCCAACTTTTGTTAGTATAGATCCTACACATTTTTCCAAAGTGTGGACTGGGTATTACGTAACTTTACTTGTTACCGTAACATTGTTGTCAAATCTTAGTTTGTTCTAGTGGGTCGTGCAAAAATTGAGAATTCAAATGCTTTTTTTATCTCTTCACTCTTTGCTTCTATGGATTTAATCAATATTTTTCAAATTCTGTAAATATTTGAAACTGTCTTGTTAGTTTAGTTTTTTTGTATTTTGGTGTTCGGAAAATCTTACAGCAAATGGTGGTTGATGAAGGCGATTTGGCAATAACATTACAGTATTCGAGTGAAAATTGTCGTACTTCCTTTCATCGATGCGAGGAAAAAATAGCTTGAAACGTTTTGAAAATATATTCAATTCTAAGATAAGACACTGATAAAGAAGTACATTAAATTATTGATCTGTAAGAACGGGGAAGGGTACAGACAAATTACAAGAATTATAAATGACATTTGTTCTTGTAAAATTTATATTTTTAAGACAATTATCATATGTAGCAAATCAACTAAATGAGATACAATACAATACTTTTAATAGTAACAAATAAAGACTCTACGTTACTAAATTTAATTAATTAAATAGGATATGGTAGTTTTATGGTAGTATTAATTAAGTCTGAGTAAAGACTATATTTTTATAATTTAAAAGGGGAGAAATTTAATACATATATTTATTTACTTCTTATTATCTCTTTATTAAGAAATGAATGTGAGATTCGTCTCTGAATATCAAATTTATACGAATTCGCAGAATTTATATTTTTTATTGACAAAGCTTCTTCAATTTCAAACACAATCCTTCAATCAAATCAACTGTATATCTATTCCCTTAGAATTGAATAACTAAATTATTTCTCTGACTTACGTTTTCAATTTATTAAATGTACCCTGAAGGAATAACACACATATCAGATAGCATACTTACTACATCTTAAGCCACATATTTTCCATTTTACATCCAAAACTTCTCATAATTTGTTTGTTAGAAATTCAATTAGTTTAGCATGCTTAATTGGTCAATTTTATTAATTAAATTCTGTGTTTTTGTTATTCCAAATCCCCTAGGATACATTAAAGGTAAAGTCTTATAGTGTGATACGTTAACATTAAAATATTTAAATATAGATTTTAAATTAATAAATAATTTAAATTGCAGGAAGCGAGCAGAAAGGAAGAGCATATAATTATCGCGCTGGTGGAATTCGCAGTAACACTGATGACAACTTTGGAACAGATTAATCGAGATTCCTTCCAACGTTTCAAATTGCGAGTCGGTAAGTTTATTTGCCGCTAAAAGTTATGCCGGTTGTAATATTTTTTTGTTTCAGGACTTAATCACGGTCCAGTAATTGCCGGAGTTGTCGGAGCTCAGAAACCACAATATGATATATGGGGTAATACAGTTAACGTAGCTTCACGTATGGACTCTTGCGGCATAATGGGCAGAATTCAAGTAACCGAACCAACAGCTAAAATCCTAATGAATGCTGGTTATGAATGCGAATGTAGAGGTTTGACATATGTTAAAGGCAAAGGCCAATTAAATACATATTTTGTGAAAACTCAATTTGACGACAAGTAATGTGATAAGGTTGTGATTTTGTTTTTTATTATGTTTTGTATATATAGCCCATTATGTTGCGCGGTTAATTTTTTGGAATAATGTTTGGTACCTGATTGAAGCAATCGCTAATTTAAGTTTCTTCCCATTACTTGCTTCATGCTGACATAAATAAACACCAATTTGAGATATTATTATAAATGTTATAGTTGCTAATAACAATACTCCAATCTAACTAAATGTTAGTTGAATGTTTTCTATGTGATCTCAATATAAGAACATACTATATAATGCATGCATAATTTATTTATTTATTTTGCGCATTCGGTGCAAATTTATTTATCAGTAATTTAAATTAAATTGTATATAGATCACTCTGTCCTTCCTGTTTCTCTCTGTCTCTCTTTCATATCATGTTGAATGTGGAATTTTTTATAAATAAATATACAATTTTTTTGTCAAATTACTATTATATAGTTATACACTTTTTAAACAGAAAAAGGTATGGATATTTATAACAATGTAAATAAAATTAAAGAATATATTATAAATGTATAGAACCAATATTTTGGTAATGCCAAAAGATGCATTTATTCTTAAAACAAAAAATATGTATATGAAAATATGTAATGATTCACGTAGAGGAAATATTTTCATAATTATATTTTATAATTTTAACATGTTTTTTAATTGCTTCTCTTATGTGTAATATTTTTTTGAATAAATAAAGTATGTATTTATTTAATTTATTGTTTTTTATAATATGTATTAATAATAACTTACACATAATAAATACAAGACCAACTCAGACGTGGAATAAAGGCAAAAAATGTGCATTTTGTTTTTTTATAAGGTACATGTTTTTTTTTAATTGTAAATAAAGTCTACATTGAAGTTTTAATTGTAAGATTCCAAAAAAACAAACTAACAAGTTTTAGCAAGATTTAAATTTATCTACATATTCTTCTTCTTTCTAACCTGCTTTCGTCAGCTCATAATTTCTAAAATTGGCTAATTCACTGTAGTATGTTTTGGATTCATTTTTATTCTGTATCATCTATTTTGATTGTCCGAAAACTCCCGGACGATGGTTGAGTCGCAGAACAATAGAAAACCACCAACGGAGCTTTATCTTCTGCGCCCCGATAGGGTTGAAATTGTTCCAGGGAGAAATAACGTTCCTTATAACTATCGTTATGCCATAAATAACAATAGTTATGACTTTAAAGTTGATAAACTAACTGGATGTTCAGCAGTGTTGCACCTAAAGACCTTTAACCCTTTGAATGATTGGTATGGATTATCACCAATTGAGGCAGCTGCATACAGTATAGATCAGCATAATCAGGCGGGTGCTTGGAATCAAGCGATGTTGCAAAATGGGGCAAGACCAAGTGGTGCAATAGTTGTGAAATCAGCGAAGGACGGGAGTGGTGGAAGTTTAAGTCAAGAGCAGTACCAACGCTTAAAAGGACTCTGCAAACACGTAAGTGGAAGTATAGGGTCTGACGCCTGCCCGGTGCTGGAAGGTTAATAGGAAGGGTGCAAGCTCCGAATTGAAGCCCCAGTAAACGGCGGCCGTAACACTGACGGTCCTAAGGTAGCGAAATTCCTTGTCGGGTAAGTTCCGACCCGCACGAATGGCGTAACGATTTCTCCACTGTCTCCAACATCACTTCAGCGAAATTGAATTCCCCGTGCAGATGCGGGGTACCCGCGGTTAGACGAAGAGACCCCGTGCACCTTTACTATAGCTTTACATTGCTATTAAAAGTGTGATGTGCAGGATAGGTGGGAGACTTTGAAGTTATGGCGCTAGCTATAATGGAGTCAACCTTGAGATACCACCCTTTACACTTTTGATATCTAACTATGTTTCATTATCTGGAACTAGGACATTGTATGGTGGGTAGTTTGACTGGGGCGGTCGCCTCCTAAAAAGTAACGAAGGCGTGCGAAGGTAAGCTAGAGCTGGTCGGAAATCAGCTTGATAGTATAATGGCATAAGCTTGCCTGACTGCGAGGCTGACAAGCCAAGCAGAGACGAAAGTCGGTCATAGTGATCCGGTGATTCTGTATGGAAGGGTCATCGCTCAACGGATAAAACGCCGGGGATAACAGGCTGATGGTGTTCGAGCGTTCATAGCGACACAGGTTAGAATTTGGTTGATCTTTTAAGTAGTAGACTATTTTTATGGCAAATTTAAAGAAGGTTGATAATTACAAATTGTTATTTTGGGTCCTTTGTGAGCTAATTTGTTGGGTGGTGCAAAACAATACTTTCTCTAACCTCTTTGCTGGTCGTAAAAAAGCTACTCACAGGCAAAGAGATAACCTTGTTAACAAACATGTAACCCACAAGCCTGGGCTTGAGTCGAGTTACTTACGGCGGCTTCTTCAGTTGCTCAATCTGCAGGGTTTAAATATTGCGCGTCTACATTTTGTACCTTACAAATCTTACCTCCAACAACAACAACAAAATTTTAACATTAATTAAACCTCAACTATTTAGCTTTTATTTAACTGAACTTAACCTAACTAACTTAAACACACATAAACAGAATTTTACTAGTCAGAGTGAGGCTTTAAGTTTTTAATATGGTAAACACCCAAACTATTAGTTTCGTCATTTGACTCAAAATCAGTCAGTTTAGCTGTAAAATAATTAAAGGTATTCAATAAGTAATAGTTTATTTTATTGTTTTTTTACGCAAATTATAGTAATGAGTATTTTTCTAATATTTTTTTTAAGTTGTTTTGTAAAAAAAAATCAAAGAACTCGTTTAGTCGATTTGCTATGACTTTGCAATCTGATACATCTAATGGTTTATTACCTTGAAGAGGTATTGATCGCCTCTTAATGTTTGGTCTCTTCCAAAAGCGGGCGTGAAGCACCATGACAACTAATCTGCAGGGCAAAACCAAACTGTGACAAATTCTGGTCCCAATGACGATGATTTCCATGCACGTACAAAGATATCATAGTCTTGATCGTACGATTATACTTCTCGGTAGCGTTTGCTTGAGCATGAAAATAAAGAGTTAAACGGAGGGATATACAGTAATTGTAACACAATTGTTGAAAGTTTTTAGAAATAAACTGTTTGCTATTATTACTAACAATAACTTGTGGAACCCCGTTTTACAGCATCTGCAATGGCGAGCAACATCCGCATGCATGCGAGGCCAGTAATAATTTTACAAGACCCTTTTGTACGTTTTTGATATGCTCAAGCACGGGTCATTATATCTCAATAAACTTTGGTTTTCTTGTATTAGCTTTGCCAGACGACCGTCAGTAGTGCAAACCACCTGCTCAATGAATAACGTCAAAAGAGTATTGCTGGAGTTTCATTAACCAACGTGAGAGCTTGCCTGCAAGATCTTTAAGATGCCACAAAGATTTTAAGGCTGCATGATCTGTGATAATCGATACAATGGTAGTTACAATATAAATACAATTTTTTTTATTGCTTTTTAAAAATGTGTGCGAGCGGCTAGGATATGCTACTGCACGATTTTTGTTGTCATCACACAGCCCTAACCTACTGTACTTACACATTTTAATAAAAATGACATATTCTAATTGGTGACAGCCAGGATTAGTGCCAAAATCGTTTTAAATCTTTAAAAGCAATTTGTTGTTTAGAAACTTTAAAATTGCAGTTTTTTGTCCGGATCAGCTAATAATTTATTTTTTGTTTACTAAATAACTTAAATATCTGTCCTCAGAACCGCCAAAGTGGCATTTTCCGCAATTTAGAGTTAAACTTGAATCAAGAAGACGTTTAAAAACTTCCTCCAATACACGAACGTGGGTTTCAAAGTCAGGGATAACCACAACAATATTGTTCAGATCTTAAAGACGTAAGGTTCTAACTTGAGACCTAATACTATGTTCATCAGTCTTTGGAAAGTGGTTAAACTATTGTGTAATTCAAAAGGTAATTTATTGAATATAAATAACCCGCGTCCAGGAATAAAGAAAGCCGTTACCTCCATTGATTCATGTGTCAACTCTATTTGCCTGTACTCACTTTCTATGTACAGAGAAGAATTACATTTTGCCGATCCATTATTGCCAACATGTAAGGAAGCGCTTAAGCATCATGTTTTTGTAAATAAGTTAACACGTCTAAAATCTATTTGGAGTTATACCGGACTGTTTCCAAAAAGCAATACCTAATACTAGGTCACAAGTTAAACTAGGAAGAACTAAACAACTAACTACGTGTACATTACATCCTAAAGCTATTGGTGATTTCTCAATTTTTATATTTAAACTGCTAACAAACCGTTCACTTATACAAGATTTAGACGCCTACTATCTAGAAGAGTCGTTACCAAAGTATCTAAAATCAAAATTTTTATACAAGGACGTGTATCGCCTAATGACTGAAGTTACAAGTAGCCAATTCTAAGATTTGAGAGAATCTGAATGTCCTATCGAAACCTTGCAAAGTCTTTTCCCGAACGATTACATGAAGAGCATTTGGCTCTTATAACATTCCTTTTTCCGCAACCACTACAAAATTTTGTTTGGGCTTGTAAATTTTACTAAAGCAAATACCATAACGTTTGCAATTGTAGCATTGAATTGAGCAAATGTTGGTTGGTCTTTGTAGTTTTGTATAGACATACCGGCTAAATCCGGGTGAGGATATCATTCAAGGGGGTTATTCTGGCATGTATCTCGTATCGCTTATCGCAATTAATGATGTCATCATTAATTAAAAATATCTGCTGGTGATCTCTTTTCGTACTACAGGACTATCTAGTAATACAAATTCAATACCAAGCTTCAAGTTATTTGCATTTTTAAACGTCAATATGTATTATTAATTACAAATTTATGATTTAAATGTCACACTTCCCCTCCGGTAGGGGAAATCTATGACGTGGCGCGAGATCGCAATGAGTGTCAGAATAAAGGTCCAAAAGTTGCAATAAGTTCGTGCTTCTATGTCATTTGCGCAATTCCTTTATTTTTTTTAGATTATTATATTCAATTTGATTTTAAAAATAAAAAGTTAAAATGATTGTAAAGACTTGCTTTTCTTCCGGAACTTTCGACGTTTGTACAGCGCCAGCATATAGGCAAATTGTCGCAAATACGTTTGATAGTTGTTTACGGTTTTTAATCTTGCGTTGTTGTTTGTACAGATAATCTAAGTTCCTATATACATTTCTCGCATTTTCTTAGATGTAGTTCAGTAAGTTCGAGTATCTGGAGTCAATACGTGCTTTGGCCATTGCATTTAATACTGCTCATATCTCAATCGGGTCGAACGCTTTTTTGTAATCTACAAAGGCTAGGTGTAAAGGGATATTTTATTCGACAAATTTTTTGGCATCCTTGTTGTTTTGTATTTTATAAATTTTGGGTTTTCCGTTTGATATGTGTTCTCTTAGTATTTTCATAATTATAATATCATCTATGACTTCTTTAATTTTTGCAGTATTGAAAGATTGTATGTCCTTGCAAATCCCCGTTTTCATGTTATTATTCAGTTGTTTCAATTTTGGTAAGCTGCAGGTAAATTTTTTTTTTGTTGTTCTATGAGCTTGATTGTATTTAGGCTTATCTTTATGTTTTTATCTATTTTTGCTCTTGTACATACTTTCCTATGAACTGTGTTAATGTCTTTAACAATTTTGTCAGAGAGGGTGTTGATGTATAGATATTGGAGGCTTTGGGTATGGTTTAGTTTTTTATTTAGTTCTTGCTGGTATACAACAGCGTTTTGCTTAAGTTTGTCTATTAGCGATGTCGGGTGATTTAGGATCATTTTAGTTTGTTAAGTTTTAGTGTTGATTAAAAGAGTCGCTCTGACTAGCCTTTGGTCACTTCCTGTCTAGAATTTGTTCAAAACTAAGACCTCCATTACTACAGTTTTGTTATTCAAAATTATGTATTCTATCTTGTTTTGTATCCTGCCGTTCGGGCTGACTCAGGTCTACTTGCGGTGTATTGCTTTTTGAAAAAATGTGTTTATGCAGTACAAATTTTTCTGCTGTAGATAGTTTAACAGCGTTTTTTGCGGTTGTTCCTTTTACCTAGTCTAAAATTGCCAATATGGTTTTCATTTTTGTCTTCCCTTCCTCTTAGCTTTGCATTCGCCAATAACAATGGAAAACTAAGGTTTTTCTGTTTTTCTTGCAGCCGATATGTTCTATTTCTTCCTTTTTGGATACACTTGTTGGTGCATATACTTGGATGACCTGAAGAGAATACCGCTTGGAGACTTATAGCATAATATATATTACCTTTTTGGGTATGGGTTGCATCTTTGTGACAAGGTGTTTGATGGTCTTTTTTATGATAATATTGACACCGCTGATGTGTGAGTTATTTTCAGAGTTGTTTAGGTAGAGTACATGTCTCGATTTTAAAAGATTCTCCAGCTCTTCTAGTTTCACACAGTCCGACTACATCCCATTTTATGTTTGTAAGCTCCTTCTCAAGTTCTTCCAAGTGTTTGATTAATCTTATTGTCTTAATGTTGTATGTCGCTATATAGAGTCGTTTTTCGTGGCAACTTTTTTTTTTTGTTTGCATATTTAAAGGGTTTTGGCGATGACCTACCACGCTTGCTCTGCGGATTATTGAGTTTGTGTAATCCAGCTAATTAGGATTTTGTGCGTTGCCGTTGTTTCTTGGTTAGAATCTTCCGTCGCTATACTGCCGATATAGTCCACAACTTACTATATCCTGCCGACAGAGCCGTTGCCTTTGGTTACTCCAGGTAGCTTGCCTCTGTTGCTATTTAGGAAGGCCTCCTTTAGGTGAGCTATTTTTAGCTTTTTTGCTCCTTCCGCCATTGTGACTTTTTTGTTATCTTTTGCCATCGGAACCGTTGACTGGTTTTAACCAGTATCCCAAACGGGGGACTTAATGGGGTGCTATCAGCCGGGCCAGCTGAACCCTGGTTTTTTAACAAAGTTGTTACTTTTCTTCCTCCTTTTTCATTCTGGTTTGGGACAAACATTGACGGAGATACTTCAAATAAGGCTGGACGATGACACCATTACTAACAAGGTTCCTATTAAAAAAAGAGTAAAGAAGGGTAATACCATCTCACCAAAACTCTTTACGCTGGCAATGGAAGATGTCTTTAAACGCTTGAACTGGAAGAAGAACGGTGTAAACATCGATGGAAATCATCGGAACCATTTGCGCTTTGCCGACGACATCGTTCTTATTAGCTCGGACATCAGGGAATTAAAAAGCTTGCTTACACTAAATTTAGCATTCAAAGAAGTCGGACTCAAGATGAACCTCAAGAAGACCAAAATTATGAGTGATTCTAAAATTCTCATCTTTATAGAACAAAATGTGGTAGAAAACGTAGTAGAGAGAGTATGTGTACCTGGGTCATGTGATCAAACTTAAAAAAGAAAATCAGTGCGCTAAAGTAAAACGCAGAATTAGAATGAGTTGGGCAGCACTTGGTAAGCTGAGTTACATACTGTAAGATCAGGGCATCCCATATGGACTAAAAAGGGAGGTGTACAATAAGTGCATCTTTTCCGTAACTACGTATGGTCTTGAAACAACTACCCTTACCAACAGATTAGCAGGCAAGCTGCAAACTTGCCAAAGGGCAATGGAAAAGGCCATGTTAGGTGTAAGTTTAAGGGATCACATTCAAAACACCAAAATCCGCAAGCGAACATGTGTCGGGGATATTATCACACAAGTTGCAAGCCTTAAATGGAGCTGAACAGGTCATGTTGCAAGACAGGACCCAGCAAAATCGACTACGGGTTATGCAGTGGAGACCACAGACCTCGAAGAGAAGTGTAGGAAGACCCCAAAAAAAGATGGAAAGACGACATCCGAAAAATCGCTGGCTATTTGTAGAAACAGAAAGTTAAAAATAGAACCGTGTGGCAGAGTTTAAAGGAGGTCTATGTCCAGAAATGAATAGATACAGGCTGAAGAAGATAAACATTTCTAAGAACTTCCTTAAATTCTTTCCAGTCAGCAAATAAATATTTATATGATTGGAACTAGAGCAATGCTTTCCCGGTTAATAACTCCGGTAAACTGCAAAATAGTTCTGTGTCTGAGATTTTGTTAATAGCTCTTCTCAATCATTCTATCTGAAATAGGTATACAAGACTGCATTTGCTACTTTCTTTTTACTAAATATGGCTACTCCATTTTATGCTGCCGCTCATCTTTGCTTGCTTAGTACTTATTTATTTATTATATTTAGTTCATCTATTGTCTACGCTTTTTGATCCATTTTGCTTTGCTTATATGAAAATATTGATAATATGTTCAATCTTTTTATTTTTATTAAGATGTTAAGTTTTTTTTTTGGCTTTTATATAAAACAGGTATTACAAAAAAAGTGACAAAACTGTTTAGAACATATATTTTTCAAACAAACCGAGTTGAAATGATTTTTGTGAATATACTTTTAAACATTTAAGGTAGGCGTATTTACATTGTTATACATGTTAGACAGCTCAGAAACCATTTTAAAAAATATTTGAAAGTCTCTATTAACATGTTGGATTAAATATATGAAATATATCCTGTTTCAAGTGAAAACCAAAATTGTGATCAGGTCAAACAATTGTTCAAATGTTCAAATTTACCATATCCAAATGAGTACTTCTAACTTGACTAATTTAAACTCTAAAAATAACAGCTTCTTAGAGTTACAAAGTCAAAATTTAAGGTATCACTTCTACTAAACTGTCAAAGCACTTGAATGACAAACTCGCGTTTTTATTAAAATTTTAAATTTGCAATTGAACGTATGCAGCCAAATGTACAGCTAAGCAAGTAGAATAGTAGTAATATAGAGTGAGTTAAAATCTTTTATGAAATTAATATAATGAATATATAAATACTATTTAAGTGTTAATACAGTAATTGCAAAATGTATGTAGTTTATTATTTAGATATTGTGATAGAAGATTCAAAAATATTAAAATACCGCATACCCTTCTTGGTTTTGGCTTCAATTGGTTTATTGAGTTATTTAATTAAATAAAAAAACAATAAAAAAAGGTGTATAAAAAATGTATTTATAGGTTTAAGGCAACACAAACAATCAAATAAATACATAACTATATAATCCATTATCAATAATCTAACTTTCACCTATATGCACTATATATTTTAAACTCCTTATAATGTTTGATTAGTAATATTTAATAAAATAATAATTTCGTTTTGAAAATATCTAAGTTCATAAATTATATATTGTATTTTAGAATTCAGTAATAATTTTATTGAAGATCATTAATTTCTTTATTTTATCCTACTACCATTTATTGTATATAAATTAGCTATTAATTATTACCGGTCTTAGTAGCTACAAAAGCTTTTCAAAGAAAAGCTATGATGGGCAGCTAAAGTCAAAAGAACAGGACCCATGTGTTAACAACGTGGCAAAGACATAAAGTATTGGTACTTGGAATGTAAGAGGAGTATTTGGCAAGGAAAATGAATTGTTGAAAAAAATGAATGAAAACAAAATTGATATTGTATGTGTGTGTGAAACAAAAAAGCAAAGAAGAGATCTGGGTACTAAGAATAATAGTAGTTTGGCTTTGTGGGCTATCGTAAATGATTATTTGTCAAAATGTAGGCATAATTCTAATGTCAAGTAACATGTAAGAAAATATAAATTGGTTTTGTCTAGAATCTTATTGATACGTATAAAAATTGGCATCCGTAAAGTTTTTCTAGTAGCAACGTATGCGCCTGTTAATGGTAATTATGAGAAATTAGAGTGGGCAAAATTAGATGGATAATGTAAATATAAGACTGCGGTTGTATGCTGACGATGCTGTGATAGTGTGTGATAATGAAAATAGCTTACATAACGCACTAAACCGTTTAAGTGTTAAAGCAAATAAATGGATCTCTGTATTTTTGATAAAGTCAAAGTATGCAGTGATTGTAGAATTGGGTTAAAAAGTAAACACCTTGAGCATGTGGATGCTTTTGTGTATCTGGGAAGAATGTGAATAAGAATGGCTGTTTAGATGGGGAAATTGAGAGGCAAGTAAATGCATCGCGGAAAGTTGTTGGAAGTATGTGTATATTTAAAGTATTGTCCTAGAAGGCAAAGATAGGAGTTTATAAAAGTGTGTTGACACCAACTCTGCTATATGAATCTGAAGCATGGTTAAGTAAAGAAAAACACAAAAGTATAATAAATGCGGTAGAAATGGGTTACTTACAAAGTGTGCGTGTGTGTAAAAATTTTTATAGAAAGAAATAAACAATAAACGAATGTGGTTTTAAAATAACACCGATAAACCAGTATGAACATAGTATTCTACACTGGTTTAGCTATGTTGAGAGAATGAGTAAGGATAGAATAACAAAGCAAAACTATAATGGAAATATATTTGGATTAAAAGGCAAAGGTAGACTACGTAAAAGTTAGTTGAATATTGTAGATGAATACCTACATGAAAATAAAAATTAAAAATTGAATGAATAAAAAAGTATCTGTGACCAGATGTATGAATATTGCTGAAGCAAAGGTGTATAATAGAAAAACAAAACAAATTGTACAAAGTAAGGTTTAAGAACCAAAATAAGGTATTGTACTATGTATTACTTACCTTGAAAGGGAACGACGTGACTAGGTATGTATGCATGTATGTATATATTTTTAATTAGTAATAAAATTATATTTAAATTGATTATTTTTTTCAAAATTACTAGTTTCGGCTGCACTAAAATAACAGTACGTAAATTATAACTATTTAAAACTGCACTTATCAAAAATATGCAGCTTTAGGCAACTATTTGACAGTTTGAATAAGTCAAACTTCTAACTTATTAAAAAAATAATAACATTTTCAATTTTAAAAGTATAATATAATTAATTATTGATTACGTTTTTATTACTTTTATATTGTTTATTATAGATATGATATTGATATCTATAAATATAACTATATTGTAAATTGTAATTTAAAATTTAAAATACAGACGGAAATAATTTTAATCAACAATCAATTTATTTTGAGTGATTGCAAACAGTTGTTCTAATGTAACAATAAAATTCAATAATATGATAAAAATGTAGATTAAAGTTACTAATCACGACCGAGATGGAATTGTAATTATAAACTATTTGCGATTAAAACAATTTCTGATTAAACTTATCGAAAAATATTTTGTCCATTCAATAGTAAACTATTATTAGAATAATAAAATACATAGTAAAAATGGGTAATATTAATTTGTTATAAAAAGTTGTAAATTTTTATACACTATGTACAATTTTCGAAAACTAATAACCAGCAAATTTTGCGTTAAATAATAATCAAAAACCCGGACCCGATATTGACCCTTGTAGTAAACTTTTTGCAATTTTTTTACGGATTGTCTTGCATTATCTATTTAAGCATTTCTACTCTTGTCTATTCTATCTATTCTATTTAGCACATCTATCATTACTGACCTTTTTCCAAACACGGTAGTAAATAAATGATTCGGTAGCTACAATGTCTTGCAGAGGCAGCGCTATATACAATGGCAGCCTCCTGCAAATTACAAATGTCTCCCTCATTTTTATAGATTATAAAAACACAAATAGTACTAATAAATTGAATATGCACTCAGTTTGCAAGAGGTGCTTGCATCAACAAAAGAAACAGAAAAGAGCCAAGATTAAATATGTATATCTCTCAGAATGATAAGAAAATAGCCGTTTTGTTGAATGCTATCGTGTCGTCCGTTGGACTGAGTCTAAGAAGGAAGGAACTAATTGCGTCTTGAAATTGGAGGCAACGGTTACTTTTAGTTTTGTTAAAATTGTCTTTTAAAATTAATGGTCTTGGCCCATTGCACCTACAGATTTTTTCAGTTGTTGACTGGTGACGCGGAGTTAAGCACCTACAGATTTTTTCAGTTGTTGACTGGTGACGCGGAGTTAAATGTTATTAGCTATAAAGTTCTGGCACTAATTAACTAAGTTAATTAGTATTTTCTTTTTTTTTATAATTTGCATTTGTGTGCAATTTGCAATTTGTTCTTTTCTAGGTTTTAACGAAATTAATACCAGAATTCCACATGATTTTTTGGATGCAACCGATTCTTCGGGATCAGATAGCAAGGCCGCTACCATGAGGAACCGCTCTCCTCAGATAGCAAAATCAACAAATATTTTGTAGCTAAGTACAAGCCGTTGTAGCAGTAAAAGTGCTATTACGGATAGTGAACGATTGATTCGGTTGAAGAAGCTTTTTCAAAGTAAAAAAGACTCTACAAGATCTAAACGGACTGCAAGAGGTACAGCTAGGCACGAATTGTGTGGCCGGTATAATAAGCAACTTAATATACACAAAAATTATGTTGGTTGTAGTTAAACTCATGCCTGTTTTAGCTTTTTTCAATCTAAGAACAACGTCGCCAACAGTATGTGTAAAATGTAAGTGCAAATGAAAAATGCTAAACCGGTCAAGGATTATAATAGTTGCATTAGTGCAACCACAGTAAATATAATTTTTGTGTATATTAAGTTGCCTATTATACCGGCCACACTATTTGTGTCTAGCTGTACTCGTCATTATGTGCAACCGAATAGAAAGGTAAGACAAAATACTATTTTGCAAAGTTTTGTTTTCTTCAACTGGGCAAAATAGATGGAAAAAAGCACAGTGTCAGTAATAATTGATAATATCACCAACACTTCCTTACAAAATGATTCTAGAGCTGGACGTTACGAGACGCTCTGCAGTCATTATTTGTCGACCCTGAGTAATTATGTTAGAAAGCCTTTACCAAGAACAGATCATTGCAAACAAAAAGCTAAGAAACTGTACGAGCCAAAATGCTACAATTAGAACGCGAAAAATCACTACTCATGTGGACAACCACGGAATGTAGCAGTTGCAAAGGGCTTAGTCATTAATCTAAAAATTACTCAAGGTCAACCAAAACGCGTGTTACGTTTTGTTGACCTGTTCGACTAATTAAATCAACAAAAAATATTTTGTTACTTGGTAATTGACGTTCCATTCAGAGGGTACACTAGAAGTGAGAATGTGATTATTAATTACATGTGCGCACAGACGTTGAAGCTAAATCTTTAAAGATTGTAAGAGGAAATGCCGGAGAAGAAATAGCAATCTTGGGAGAAATCGACATATCTGTTAAGGTAAGCCTTGTTTTATGCAGGTAAGAGTTTTTGTTGTACGAAATGCAGTGCAATTGATTTAAGTGCTGGCATAACAAGTGTTCTTTTTTTTTTAATTTGAGAAGAAGACTACCAAGTGCAGGTAAATCTACCACCACCCAAAACAAAAATGGCCCTAAAGTTGGTAGAGAAAATTGTAATTCTGATAGATTAGTTGGGCTATAACATTTGTTTGAATAGATTTAAACTAGATAAGCGCAAAACCGAAGCAATAGACCTTTTTATATCAAATTTCTACAATATACAACAATTTTGGGCTTGGCAAGATATTTTGTAAGTATGTCAAAAGTTTTTCAACATTGGCAAAACATTTCACTAGATTGACGAAGAAAAATGTTGAATTTACCTGAACCAAAGCACAGAAAGATACTTTCATGATATTAAAGAAAATGTTAGTCCATAGGCCAGTTTTAGAGCTCTACGATCATTTTGTAAAAAAGGAACTGCATATAGTTGCTTTTAAATGAGAACTCCTTACAACCGGTAATGTACTATAGTAAGAAAACAACAACAAAAATAACGTTATTATTTTTATGAGCATTTGAGAGTATATTAATTTAGAATAAAATTCAAGATCATTAAAGACTGCAACGCAATACAGACGACCTTGAGTAAAAAAAACATGGTTTCAAGAATTGAAAGGTGGTACATCAGAGTTTGACTATGATTTCAAATATAGAACAAGCTCTAAGATGTCGCATGTTGATGTTTTTAGTTGTAATCCAAATTCTAACGTAATAAAAAATGACTTAGATGTTTTTACATTAACATTAATAAAAATTACTGGATATTGTCAGTACAGTTAAAAAACAACAGGTGCAAATACTTGGTTAAAATCCTAAACCGCAAACCCCAGAATGAAAAAGGAAAGCAGGTACATAAAGAATAATACTAATCATTTATTTCGTGAGACTTTGGAAGAAAATCGTTGGGTTGTGTTAAAACTAGTAAAACGCTAACTAATGTTAAGTCACTACAATGGTATTGGATACTTATCTAAAAAAAAGACCGTTTAATCGTTAAGTAAGGACTACTGGTTTCTAGGAATTAGAAGATATGCCCATGAGTATGTGAGTTTATGTATAGAATGTCTGTGTAATAAGAAATCTGGTAAAAGAAAACCTGGTTTCTTAAACCC
Source organism: Tachinus rufipes (assembly GCA_963932245.1). Lineage (NCBI taxonomy): Eukaryota > Metazoa > Arthropoda > Insecta > Coleoptera > Staphylinidae > Tachinus > Tachinus rufipes. The sequence goes on along the minus strand of OZ010742.1, from coordinate 31,811,721 downwards.
AATACCAAAATAACCGTATCTATTTGTACGTGGATCATTTGGGATTTTTTGTAAAGAGCAAACAGAAACATTTGCATTTGATTGTTATTGTGGATTCTTATACAAAGTTTGTAACACTGAAGTGAGACCTGTCATTAAGTATATGAACAGTGTGATTGATACCTTTGGTGTTCCAAGACAATTAGTCACAGACAAAAAGCCGTGTTTTAGTAGCAGACAGTTTGAAAACTATTGCAAAAGTTTGCTACCCCACGTTCAAATAGACAAGTTAAAAGATATAATTAGACTATACTTTTTTTTAAATTTATTCCGAATAACACTCAATAAGTACACCAGTAGCCAGCTAGCTTTCCTCCGTGCTGATCGCATAGCGGTCGAATTGAGGTGGCGTCGGTGTAATTTGATTCAGATGAGATTGACATGACGGATTATTAGCCCTGGTCTCTCTCAATACAACGTCTACATTTGCACATAAGATTTTTAAGCTGATATGCCTAAAACTTTTTTGAGGTTGTAGCTCCTGAGAGGCAACTTTACGAGTTGAAGGGTTTGAATTGTTGTTTTAGTTGTGCAATTTTATACCCTGTTGCAATGTACAACGTGTGATTTATTTTCAACAAAGCCTCAAAAGAGAACGTTAGTACTTATGTTATACAACGTGATGATGCTTTAGGCAACCAACAGTGGCCGTACAGCTTTTGGTAAGACGTAAAATAACTTTTATTTTTAAATATAACGTATCTTTGTTACTATTGCTTTTGCAAACAATCATTTTACTATAATTCGATTATAAACGGTTCTCTGTTAAAAACATATTTTTTTTATATATTACTAAAAAAAAATTCAATGCACTCATTTGAATCCAGTGGCGTAAGAATAAAATTATAAAATACTACGGAACACTGCAAATCATTCCTCTTTGTTATTTGATAAAAATGTTGGTTAATTATTTTATCTAAACTGTGCAAACTGCTTCTATCTAAAATATGCTAACCATATCATTTCATATTTTTATTTAAATTTAATAATAGAATTTATAAACAATGAAGCATATCTAAAATTTTATTGTGTACATTGTAACAAAATAAGATAAAATCAATGAAATCAAATTTAAAAAAAATCGGATATATTTCTATAGTGATGACTCATAAACTCAAACGTCATCTAAACATCTACATCTATTAGATTGTTTGCTTCTAATGGCAGCCTGACAAACAGTTTTAATAATTTCTTATATAAACATTTTTTTTACAAACTCGTATAACAAACACAAACTTTAAATATAACGTTTAAATGCGTAACTTTGCATAGTAGGGGGCGATCAAAGTACCCTTTTGTTATCAGTTACTGTATACACTTTATAAAAAGCTTGTTTTCAATGTTTATTAATAAATAAACAAAGCATGGAGGTATCAAAAGTCAGTACATCAAACCCTCCTTTAATTAAAAAATCAATTAAAATTACCGATTTAATAATTATGAAAAAATATACAATTAATGAGATCACATTGATATTAGCTAGTTGTGGTCTAGCTTTGTTAGCAGATATTGGTGAAAATACTGTGTGGCTCCCAAGCCAATTTATTTTTGATTTTGACGAAGAGTCTATAGAAGACTACAATAACAACCACCCTGGGACAAAGTATATTATATTAGAAAACATTGATGAAAAAAATCATCCAACGCTTAAACTTTTAGATCATTAAGGTAAGATTGAATTTTAGTTTTTCTTTCTTAATTATATTTATTTTTGTTTTTTATTTGCAGTGCTATATATTTCAAGATCTCTAAAGCTTGCAGTGTTCATTTAATTTAATATTGTTTTTTGTTATTTTTTGCTTACTTATTTAATATTTAAAGATTATGTGTTATATTTTTAGTTTACTTATTTGAATAATAATTTATTAAAATTTGCACGTTTTTTATTAATAACCAAAAATATTTGTAAATCTTGTTGTAGCAGATGGTCAAATTTGACATTTAACTTTGGAATGCTTAACAAATCAACAATCATTTGTTTATCTCTATTGTGTTTTTTTAATTATTGCGCCTAGGTATTTCTTTGACTCTTATTTTGTGTTTTGCTAATGTACATGTATTTTGTTTTCATAAAGCACACGCACCTACTTTAACTTGTGTTATCTTTAATTTTAATAACTGTGAAGTTTGTCCCAAGTAGGTTAGAATACTCTCAGAGCAGGAAATTCTGTATATAACATCAGATCTAGCCAGCAAAGAACTTTTATCTTTTGTTCTGCTAAATAATTTACTCATAGTTACCAACTTTTGTTTGGCAAATCTAATATAATTATTTTTTAGGGCATTTTTAAGTTGTTTTGTTAATTCTGACTATTAACACTACCACACTTATACCATCGTTTTTCTAGTAACGCAATAAAAAATCGTTAAGAAATTCAGCAAAATACAACATTCCATTTGATAATAAACAACGCTTTAAGTGTGTTTGATTTTTAGAGATTTTAGAGATAATAGTCACATGAAAACCGCATTTATTGACCACTTTGTGCTTCTGCACTTGTGCAAAAACAAAGTTTTTAAGCATTATTGTAGAGTCTTTTTTGTATATAGCCGTTATCAAGTTCTTAATTGTAACTTTGTAGACATTCTTTGTTATTGTAGTACCTTTTGGAATACACTTAAAAAAATCCATTTATCCTCCCAGAAAATGTAGTTTTTACTTTTTGCACAGATTGCGTGTTTGTCTTGAGCCCTTATATACGTATTGCATAGACTCTTGGTTTATTAATTAATTTATGGTATAGTAGAATTACAGTGGTGTAGTCACTTTAGGTTAAAGCAGTCAAATTTTATTTGCAAGTTTGTAATCTACACAGTTTCTGTTTGAGGCTGAGCAGCTTGGGAATCCATCGTGTTGACTTTGCTCATATTTCTAGAAACCCTACAAAATGCTCAAGAAAGAATTCTTCTAAATGGAAACAGCTTCAGATATGCAGATAATACCTTAATCATTGCTGACAATATAGATCTTACTACACCTGATAAATAGATTAACAAGAACCAGTCATAGATATGGACTAGATATCAACATGGATAAAACCAAATTCATGATCATAAGTAAGAATAACCCACAATAACTGAGGCCAGAGCAGTGTAACATTAAAAGAGATCAGACACAGGAAATAAAAGACAGAATTGAAAAGAGTATAAGCATATTCATTAAAATAGCGACAGTTTTTAAAAGTAGAGATCTAACTAAAGACACATAAGTGAGACTCGTACGCTACTACGTATTCTATGTGTTATTAAACAGAATAGAATCTTAGACGCTGACGAAAGCAAAAATAATGAAACTGGAAGCGTATGAAATGTGGCTCTATAGAAGAATATTAAAAATATCATCAAAAGATCATATTAACAATGACAAAATCCTAAGAAGAATGGACAAAACGAAAGAAATCTTCACCACTATTAAAACCAGAAAACTGCAATACCTGGAACACATCATGCGCAAGTCTAGTAGATACGGGCTCCTACAACGCATTCTACAAGGTAAAATAGAAAGAAATAGAAACATCGGCCAAAACAAAATTTCATGGCTCATAAATCAAAGGAACTGGTTCTCTAAAACACATCTCTTCTCTGAATAAAATAGAAGTCGCCAACATGATAGCTAACATCCGGATTATATAGGCACTTCAAGAAGAAGAAGAAAATATTGCTGGTGGCAAGATATGCAGCGGTGTACGGTGAGAATAAGAATGTAAGGCACACGTATTAAAAAACAGAAAACACTTTGAACCTTATATACTCTTTACTTAAAAAAAAATTAAAATATACTCTTTTTGATATTGAGCGCTACAATTAGCGTTTTTATTTTTTAATGTATTGTAATTTGTAATGTAGATGCAATAACATTTAGGTTCTATACCATTTTTTTGTTTACAACAATCTGGTCACGTGTATAAAGGAATGAATATGTAAAGAACATGAAAATAAATTATTATTATTAAAATTAAAATTGTTGAAGAATGAAGGTAGGATGGGTTTATCTAAGGTAATGTCCTCTAGTCTAATAGGTGTAGTACCATTATGAGATGGCACTGCAGTTTAAAGAATGATTAGTCTATAAATTATAAATTATTTATTTGTCAACGGAAACAGAAAATAAAATAAAACAAAATAAATAATAAGTCTGCAACAATATATAGAAAATAAAAACCAAACCTAAAGTATTCGAACCTTTATGTATGTATGTATATAAAATAATATATTAGGCACATTATAATTGTAGACACTGTGTACTAGCATCTTGTAAAAAATCATAAAAATCGAATAATTTATAATAAAACATTAATTGAATTAAAAATGATAAATATGGTATTCATTTAAATATATTGCACATTGTTAATTAATACCTTGTAAAACTTACTATCACTTATCCTTAATAGCTATTTTTCTTATTAACACTAGAATTTAATTTTTCCTACAATTTCATAAATTAAATGCCTAAACGACAAAAATAGGTAACATTCAATGGACTAAATCAATTAAAATTTTTCAATTCTGAAAATACTGATCCAACAATCGTTTTGGTTGGCGAATAAGAAATATTTTTGTTGCATCCCATAATATTTATCACATTGGGAACTTGTGCTTAGTCTATGCGCGAAAACATTTCTTATTGCGCAGAATAAATTGACTAAAATAAAATTAAAAAACAAGGATATAATAACAAATAAAAGCAATTAATATATAACAAAAAATGTAATAAGTGACTAATAATATTCGTTTCAGCTATTGGACTGGTTTTGATATTGTATTTGATGCTGGTTAGAATATTCCATCATCAGTGACTGGTTCTCAAGCTGTGATTGGCTGTCTTGGTTTGGTTCTAACACGTCTGAATCGTACTTTACACCTCGTTTGAATCTTCCATATAAGGAGGAGTATGGCAGGTTATAGTGTATCGCAGCTTGATTTATTGACATATGACCCAATCTGAAAAGAAACAAGTTTATTATTAGTATAAACCAGTTACTGTATTTAATTTTAGAAATAAGCTACGTGGGTGGCAACGTGACCAAATTAGACAAACTAATTAATATTAAGTTAATAAAAATTAGTCAAGTTTTAAGATGCACGAAAATTTGATCATAAATTCAATTACTATTGACAATTACTACATATTTTGATGAAAATTGAAGAAAAGTAAAACTCAGTTAATAATAAAATTTAAGCACCAATAAATATTGCAATTAGTTTTTAACTTTTTATAAACATATAAATAAGTAAAACATTTCATTTCCTGAGCTTTTTTCAAATCCAAACCGAATTATAGTCGCAATGTTTACTCATACTACACTAAAAAGAAACTGTCAAACAAGTTTGCAAAGCGCAAGCTTAACTTACATTTTAAAGTGTTACAAAAAATTAAAAAATGTTTCTAGACAATAATGAAAATGAGAATATTATAACACAAGAAAAAAATTAAAATTTGTAATACTGTCATGTTTTCCTTATAACGTGATTTTTGAAGTGTTCTTGATCAATCTAATTCAAATAAAAAAGAAAGAAAAAAATTGTCGTAATGAGTACGTCTTCTTTCGGATAAGGAAAAAAAATAGTGGTGTACTGCTTGACTTTGACAAAAGCACTACTGAACATTTAAAATGTGGTCCTATCGCACAATGCTGAAGAACAAGTGCTTTGCCTAATGCATAAAGATAGAAAACTTTTAAAGACTGTGAAACAAAGGAAACTTAGTTATTTCGGTCACATCATATGTGAACCAAGATATCAAATCAAATCAAATTTTGCCAATTAAAACTTGCTTCAACGCCAAAACACCTTTTTGTAAAAATTGAACAAACCTTTGGTTTAAAATTTGAAATCTAACAATTGTATGCTTTTTCAATGTTTTGCGATCATTTATTTAAACTAAAAAAAATAATTGGTTCTTTCTTCTTATACTTATCTGTAAAAACTATGCATATGTCATGTATTAATACGCGAGCATGTTAATGAAGAAATAATAAAATACGCATACTTGAGAAAAACTTTTAAATGTTTAAAATGATAAATTTATGGTAATCTATGTTTGCACAAAAGGTTATCCGTTTATTATTATAAAATATTCGATTGTGTATGCTTTTCAGGTTTCATCTGCCGTAACTACAGTAATCCCAATACAACGTGGCCGATATAATAAGCAACTTAATATACACTAACATATTTCATGGGCCACATTGTACTAGGATTACTGCAACACTAATGTTGTTTTGAGAAAACCACAAAAAACTATCCGTCAAATATCGCTGAATTGAATTATCTTTTTTTATATCATCAAACCACCTTTTCTGTGGTCTACCAACACTTTTTTTGGTTCTTCTCGGTCTCCATTGTAGTATTGTAGTATTTTGGTATTCCATCTATTACAGTCGTGTCTGGCAACGTGGCCTGCCCATCTCCAATTTTGTTGAGCCACTCCTGTCATTACATCTATTAGTTTTGTTTGCCGCCTTATTTCTTCATTTCGTATTCTGCCTTTAAGGCTCACCCCCAACATAGCCCTTTCTATTGACCTTGAGTTGTTCTTAATTTATTGACCCTTTTCTGAGTTAGAGTCATATTCTCTAATCCGTATATTATCACGAGTAAGATGCACGTCTTGTAGATTTATTCCTTTAAATTTGTTGGGATATTTGTGTTCTTAAAAATATGTTTCAAGTTCCCAAAGGCTGCCCATCCTAGGCCTACACGGTGCATGATTTCTGCCGTTTGATTGTCTTTCCCCAGTTTAATTTTATAACCTAGATATACATAGTCATTTACTGTTTCAAGAAGGTGGTTGTCAATAGTGATTTCTATTTCTTCCGGACTCATGCTTTTAGTCTTGTTCATGTTCATTTTTAGTCCAATTAATTTTGACGCTTCTTGTAGTTGTCTTAACATAGTTTCCAGCTGGTGGATATCCTTGCTGACTAGTACTACGTCGTCTGCAAATCTTAGATGGTTTAAATAGGAACCGTCTATGTTCAAGCCCATTTTGTCCCAAGGTAATGTTTTGAACATATCCTCAAGTACGAGGGTAAACATTTTAAAAGATATTGTGTCCCCTTGGCCCACGCCTCTTCTGACCTCTACAAAGCTTGATTTCAAATCTTCGTCGATTTTAAATTGCATTGTTAAGTTTGTGTATATATACTTCAGCAAGTTCGTATATCTAGAATTAATTCGTGCTCTTTCAAGACTTTCTAGGATTGCCCAGGTCTCTACAGAGTTGAAGGCTTTGTGGTAATCTACAAAAGGCAGGTGTATAGGAACATTGTATTCGGTATTTTTTTTCGATGAGAGAGCGTAACGCTTGTAGATGATCGGTTGTACTGTACCCTTTACGAAATCCCGCTTGTTCTACCAGTTGATATGAATCCAGCTTTTTCGACAACCTTTTATTTATCATTTTTGTTAGCAGTTTATACATGTGTCACAGTAAGCTGATCGGTCGGTAGATTTCTAAGTTCTTGTTATCGCCTTTTTTGAAGAGAAGTATCACCTTTGAGTTCCGCCAGTTGTCTGGTACTCTGCCTTCTTCAAGACATTTATTCATTAGTATTAGAACTGCACCTATTAAGATACCTGCACCTATTTTCAACATTTCGCTAGTAATTCGGTCTTCTCCAGGTGTTTTCATATTTTTCATGTTCTTTAGTGCAGTTTCCAGTTCGTATCTACTAATTTCTGGCATTTCTTCTGATTCGACATTGATGATATGTTTTGGTTGTTCGTATGTCCTATTTGTGTGCGTATCATAAAGTTCATTATAGAACGTTTCTATAGCATTGACAATCTCTGCTTTGTCCGTTACTTCTGTATTTTGTATCCTGAAGATATTTCCCCGTTCTTTAAAAAAAAAAATTGTTAAAATTGTATATGCACTCAGTGCGCTGTATCTTTTTCTTCTTTTTCTTTTTGATTTAGGTTCACAGCATGTTTTTTCAACTTTACGCATTTTGTAATAGTCCAAGCTGTACTCGACGCCTCTGTCTTTTCATCAGACTATATCTTGTATATCGCAGCGTCATCTTATTTCGATCTACCGGATTCTAGCTTCTAGGACCCGCTATGTTCTTAATTATTCTCATTTCGTTTATTCGTGCAATGTTTTTTGTTTTACTGATTTCTGCATTGGTCTCAAGATCTTGGTTCATGTATTGTTTATTTAATATTAGATCTTTTAGGCACTTTGATAAGTCTTGAGACTTTGTTCGTTTGACTCTGTACCTTGGCTAGTCTATCTTGGTTGGCCAATACTTTTACTTTAAAGTACTGAAATAATATTAGCTGTAGGAGTGAACCTACATCGTTGATAGCTAGTTTGCATCTGATAAGTTTTATTGTCACTACTATTTTTTGCACTGAAATTGTCATGTTCTATTTTGTAGCCGTCAGAAAATATTGCTGTAGTAGGCTTTGTAATTCATTTTCGTTTTTAGCTATTATGACCGCGTTATCTGTAAAGCTCAGAATTAACATTTTTTTATGTGTTTTATAATAAAGTCCTAGATTAGAAAGTCCCCTTGCCTTATGCTTGACGATATTAGTATGTCGTTAGTCGAGATGTTTGAATTTAAAACTTGGAATACTCTAATGATTTCTTCAGGCACTTATTTATCGCTCAATATGTCTATAACGTCGTTAAACTTGACCCGGTTAAATGCTTTGATTAGGTCTCAGTTGCTTTTAAATTAATTTTTCTAAATTCCCTGTTCTTTACTTGATGAGATGGTTTCTGAGAAGATGGTGGCAATGATTTGTGTAAATAAATAAATTCATGGGCCGCTTTTGTCAGTATACCGGTATCATGGTGCATTTCTATCCGTGTCTATTATTTTTTGAAAAACTTGGTTAGTTGTATGTTAACTCTTTGCTACTATACTTTATAAGCTCGTTATGTATTTTATTCGGTTCTGGTGTATTCTTATTTTTGAGTTTTTTTGCGAGTTTCTGTACAAAGTTTATAGGCGCTGTTACTTCTTCGGCTGAGTCCTATTCTGTTTGGCAGATTTCTTGTTGTTCTTTATTGTAGAGTTGCTAAAAATAGTTCTCACATTCTTCATTTGAAATGGTTTGTTTCCCCATATCTTAATTTGTGCGCCATATAGGTCGTACTCCATATCAGCTGTGTAAGTTGTCCAGAATTCAATTGTAATTTTTCTAATATCTGTTTTTGTTTCGTTTCTTGCTTTTTTATACCATTCTTCGGATGTTCTGTTCTAGAAGTACTTTGTGTATGCTTCTCATTTTTCTTTTGCCAGTTGTTTTACCTCTGTCGTACCTTGGTGAATTGTTTTTGATTGAGTTTTTATTTACTCTCCATTTTCCAAGCGATTTGTTTGTGGCGGTTGTTCATATTGTGTTTGACTTTACTCTGGTATACGGATAGTAGTTTCTTTTTTAGCTGCGTGGTTAGTTGGATTTTTCCCTGTACTAGTTTATGATCCATACGTATAGTCTCTGAGTTGGGTAGACTGCTTTGTTGTAATGTCTATTATAGAGGTTTGTGCGCAGGTTATTTTATTCTGAGTTCATTTGTATACAGAATGTGTCTCTCCGTTGTTGTTGAAATGCGGTTTGTTGTGTCTTTGCTTTACACCTCGTATCGCCCAAACGCCAATTCTTGAATTTAGATCCCCCATAATCATGATTTTGTGCCTAGTAGGAATTCCGTATTTTGTTCTGGAGATGTTCGTAGAAGTTGTTCATTTCTTCTATACTTTTATTGCTTTCCGGTGAGTAGACGCTAATAATATGTATTTTCTTTTTGCCGCTGTTTATATTAAACATGTATTAGTATTCCTACTTCTGCCGTAGCTATTTTGTGCTTTCCGTTTCCATTGTATTTTAGTATATATCCAAGGTAGGCTACTTCTCCTTTCCCTTTGTATTTTGTTTTAGACATAGCGCATAAGTCAAGTTTGTGTTCCAATTTTTAATATGATCTGTTTTCTCCCGTTCCAAGTTGAAGTGTTTCTCAAAGATTTTTTTGTCTTCGTCTTGTCCTTAATCGTAATCCTAGAAATAACCCAGTCGTTACCGTTTGATCAGTACGTTTCCTAGGTTTGTTGTTGGTTCTGTGAACTTTGTTGTCTTTTTTAGTCCTCGTCAAGAAGCTAAAAGAAATCTTCCTTTATCCGGGCGTGAGACCGGCAATGACAGCTAATGGGCTACTTGATCTACAAGTACAGTTATCACAATACAGCGTAGCCGGTGTAATAAATACCTTAACCTTAACATACACAAAAATATTGTTTGCTCTTTGCACTCATGCCTTTGCCCGTTTTAGCATCCACATTTACTGGAGTACTAAGTAATTGTTAAAACAAAAATACTGTTGTTGTGACAATAATATAATGCAAATGTAGAAGACCTGCAAACCCCCCATAATTGACTAGTGAACAACGTGTAGAGCACTTTTGCTTCGTTCGTAAACACTAAAACTTAAAAATTGAGGAACAGATTAAAATCCTGATCACCGACAAATTGATTTTGGATCAGGTCCCCAGATGACCATAATAGAGTATAGAAAAAACTTTGACAAAGGTTTGCACAGTTCAATATTGTACCAAGACTCGGTTTTGGTGGTGTGAGATAGAATTGACCTGAAACCATGAACCAAGTTAGTGCATGTTAATGGATAAGCAAAGACTGCAAACATGTACATTAAAATAAATTCTAAACCCACACGTACTGGCGTATTGCACCCATGTATTAACAATGATTTTATGCTAATGCATAATAACGTCCTCACATCGCAAAAATCGTCAATGAGTACTTGAACAAAGTTAAATTCACACAATAAATTGGCCAGCAAGAAGTCCCAATCACAATAAGAAGAGTTTGAGTTTAAATTACTGCTTCTGTAAACATGAAAGAGTTAAATGCAGCGCTTTAACCTGAAAAGAAATTTACTAAAATGCCTTTAGACACTTTATTGAAGAAACGCCAAAAAAACTTGAAGATTTAATTCAAGTATGGAGAAGCAGCACACTCTATAAATATTTTTTTTGTAATTGGTTGTTAATTTTTGGTATTATACAAAATAATTACATTAACATTGTTTGCATGATTTTAAATGAGTTTCATTATTCAAAATAATATTTTTTATTAAAATTTAAAGTTCGCTGAACGTAGTTAAACTTATTTAAAGTAAATGAGAAGATTTTTATTGTAAAACTTATCAATAGATCAAATTTTATGCTGGTGAGTGTATAAATTTAATTAAATATTGTATAAAAATATCCTACCTAACAGCTTCTAACGCTTCTCCCATGGCATCTTCCGACCAAGGTGTTGGATTCGATCTTGACAATTCAATACCTTCCCTCTTACACCGTCCGTACAAAGTACCAGTTGGAATGCCATATTCAGTCGAAGCCCGTTGCACCGACGTTTGTCCAGACCTTATCGATTCTAAAGCCTTCTCTAAATCTTCAGGCGTCCATGTCGTCGGTGCAGCATTAAATGGCGCCGCTAACCGTATCCCTTCTCTTCGTGCAATTTTATATAAAGTGCTACTTGGTATACCATACGCTTTACTGGCTTTGTTCGCTGATATCGTTCCTGTCCTAAGAGCCTCTAATGCTGAATTTAAATTTTCTTCTGTCCATGATTTCGTAGGTCCTTCTTTCTTTGGAGTATCTATACCTAATCTATGAGCGCGTTGCCATAGCGTTGTTGATGGAATGCCGTAAGTTGCTGAAGCCTAACAAAAAAAAATTAAATAATGCATTATATCAGACAATAATATGTACCTTAGTTAAACTCATATTATGATTTCTTAATGCGTCTAATGCTAGTTCCATGTCTTCTTGTGTCCAGGTTTTTGGACCTCCACCATGCCGTGTTATTGGTTGATGATCACCATGCCCATTAGCTTTAACAGAGGTATCCATATTTTGCTCTAAATATCAAATTAAAATTAGTTTTACTTTCTACTAAATTATAGCTAATTTCAACTAATTACCCATTCGATGTGAAGCTCCAGGCATCATACCCATTAATTCTGGCGTAATCATCATTGTCGTATGTTGCATAGATTGGTCTTGATCGTCGTGGCTGTCCATAGAATGATCCGGTCCAGACATGTGTGAACTGTCTATATCCAATAAGGAATCCTGGTCGAATGATCGTAACGTTTCGAATTTTATATCGATTTCTTTTTTAATGTCGCTAAATTTTATATGTGAGTCTGCAAAAGAAATAAATTGAATGAAAATCTAAATCTTCAAAAAATATATAATTGCTGCTAGCTACAGAATTAATTTACTACTAATAATACTAACTACAATTCCCAATGTTAATTAATTAAAGAATTTTTGTTAAACGAAAATAAATAAAACTAAAATGATTTATTTACATAAACAGATTTACATAAAGATTCTGAAATTAAAATATTAGTCCAAATTTGATCCAGTTATATAATTCTTCCAGTCCAGTCATGGAATGCCATAATCAAATCCAATCCTTTCTAAGAAAAAGAACAATAATTAAAATGGTATCTTTTAATTGTGTATTTAATGAAAATTTATCTTACCGATTTAGAATTAAAGTTTCATACACAATACACATCACGTAATAATAACAACAATAATAATAATAAATGTTCGCGTTCAATTTCAATTCAATCTTCATTAAATATAAATGAGATTATTTTAGTAATCCTACTTTTTTCATTAAATTCCTTCCAGTATAAAAGAAAATTACTCGTTTGTTTCTTTAATTAATAAATTTGGGTGAAAAAAAAAGAAGCCAAATAAAAATAATCGCCGTTGAAATAAAAGCTAAAGCATCATAAAAAAGCTTTGATATTGATGGTTTAGCTGTGAATTACCTGAAAGGTCTGTCCTGTGTATTGAAGAATTCGTGAGTAAGGTCCGAGTTGGTGAATGGTCTTGCATATCAACGTGGCCGACGGGTGTTGCCGTCGGCGCCGGTGGTTCTGGTGGAAAATCCTCATTGTCCACACCAAACTGTGAGAAGAGCATCTAAATGAAATAATAAAATACATCTAGTTAGTGGTTAGTCATGTTAGTAAATAAAAAAGTAGTCAATATCAATTAAAAGTATTGTTAAATAAATGATAGAAATGGAATGGTTTAATATATCTCTCACCCTAGCAACGTAAAGATATGATTGCATATTTATTTAGACACATAATTAACTGAAGTTAGTGAAGAGGATGTAAACGGTGGCGTGTGGTATTTATGTCTATAATTAACTATAATGAAGTAGTCGTAGTTATGCTAACTAAGAATATTGTGATGCCGAAATAAACCCCACGTACTCATCACAAAATTTAAGGGCAGTAAACGCTATAAATCAAATTAAGATATGAGGCAATTTATTTTAATCAATAAAATGTTTTTGTTTGCATCTTTTAAAATTAGATTAATTGGATTAATCAAGAATAATTGATGTTTAAAAAATGTGATGGTTTCCTAAAATTTAAGTGCTTCTTTTTAGTGCTATGTCGATTCAATTCGACTACAAAGAGAGCTATCCCAAACCACTATTATCTTACGAAGAAGACTGGGATAAAACAATCAAAATAACCATTACGGAATCCGAACTGGGTCTGTTTAAGAGGTCAAAGAAGTGGATCTTTAAACTAAAAAAGCATTGTTCGCAAAATAACTAGATTCCGATTTAGTATAGATAAAACATTATTATTCTGTCTTTCACAAAAAACCTACTATTGATTTGTTTTTATATAATTGAATAATCATTTAAAGCAATAAAAATAAATATTATCCACCATAGTCAATAATGAATGTACGACAATAAAAAGCATTTATTATTATTACTATTATTATTAATATATAAATTCAAAACAAAATTAATTCTTTAAGGTTTGGATTATAGTCTGTCCGCGTTAAGACTGCAGTTGCAGTTGTTAGAGCAACTGGGAAACAATGCTCTGATTGGCTTAGAGACCATCCCAATTTACAATAGACTATTTTTAATTCAAATCCATCATATTAAATTTGATTGCAGTTGAATTTATTTTGTACCTATTTGTAAAATATCGTTTTTTACGCTAATGTAAGTACAACTAATTTTATTTTATCTATTATTAAGTTTGCGTATTTGTAAATAAATATATGTATTTAAATTTAAAATACAAATTATCGACTTTGACGTAAAGTATAACCTAAAAAACTTGGAAACGTCATCTCAATGGCTTTTCAAATGTGAACTGAAATGTAAATTGAACAATTATGTTTAATATTTTTTGTAATTTCTTAAATGTTAACCATTATTTTAATAATAATACTATGTCTTTATTTCTTGTTTAAATACAAAGAAAATCAGCTTGTAGCTGTTCTTCCACTTAACCTTTTTTAATATTACGTAGCTGGCAATAATACTATTTTTAAAATGGCTAATGTTAAAAACCTATTTGAAAATGAGCTAAAAGAAGTAACACCAGAAAAATGGACAAATTGTATACGGCATGTTATTAACTAAATTTTACAGTTAACACCTGCTTTTCTGACGATTCCTTTGAAGAATTTTCATCAGAAGAAAACAAAACCTAAATTATTGTTACTATTTTTTTAATTTTAAAATGTTTTATTTAGGAATTACTTAATATGTCACAACAACATAAAAATAACTTTAAATTTCAACGAGAGGAACCACACTTGCTGAAACTATCACACTGAAGACTAGATTCTCTCTTAACAAAAATTGATATTTCATTAAAAAAAGGTTAACTTTTATAACTCATTCAAAATGAATAATTAAAAAAAATATAAATATGCTTAATTCTTTAAGTATTGATATTATCATAAATAAATTTAAACAAAAAATTTTTAAGTGTATAAAAGCAGAATTGGTGTATTTTTTAGCATTATAGACGTAAGTATAAAATTTTCTTTTTAATTTAGACAGATATTTATTCAGTTTGTTATGCTCAGAATGATTGAGCAATATGCTCGATAGTAAAAAAGAATCAAAATTAATCTTAATTGATTAAATTAATGTACAAATAAAATAAAACAATATAAAATATTAATACCAAATCTATGTTAAGTCTGGCAACTTTGTTTTTTAACTGCTTTACTTATTGACGCAAAGTGACATTTAATTTAATTTTAGGTTAAAGTAAATAAAGAGCTGTGTGATACTGACTTAATAAACCACTCCCATTACTGCAGTCTTAACGCGAACAGACTATAGATATTTGAACATAACATAATAATATATTGTTCAACAAGCAAGTAATGATAGATATTATTATACACGTTATCTATGTTTATATCATACATATTAGTATGTAACATTTTATTATTGACAGATTGCAATACCGCAAATAGAAAATACTTGTCAACCTTACAAAACACGGAAATACTCACAAATTACAGACGACATGTGATATACATTGGGCTTCGCACGTCATAACGAGTAGGATTGATTGACATTACTTCATCAATACCAAATAGGTTTCATTAAAGTAATAACGGTAAAACTTTACGTTATCATTATGCAGCCATGTCAGTAATAATGACCGTTATTTATTTCAATTATTTAATATTATTTAATACTACCCACTCAAGTGCAAAATTAACCTAACATTTTTGCATAGTTGGTATTGATGTGTTTTTATTTGTCAAAACTACTCTATAGTAGTTATGGTTTGGAGTGCCTTAAGTGTTAGTCGTCCAGAGATTGGATATCACCACCTACGCCTTTGAGTAAAGGACTTCTAACACTTGCAGAGCAGAGAAAGGCTACACGTATCACTCAGTTACTAACTTTACCATAGCTTTGATACTTGGATGTGATATTGATTGTCAAGAAAAAAAAAATTTAATGAAAAACACTTCAGCGGGTGGGTGAACCCTCCAGTTTCAACTACTCGATAGTAGTCATGATTTGAAGTAACCCACCCACCCGCCCAAGTCTTGGTCATCAAGAAATTGTACATCACCTCCTCCTCCTCTGACTAATGTATTTCTAACACTTGCAGAGAGGAGAAACTTCCAATTGTTTGATAAAACACTAGAGTGGGTGAGTTAGTACTTCAGTTCAAACTACTCGATGGTAATAATAATTTAGAGTAATCCACATACCTGCCTAAGTGTTGGTCATCAAATCTTAAACAAAGAGACTTTTAATGCTAACAAAGAGGAAAAACTTTCAATTTCTTTATAAACACTAGGTACGTAGGTGGGTACTCCAGTTGAAACTAATTAATTCGGTTATCATAATCTGGAGTAAACCACCAGCACGAGCAATCGTTGGTCATCGAATATTGGATATTTTTTCTACGACAAAAAGACTTTTAACGCTTAGAAAGAAGCTTTCAATTTCTTGATAACAATCTCTTGGGCGGGTGGGTGTATACTACTGTTTAAGCTACTAGTTAGTAATCATGATCTGGAGTGACCCACCCACCCGCCCATTTAATCCTCATCAAAAGATTGAACATCATCTACTCCATTTTAGACAAATAGACTTGCAAAGAAGAAAAACATCCAATTTCTTAGTAACAAACTCTTGGGCGGGTGGATGGGCAATTCAATTCAAACTACTCGATAGTAGTTATGATTTAGAGTAAACCACCAACCAAATGTTGGTTGTCCAGATATTGGATAACATATCCTCCTCATTTGACTAAAGGATTTCTAACATTTGCAGAGAAGAAAAAAGCCACACGTATCACTCAGCTACTAACTATACCATAGCCTTGATGCCTGGATGTGATGTGGTGTAGATGTGAGTTAAAAATAGTTTGATAAACGGACTTTTAAAAACTCTTTCCACCCTCAATAGTGTATCTGTCACAACATTTTCACTCCCAGATGTGTCTGATTTCGGTGGTAAATTGCAGGATAAAATCGAATCGAATGTCGTATTGATCGAAATTTGACTCACACAAAATTAGCTCAAAATGGTTTCCAAAAAACCTTTCGCAAAGCTAAAATAACATCAAAAAAGAAAAGTGTCTTGACTTTTTGAAATCGATAAAAAATTATCCTCATTTTCTGGAACGTGTGATTAATAGTGACAAGTTTTTGTCCCTAGTGGTTTTGTCAGTTCTTCTATAGGTGCGTCCCGCATGAATCGTAAATGTCAAAAGAAGATAATATACCCCAGAAAAATTCCGCTAGCAGGCAATCCTCCACTACCCAAAAGGTAGTCTGCTCCTCGGATTCTGGGAATAGCAAACCGATAACTGTGGACAAAGATGAAAAAAAAATCTCAGCAAGCAAAGACAGGGTCAAAACAGCAAAGCATAGACTTTCAAAAGCGGCCAGACGTAAGCTCCAAAAACAAAGAGATGTTCATAAGGCTCAGGCAACTGAGCCAACAAAGGTATCCGATAATGGAAGGAAAACACAGCAGCAATACTCCACATTACCTGCACCAAATACCTCATGTACATTAGGGATGCAAAAGCAAAACCTATCTAGCAGCATCACGCCAGTCTCAAAAACGACAAGTAAAAAAAGCAAAAACGATAAACGGACTCAAAATAAACTTTTAAGGATACTCTTAAAGGAATTGCACTAGCAATAATGCCAAAAGAGATCCCCAAATGTTATCTCAACTCTGAGAAAGCAAGACAGTAAAGTCAACTATTCTGTGTAGGATTGTGTAGGTTTTCAAAAAAATTCTGTTAGAGGAAATTCCTGAAGATCATATGTATGGACAAGCCAACCAAACAATGGCTCCTCAGCACATCGGCCAAAGAAAACTTATTATAGATCAAAGAACTTCAGATCATAAATCTGAAGAACTTACCTGAACCAAGATGGGCAATAACATGGGTCCTTGACCACAGTTCATACCAGCAACTCTCCTAAAAAAGTTGGTGGTGCAAAACACTATAAACACCAAAACCTAGCAAGTAGTCAACTCCAAACCAGAACCCAATGAGACCCAACACATCTTGCATAGAAGAAGGTAGCTAACCTAAAGGTAAAGTCTTCTTAAACTTCTCCAAAATGCTTTGAAGTCCTCTAAAAAAACAAAAACAAAGCAAAAAAACAAAGACCGTCGAGAAGACCGTAAATCAAAACCCACCACCAATCGCCAAAGAACAATAACAGTAAACTCGAAGTTAAAGATCCTGCAAACCAATTTACTCGAAGAAAACTAACTGACATCTATACAACAAAATACCAGTTAGTCAAATCGGGGTCTGTCCAAAGACAGCAAAAACATCACAAAAGCTGGAAATAATGACAAACAAGATTACTTAGGGCCGCTTTTACAATTGTCAGATAACTTAAACCAAGAATAAATTTATCTACAGTTTAAACCTGGTGTAGCATTAGTTATGCCTTTGTTGCAGTCTAGATAACCTATTAAAACGTCAATGATGACTTATAAACTGACGTATAAATTATTTATACACAAATTTGTTGTGCGCGTTACTTGGTTACTACACTAAAGATAACTACTGCTCCAAGCACCGGATAAGTTATCTCTGGTTTATTTTCCTTAAAACATACAATTAAAATTTTATAAAATTGCCAGGACTCCTAAAGTGATCGGAGCCATTGTAAAATTTCAATCACCCACATACTCAAGTAGAATCACTACTCAATGAATCCCAAATTAAAACTAAAAATAAAGACAAACCCCTTGAAGATCCCAATGATTAGGTCAATCAAGGAAATAATGCGACAATTATCAATTTTCTTCTGTGCAAAAATTTTAGCAACAAATCCTACTTTAGTTGTAACGCGTTTTTGCATTTTCTAAAAAAATTATTTATTACAAAGATGGCCGTTTCTGGAACTGACTTATAAATTGACGTATACGTTGTTCATACGCTAATTTGTTGTGCGCGTTACTTAGTTACTACACTAGAGATAAGTTATAAGGGATTGTGAAAGCGTATTTTTATATACTCCTTAGATAGCGCTACTCCTTGTTTAACCGACGATTGTAAAAGCGGCCCTTATTAGAACAAAGGACTTGACAAAGCAAGGTCGGATATTAACTAGCTCTTCAACAAAGCCAAATATAACGCTAACTGGGCCACATATAAAACCAGTCTTACAGCATAAAATAAAACCATAAAAAAAAACATAAAAAAAAACAAAAAAAGAATCTTATAGAAAATACTGCAAGGACATTCAAATCAAAATTAAATGCCTAAAGCAAAGACCGTACTGGAAACATTAGATCCCCGCGGACCAAAAACGGAAAATACAAAAAGTCGGTCGAGGGCACTTAAAAGCTACTGCAGACACATTTCCCTAGCTCTATGCTGACAAAATCTCCTAACCAAAAAGCTCTGAAATTGCCAAACAAAAAGGAATTGAGAAATAGCAAAAACCATAATTGATCAGAGCAATCTGAAATGGGAAATCACACATTCAAACCATTAAAATCGCTAGAAACCGATAAAATTTGTCACATCATGCTACAGGAAGGGTTCGCAGTGCTAAAAAAGCCTTTATGCAAGATCCTCAGAGCAAGCATAGCCCTTTCACAACAAATACCAAACAGCTAAAGAGCAGTCAAGGTAGTTTTGATATAAAACCCAAAAAAACCACACTTTATGCAAAAACTATTGAAAGCAATAGTCGATATAATAAGTACAACAGAATGCCTAGCAAACGGATAAATTCTGAAAACTAGCTATACACCAGCTAGTCTGCAAGTGCAAAAATACTATACAATGCAAAAAAATAACTTTGGGAGTTTATCTAGATATTGAGGGTGCATTCGACAATACTACCTTCAAATCCATTGCAACAGCAATAGAGAGCCAAGGAATAGACCATCTCGTCCAACAATAATTCAACTCTATGCTGAAAAACCAGACTGTAACAATTACATTATATGGAAAAACTGTAGAAGCCATAGTCACCAGCGGGTGCCCACATGAGGGTGTATTGTCACCCCTACTGTGGTGTTTAGTCATTGATGACTTACTATAGATACTCAACGACATGAGCATCTTTGCCCTAGGTTACGCAATTGATCTCACTATTTAAACACACCTGACTAATATAACAACAAAAACCATTAAAGTACTTTTTGCAACCAAAATAATGGTCGGACGTACATGAAGACTAACACCTAATATGATAAGATGGTTATACACGGTAGTGGAAAGACCCATTATCAGATACGGAGCGCTTGTAAAAAAAGGAAAAAACACTTTTAAGTATACGGCCAAAAAACTAGACAAAGTTCAGAGGCTAGCATGCCTGCTAATAACAGGGTCAATGAAAACAATGTCCACAGCAGCTATGGAAGTATTATTATAGTAACCGCTACTTCACCTGATAATCAATGCAGAAACGAGACAAGCAGCATAAGCATTACTTATTTAATTATTATTATCAGTTAAGACAAATATTTGTTTATATTTTTTGTTCTAATTTATATCTTAACATTTAACTATAACATGCCTTGGTCGGTTTATTAAAACGTTAAATAAAAAAATGATAAAAGAACAAAGAGATAAATACAAAATAATAGAGCTTTGTTCATAACACAAAGATCCATTTGTTAGTATTTCTAAATTAAAAAAAACTTCAAGATAACATAACACTGAATCCAAAAGTTTAGAAGAAAAAAAAATAATACTCAATTAATTACAATTACAATTGAATGTAGCAAAACTAAATTTAAAGAAAATATTCCACCCGATTAAATTTTTCATAGTTTATCCATTGAAGCAAAATAAGACAGGATAAATTTAGATGGAATCAATCAAAATCTATGATGCATTTCATGAGATTTGCGGACTAAACATTGATTAGAAAACATCTGCACGGAATGCGGATCAATGTGTGGCTTAGTACATCGAAAAACAAAGGGCAGTTGGGATTTTAGGCCCGTTCTTTTTCCCTTTCAAGCCAGTGTTAAGAATATCAATGAGGTAAAAGCGAATTTGTACGATGCACATACTGGATCATTTATCTGGAGTGCTGGAAAATGTAGGTCCTCACATTCTTTCTGAATCCGAAAGCAATATATTTTCTATTGTGACTTTGCCATTACTAAATTGAGTAATATCTGAACCGTATAAAAGATCTGGCTTTTTTATAATATACAAAATGATTTATCAAATAACTTTTGAATTTATTTGTATCAATAAACAATTAAATTATAAAAAAAAAGAAAATGCAATTTTGAGATTAAATTTAAAATCGTAGTTATCTCAAAAACAAATTATTTTCATTTCTTTTGTGAATTTAAACTAAATTCAAGTTCAAATTGAAGGCAATCGAACCCCTATTTCCAATGCATTCACATCCATTGAATTGAGATAAATCTAAATGTACACTTTGTTAAATTTATAGCGGAACTTGTATAATGTCTAGATAAAAAAAACTAAATAGAAACTGAATATTACTCGATAAACATTTGCACGGTAAGAGGTTTTAAAAAACACCACTAGATACAATCAGAAATGAATAAAATATTATTTTTTTATAACCATGCCTTAAAATTAGAACTAAATTGCTTTTGTTAACGCAGTACAATTTTTTTTAAACATGTATTATATAATTTAAAAGCCAATTATCAACAAAATATGCAAATATTTTTCCTTTATAAAAAATGTATCATCAGTGGATGCTCGAAGAAACATTGAAATGTTGCAGTTACATGCTGTTTACACTTTCAAAGAGTTTTTGATGTGTTAATCGTAGCGCTGGTATGCAGATGATAGATCGCGAGTTTCCAGCCATTGCCGTTTTTAATTACAAAGTTTCGACCCTTAACAAAGGTTGCTTTCTGAGCAGTAACAGTGCACTCACAGACATCAAAGAGGGAGCTAATGCTAAAAGTATTGTTATCGATTTCTTTATTTTTTTATGCAGACATGAATTTATTCATTTTGGATAGTATCTATATATTCTTAAAACCACAATTATTATTATAACTCCAAAAATTGTATTTTTCAGTTTAACAAACAAAATTGTTTCTAATTATTAATAAAGATATTCGGGGCTATTCTCCATGTATATTGCTAGAATGTAAGCAAGATATATTGCTAGCTAACAATATGAAATATCATTTTAACAAATTTTGTTTGCTAACAATATAAACGGTCATCACATCAGGAAGCGTAGCAAATCTCTAGATAAAATAATAACAATATAATTAAAAATTAATTTTGTTAAAGTGACAGTTCATATTGTTAGTAATCATAATTTCTTAAAATGACAAGTCATTTTGTTAGCAAGCAAGGTTTGTTAAAATGACAGTTCATATTGTTAGCTAGCAATATATCTTGCTTACATTCTAGCAATGTACATAGAGAATAGCCCCGATCAACAGCTTGATATTTCACAAAATGTGCTTGTGCATCTTAGTTTTTTTTAATTTGTAAGGTAATAAGAATTATGTATGTGTTAAGACCAGATCTAAGGACTCCAAGACACAATTACACTCTAATCAATTTGATCCATAATTTAGTAGAAATAAAATAATGAATAATAAATTGTTAATGTTAAATGTATTTCGTTTTTATGGTGGCAACATAGTCTTCACATTTAATTTATTGTTCAATTTTAAAGACTCCCAATCAATCTGTCAATTTATTCATCAATTTCTAATCAAATTAAAATTGTAGACTAAACAGTTATGAATAGGGGTAGACATATTTGTTTACTACAAAATTGTCCTTTAATTGTTTGTCTAAGATATATATTTTACAAGTATAGCTTTTATTTATTACAGATAAAAATGAAAAAAAAAACACCCCCAATCCAAAGAAATGTCAGTGAGACAATTTTAGTTGTATCGTTTATACTCAAATTGAGTGTCAGATATTTAAAAATGTGTATTAACGTACAGCACGTCCTAAAACATTGCTGATTTATATGATACCGTTGAAAAGCGTAGAATCAAAATCAAACGTATATATTCCTCGACGTTCTCAAGAATAAATCCCGTAAAACACTCATACAAGATTCAATTGACACAGCTACTTAGGCTGTAGCTGATTTCTTAAACTTGATTAAGCTTTGAAGCAGTTCTAGATTATTGTTAATTTTGAGATGTGATTGAACGGATATGTATACGAAATATCTGTTTATCGTATATGAAGAGTTTATTAAAATCCTTGTAAAATTAATAAATATGTTAAGGCGTCAATAAAACAATGCAAATATGTTTTATTGATAAAAGCAGAGCGTTTGACATAAAAAAATCGTAATTCATAAATATTTATATAAAAAACCACTGTTTGGTACCGATTTTAGCCAGTTAAAACAATTGAAAACAAATAGTTTTTTTAATCCTAGTTGGATGATATAAAGGATGTTCATCTATTAAAAAAAAATCATATAAAAGAACATTAGTTAGCCACAAAGATAGTATTGCCCTGCTTTGCCATTTGAGGTTTTCAATTTTATTATAAAACAAAATAATAATTAAACCTAATAACACTTAGTTTGGATAACCCTTTACTTGCATAGTCTAAAACCAAATTCGCACTACAAGGCATGTACACATTTTCTTCTAATTTCAAAGTTTTTTAGCAGTATAGATAATACTGCTGGCACATTAGCCTCATTTGCCTCTAATGCTGGCAACTTAAATTACGGGTGGACCTACACTTTTAAGTGGATTCCAAAACACTAGAGAGATTATTTATCTACTTCGGACCAAAGAAGGATCTTAGTCATAAAACACTACGCAAACAAGACGGGTTGAGGAATAAGAAAATGTTTAAATGTTTCAAATGATTTTCAGTTATAACGTTCGAACACACAATCTTTGGTGCTGCAGTCGAATGCAGTCTACTTCGCCACGCTACCCTTTCCTCTAGTTTACATACTCCAAAACCTATCATAATAATGTAATGCATTACTAATACGCTAGTCTATATATATAAACTTTCTAGATTATTACGAAAACATATATGTATAAAATATATCATCATATAAAAGTAAAAAATTCACATCACAAAAGTTGATTCAAACAGAGCTAAGTAAATTTAATTTTTTATTTTTTAAATGTGATATATATGTATTATATACTATCTATAAATTTTAACTAGTAAAACCACACTCGCTAAAACTATTACATTGAACGGTAGATTTAAGCAATAAAAATAATAATTACTAATAACTACTTATTGAAGTTAAGAGGCCTTTATACCCATGACCAGTATAAGAAATTACATGTATACGGGCGCCAAGATAACTAATGCACCGGTTAACATAATTACAATCCCAGACCAGATTTAAAAAACTTAAACATTTATCCACGATTGGATCGAGGGGTTTTAAGAATGATGTTGTTATTAATTTGTTATGATGAATGAAGCTTGCATACTTTTTCAATTTTATAGGTTTTATAATACAGTTTTAGATAATTTACATAATTAAAACACATTTGACAGTTGACATTTTGTTCGATACATGGTTGATTTAACAGTATACGTATACCTAGTCACGCCGTTAAGTTTAGGGGTAGGTTATTGGGGTGTAGGGCATACTAAACCACAAAAATACATGTGTATGTGTGAATGCCTATATGAGAGAACAGATCATTTTGAAAAGAACGTTACGCTCTGCATCACTTTGTTAAAAAAAAAACATCCAACGCGCTGCTAAACTTTCGCAAGCGCTGTTAATCATACATGTTCTCTCTGTCATACTACCGACATAATATAACAGATTTGTGTAAAAGTAAAAATGTAAAACAAATGCTTTAAAAACACAACTAGAAAATCGTACGTCAAGAAAATGCGTTTATTCAGAATAATGCGTTTTCAGTTCAAGAACGCATGAGAAACACTTTTACAGTAATAATATGGCACATCTAATGATAAAAACATAATTGCTCAAAAAACGAGCACAAATACAAAAAAATACACAAAAATCGCTTTTTTTTTAATTAGTACTTAATTAAAATTATGAAACGCCGCTTACAATTTAGCAAAAACTTCTAAAACTGTTTAAAAAAGCTTAAAACTTTCAAACATTTCTACTGTCGAGCTAAAAATACGTTTTATAAAATAAAATGTTTTGAAAATGAATCTAAATTAATTAAAATATTAAAAAAACATCTCAATTTTCTACTCAAAAATCCAATAAAAACGCATTTACAGTTTAAATATCTCACATGTAATAGTTCAACTATTATTATTATTAATATAAAATCAATAAAAATGTAAAAAATCGCTTAGAAAATTGAGTTTTCTTCAGTTTTGTAAAATAGTTGACAATTGATATGTTGCATTGACAGTTGACAGTTCATGTGACAGATTTGTCAAGAATAATAATGTCAACAATATCAGATAGTTGAAATTTACGAAAATCAAATAATTATAAGCTAAAAGTCATTAAACTTTTTCCAACTCTAACATTAAGAGACACAAAAGTGTCGGAGTAGAAAAACTTTATAATACAAAACTAAAAATATAAAATTTTTGTAAAATTTAATATAAATCTATCCGGTTAGATAGTAGATACATTTTATTGAAAGATTAGCAAAAAAAACTAATGTTTACAATGTAGGCAACTAAATGTACACTATTAAAGTATTAACAAAATTGCATCACATGTTCACCATAGGCGTAACACAACTTTTTTTTTATTATTTTAAGCAAATAAAATTTGAAAGTATAAAACTTTCCTTTATAAAGTGATATTTTAAAGTTGCAAATAAAAAAATTATTACTTATTTTAATTTTACGCATAGCTTTTGATTAACAGGGTCTAATTCACAATATATTATGTTAAATACTATACAGGGTGTTCAAAAAAGTAAAATATTTAAAGGGGTGGTAGTACAAAACAAAACAAACAAAAAAGTCGGAGATAAAGAACATTATTTACTGTTATATATATTTACAAAGAACGGAGTTATAGAAAATGTTCGAAGTGCCCTCCTTCCATTTCCAAACAGGCACGACATCTTTGTCTAAAAGACATTCCTTCTAAAACCCCCTCATTGGCTCGGATTTCTTGGCACTGTTCATTAACTTATTTCAACTTCACTAATAATTTCAAACATCCCCAAAAAAAAATCAAGATAGTTTAAATCAACCGATCTTGCTGGCCATAAAACTGGTCCGCCTCTTCCTTTGTGAAAAAGTTTGGTCTAAATGCTCTCTAACGGCAATCGAAAAATCAGCTGGAGCACAATCATGCTGAAACCACATTTGTTGCCTGTGAGCCAAAAAAATGTCATCCAAAAAATCATACATTGTGTTCTGCAGAAAGTTGAAATAAGTTAATCGGTTTGTAAAAAAACAGGACCCAGAAACCTGTCGCTTACAATACCCATTCAAATGTTTAATAAAAAACGTGTCTGATGTCCACATTCAATTACAGCATGGAGATTTTCGTCAGCCCAACAATGAGCATTATAAAACTCCATTTTGTGTAAGCCCGGCATCATCCCTAAAAAGAATTTTAGCAAGAAACTGCGAGTCTTCAGCATCCTTGCGTAGAAACCAGCGACAAAAAACCAAACTAATAATCAGTTAAATTTAAGGCCTGTACTCGTTGTACATGGTATGAATAGAGCAGCTGCTCGTAGAAGGTTCTCCAAACAAGAGTAGCACCAATTCCTACCTCGGCTGATATTCTCCGCACACTCGTCCCTGGATTATACTCTACCCTATATTTTTTTGTTCTGCTTTTCGAGTAGATACCGACCTTGGTCTGCCAAAAAGATAGCACTGTTTTTAAAGTGAATCGGTATCTCTCAATCTCTGATGAATTCTTCCAAACATAAGATGTAAAGCAATCTGGCATTTGGATAAGCTTCTACATAAAGACGACGCGCTTTGGTGGCAATCCCATTAGCACGAAAATAAATGAAATGCATGTCGGCTAGTTCTGCATTAGAGTAATCAACCACAGCAATAAAACCTTGTGCTTTAACAACAACTGTCACATACTGAATGTTTATTTCACAATACGTCAGCCAACTATGATAAGAAAATGCATGTTTTTGCAAAATAAAAAATTTAAAAAAAAAATAATAATGTTCCATATCTCCAAAACCGTTGCTATGACAACCCATGTTTATTAAAACTATTTTGTTTGTTGTGGTTCGGTGTTTTTGAACACCCGGTATATTTTTATAATTGTAATAAACTTTAACCTTATCTAAATAGTAAAAAGCGTTTATAGCAAACTGACCATGATTTGTGACAGTTATAATTAGATAGATAAAAACCTGTAAGCATTAAAATCACTAGTTTTTGCTCGAATTATTGTTGATTGATCACACATTATTTAAACATTCTATTTAATAATATCAATATACCCTATTATTTTAATTGGAACATTAATACCAGAAGCGTTACTTAACATTACCAGACTTTTTCATTATGAAATGTTTAGATTCATTTGAAGCTATTTTTTAAACCAATATTTTGCAACACTCTTCTTGTGTTTGACATAAACTGTATTATAGCTAAACTCAAGTAATGTATGGTTTCAACTCTGACCCCAAAATTATAAATGCTCTCTTTTCTAATATCTATTCAAAATCGAGCTATTCAAATCAATGACGATTCAAAACTTAGATACTTTACATTGGCGTAATGTCTCAAATGTTTCTATTTTCAATAGATATTTCCATGGACATTGTTCAACCAAAATAAAAAATATATTGCCATCTAAATAAGAAATTACTAGTAAAAGACTTGCTTGGAATTCTAACAAATATTCAGATGTAGGACAGAAACTTTTAAGAATTTTTTTTTAACCCAATTTTCGACACTATAAGCTTTAAAGTCCATTATTTCCCAAGACTTATAATCCGCAAATATTCAAGGTCAAAGTTCACAGATTGCTTAAATCTATTTCTTCAGTGTGACAGTTTCAGCAAGTGTGGTTTCACTTGTAAAAATTTAATGGTATTTTTATGCTGTTGTGGCATATTGTGTAATTCCTAAATATCACATTAATAACTACAATACCAGTTTGTTTTATATTTTAAAAAAATATGTTTTGAGTGAGTAGTAAAATTTTAGTAAATCTTATGTGCTTGTTGCGAGCGTTAACACAATAATTCAAGTTGTAATTCCTAAATATAAATAATAATTAACTTTGTAAAACAATAATCATCATTAAAAAAAGTTGCCATATATTTTAAAAATAAAAGTCACAATAAATTTAAATAAACCAAATTGGTGATAAAGGATTGTATAGGTAAACTATTACTAAATCTAAAAGCAGAATTTTCAACAATCCAAGTTGTTCAATATCAAGCACTTTTTATTATAAAGTAACTAATAAAAAGTAATAAGAACATAACATAGATCGAGTTAACTAAAGAAAGTGTCATCATAATCAATTAATCATTAAGAATGTCTTTTGCTTTGTTGGTTTCAATGTTCCTTTAATAAGGTTTTACAAAATCTCCTTAGTTCAGGAGTTGTAGCCCACATCTTGCGCTCAGTCTCTCCGCTCGGGGTTTTCCGTTCCACACATGGTTTGATGCTCGACTGTTTTTGTATGCGTGCGTGTTGATGGCTTGATAGAAACTTTACGAACCTGACATTGCAGATTAATAGTATGTTTCGTTAATCACATTTTATTACGTTCAAAATCTTTAAATGCATTTTCCTAAAAAATGTGTTTTCCTTGGTAGCCAAAACAAATCAACATATTTCAAAACAATATACTTTGTTTTGCAATTAATCTCACACCAAATGAGACACTCAGAATACTATACGTCATATTCGCTATGCAATTAATTTCAGATCGACTGAGAGTACTCAAACACTATACGTCGCTTCGCGATTAATCTCAAAGCAACTGCAAGCACTCAAAATACTATTCTTTGCTTCGCAATTAGTTTCCTTGCCTTTTTGACAAAAGCGTGAGCAAAGTCATTTGTAGGTCAAACAAAGTTTAGCAAATTAAATGACTCAATAAAATTTAAAAAGAATCTAAAATTTTTTTTAACCCTTTCACAAAAACTTCTTAATAATAAGCTAAAAATCTAGACTACATACGTCTAGAACACAACAACATAGATCACCGCCCATGTTACAAAAAAGCAACTTAAAGCTTTTGAGATAAGGTGTATTGGCAAACAAAATTACAAATAAAAAAGTTTTAAAAAGTACTTAAAAGTACCAGTTTTAGGAATGATAATAGTAAACACTAAAAAATAAAGTGTTGCCATTATAGAATTGTCCTTATCTCACTCCTCTTTTTTCTTTCCGATTAATTACCAACGGCAGGCTTTAAGACTACCACTTCTACAAATTATACATATAGATAGTATATGCTACTTCAAATATTCCTTCTTACCCTAAGAAAACCGTTATCTTTTCATATCAAAAATAAAAAGCTAACATTTTAGAATTAATTTAAATGAATTAAATAATAATATTTAATCCTAAATATAAAGCAAAAAGAGAGAGCGTGGCGCAGTGGTCTAGGCATCCGGCCGCTGTACCGAAGATCGTGGGTTCGAGTGATGAATTCTCTCCAGTGGTTCGGAATCCACTTAAAACTGTAGGTCCCTTGTAATGTAAGTTGCCAGCATTACAAGCAGAGAAGAGGCTAAGACGCCAGCAGTGGCGTATGAATGGCTGACGAAGAAGAAGAGAAGAAGAATCCTAAATAAGACAACCTAATCCTAAGACTTCTTCATGTTGACCAAACACTTAAGTACAAATTAAAAAAAAAATCGCCTTTTTTTCTTCACTTGTTTATTATAAAAAAAGTTGTAATACTTAATCATTAATACACAAAAAACCTTCATTCAGTGTTTATTTTTATCTCTATTATCAATATAAATCAAATTTTATTACAAAATATAAAATATTAATATTATTCAACAAGATGATTTATATAGTATAATGCACCAATTAATAATATTTAAAAACCAATTGTCAACATTTTTGTTTCATGTCTTTGTGCTCAGTTTTGATTTAATTCCTTTTGTATAATTTTGATTGAGATTGAGTGATTTACATTCAGATATGATGTAAACATGACAAACTCGCATTCATCTATTGTCTAATAATGTGGTTAGTTTCTTTAGATAGATGTTAACTATGTATGTTAACCTTTTGCAAACCTAAAAGATCTGTCTTAAATCTTTAAAGTGTATACGAGATTAATACAATATTTTTAATTATTTGAATTTATCAATTGTTAAATATATATTTACATATATTATAAATGTAAACTTGCAAGATTACATTTTGATTTGCAGTAAAACTCAATATAATAATGGTTTTAAATATTTAATTGATTTATAAATTTTCAAGTTAATCAAGAAATTATATCAATTGAATAGCCTTCGCAGAATAAAGAAAAAGTAAATATATTGCACGATTCTATTTAGAAAAAATAAAAAGCTCATAAAAATTACAAGCATCTCAACCAACATTCAAATACGATGGGTCGGTTTGATTTTGGTTGAAGTATCATGAACTCGATAGGATAGTAAATGCTCCCCAGTTCGGATTTTACGAGGACCCTTCCGGTGTTTATAGTCCAGGAGATAATAAAGAGGCAGTTTCCGCCGACAAAACAAAAAAAATATAAATACAAAATAATAAAAAAAACAGGTATAAAGTACTCACCTGTCCGGCTAACAGCGCATTACTGCTCATATTAAGAGGTTTATTTTGTACAGGCGTTACTTGTTTCCTCCTCCTCTCTTCATTCGTTGCAACTACTGGCGTTTCATTGTCTTCGTCCGAAGAATTAACATCTGCCTCCTTCTCCGGCTCTTTATTGACTATTAACTTCTCCGGCTTTCTATATTTGTGTTTTCTATTGTTGTTATCTAAACTGCTCAAGTGTTTCGGTGAGCCGAGCCTGCGGAGTTTCGGGAATTCTCTGGCTATGAAAGGAAATGGGGAATCGTCGTTCTCTTTTTCATCCGGAGACTCGCAGAGACCTTTGATTTTTAATTGATCTGCAGTTTTTAATAATGACTGTAAAGAAATAAATAAAATTAATTAAAATGTAATCATTATATTAAAGTTAATGTTCAATAATATTTTTCTTATTGTAAAAAAAGAATAGAGGAAATGTAGTTAGGAGCGTCCTTGAACCCCGTATTGATTGGTCCAGACACCGCATCACTTTCCCCCAGTGCGTGCCCCAGAGCCGCTTGCCAGGCAACCCCCCGGATTAGACCCGGAATTGTCTGTGCAACGGCAAACTCTCTGGGAAAAATACTGCACGCAGCCAAGCATGTATTTAGGCGTATTCATATAAACTAAATAATTTAATAATTTGTTAACTAAACTCATTTAAATATAAAGCTTAAATAACTTCTCAAAATCTTTTATTTCACATGCTTAAAGTCGGTTTTTAAATAAAAAATATAAAGTGAAAAGAAAATCTTATTAACCCAATTCAAAGTTTTATTGAATAAGTAAACTTGAAGGACAGACAGGAGAAGCGAAAACGGATGGATATAAGGAACAAAACAAAGACGTTAATACACCTGTCCGCGTTGCGCTCGGTCGCTTCGACATATGGCTCAAAAGTGACTTCCGGTAGTACCAAAACTATTTCCGGGTGAAAGTGCAAGCATGCATCTAGTGCACATGCACACTATGTACTTACTCGGTGACCTCGGCGACCTTCAGCACAGAGCGCGAACTAAGACTGGACCCTTTTCCACAGCCTACAACAGGGATGCTGCGAGCCGCGATAGATCGAGAAATGCTCGGCGCACGCACTACTACTTCGGCTTAATTGGGGTTTTTGCACGACGTGTGTATTCAACATCCTTACGTGAAAACTTCAAATAATGCAATACTTCCGTAAAACGCATCACATCAACGAACAAGCAATCATCATTTCTTAAACCGACTATATTTAAACACTTAATTCCACCAACAATAAAGTTACCCCTTGAATGACTACAATTACTTGAAGCAATCAATATCTCGCTTTTTTTTGTTGGCGTTAAAAAAATGCACCAGCAAAGGAAGCATCAAAATGGCATTGTGATCTTCCATAACTTTTCCCTTTCATTCCCTCGTCAGGTTTTGTTGAAAAGTTTGTCCATTTTCCTTTTGACGCCATTCGCAAATCTTGACCTACATCTATAAATCTGTTTATACTCTCCTTTATGCTCCCTATTTGCAACATCACACCAATCAAATTTTACGTGCAAACTTTACTCGTTGCACGGCGAAAGTCTGCACGTTATTTTTTAGTAGGATAACGGTGTGTAAGAGTGATTTATAATAACCGATCACGAGGTGTAATTTTTGCAACAATTTTCCTGCAGCGTAAAATGTGTATATTTTTTATGCCGATGCCGAATGCAGCCGAATGCGACGCTTCTTAACGAGGCGTCGGTTTCCTGGAGGCGCCGGCCTATCCCCTATTCTAAAAACATCTGCCCAAACCAGGCCTGCGATTGATTTTTATTGTCGTTGCGATCTCGCTCTCTCAACTACACGTGCATCGCTTTTATATTATTTCTGCGCTAATTCATTATATTATCTTTCTTATGTTCCTTCCCTCTTTTCACTTTTACCGGTCAAACTGAAGCAAAATAAACTCAATAAACGTTGAGTTTTAATAAATAATTAATATATTAATTTAATCAACTAATATTGATTTTACATCATGATATTTTCAGAATATGTATAGGATATAGTGCAATCCATGCAATAAAAATAATCATTTTTTTTAACTCTTAATATGTTAATGCTTGAGTGATTACAACATAATCACTCATGCATAAAAATCTTGACCGTAGCCTTTGGAGACGCATGGTTTTATTTTATAGATATATGAAGAACTAATAATTACTCTATATATATATTTAAAATTTAACTTACAAAATATTGTGTAATTTGGTAAATAATACTCCCAGAGCAGAGTGCGTAATTCTATTTATTAATTGATAAATCGTCTTCTACATAATAATAGTATTACTTAGATAACGCTGTAAACTGTAATGTTCCTTTTAACGTTTAATTATTAAACACATTATTTAAAATTTAATAAATGCTTTCTAAATAGTTAAAACATACAAACAAATATAATACGACCAGTGGCGTAGCTACCTTTACGCAACGGTCTGCAATGCGGAGTCTAAGGAGCCCTGCGACGTTTGTTTTAACATGGCTGGGAAGATGTAAAGTAAAAAAATGCCTTTTTACAAAACTTACTCTAAGTGAGGTTCTTTCAATATTTTAGCTTAAGCCAGTGTTGCATTCTGACCTTCAAATTGGTCTTTTTTTTAAGGAAAGCATGTCGTCAGTCAAGGTTATGAAGTCAGCAAAAATTACTTTGTAATGATTCACAAACTGGTTTTTTGCTTTATTGTGACTCTCCTGTGGAATTATCAGAAATTAAATACTCTTAACCATTATCCATTAACCATTATCTAGTCGACATTCCTGAAGGCTGACAAATTGCTTCATTTGTATACATATGTGACCAAGTTGTGTACATTAAAATACATGAATATGATTAATGCTCAGAAAAATCAAATATGCATACAAAATGTATACAAGATAGATGTTTAGAGATCAAAATACTGCAAACAAAACAGGACCACTTTAACCGTACAAGAAAGTTAAAAAAAAACGGAACACAAACATAATCTAGCGTCAAATAATAAGCCAATAAGAAAAACTGACATGCAACTTCCCAGATAGAGAGAGTATATAGAAGAGCTCTTTGAAGATAAGGAAACAATACTATCTGCCCTACATGTAAAATCCGGTCCCAAAACAACAACAGAGAAAACAAATATGGCAATAAATCAGCTCAAAAGCAACAAAGGTGTTTTGTTGACCTAGACCAAATCCACAAAAAACTATTGCAACTGGTAAAGCTCAACTAAACAAAGATATTAACAAACTTTTTCGACAAAATCTACACAAGTGGTCACTTACCAAAGAAACTGACCTTCTTACACCACCAATTGCTCCGATCACTGATTTACTAGCCTAATGAATTTGTTTTAAAAATACTTACAACGTGCAATTCCAAAACGGCATTATTTAGCGTTAAAGTTTTAAAACAAAAACGCGACGTCAACCAGGACATTTTCGCATGTTTCATCGATTTTAAAAAGGTTTTTGATAAAGTACAATATTTAAAACGTTTAGAATTTCTACAGACCTTATTATAACAAACACAAAATTTGAACACGAAAGGATACATAAATTTACAAGAGAAGAACCAACTAGAAACGAAAAATCAATATTAGACTACTTTATTGTAAGCAAACAAAAATGGAAAAATGTTTTAAATGTAAAAGTATCAAGAGAGGCAGAAATCGGAAGCGACCATTACCTGGTAAAAATGGATTTACAAAAAACGAAAAAAAAAACAAATAAAAGAAGAAAGAAGGTAAAAGAGAAAATAAAAACCTACAAACTTAAAGAGATAGTAAAAAAGAAATGTAGTAAAATTAGAGAAACAAAGGAAGTAGAAGAAAAATAGGAAACATTCAAAAACACCATACTAGAAGCAGCAAAAGAAAGCTGTGGAATAGCAAAAATAGAGAACAAACACAATAAAAAAACTGAATGATGGACAAATGAAATAAAATTAAAAATTAAAGAGAAAAAAAAATGGAAAAAATACATTAGTACAAAAAAAGAAGAAAACTATAAAGAATACAAAATTAAAAGAAAAGAAGTAAATAATGAGGTTCAAAAAGCTACAAAACAATCAACAACCAAAAACTATTTATGGAACACTAAAACAGATGAAAAAGAAGAAAGAATATAATATGATGAACATAAAAGGCAAAAAAAGAAATATAACCACAGAAGAGGATAAAATAATGGAAAGGTGGAGAGAATATTTCAAAAAACTAACAGAAGCAGGAAACTTAAGCCCGGAGGAACATGAAGAAGATGATACTGACATGCCAGAAATTGAGAAAATAAAGGAAGAGGAAGTTATAGACGCCATAAAGAAACTAAAAATAGGAAAAGCACCAGGCATAGACAACATAACACCGGAATAGAACAATTCACAGAACTACTCAATGACATAGCTAAAAACATAAAAATACCAGCAGAATAGAACATGGGAATAATACTACATATATATATATATATATATATAAGAAAGGAGATAAAAAAACTGTAATAACTACAGAGAAATCACAATCAGTAGTGTAGCGGAAAAAATTCTAGCAAGAATCATAGAAAAAAGTATAAGAGGCAAGATTGAAGATACCATAGAAGACATACAATGCGGATTCAGAAGAAAGAGAAGCACTCAAGATCTTATATTTATAATAAGACAACTAAGCGAACATTTTTTAAATAAGAAAAAGGATATCCATATCTGCTTCATCGATCTAGAGAAGGCATTTGACCGGATAAAAAAAGAATATAAAGGGACTTTCAATAGGAGTGATAGTTTTTCAAATAGAGATTTCTCGGTTTCTAATACATTTTTTTTTATTTCTAGGTGTTACTATATGTAGTATAGTGTGCAGTTTCATGATGCAGCGTTTGACTCCTCTCGATCGGTTAGAAGTAATAAAAAAATATTACCAAAGTGGTAGCTCAGTTGTGGGTACTCAACGTTTATTCACTCGAGAATTGGGTCGCCGTCATCGGTACTCTGCGCAGGTTATACGCCGCACTGTGAAAAAATTTGAAAGTAAGTTAACTTTACAAGACAATAAGCCACCAAAAAGACAACGAAACGTGCGAAGTGATGAGAACATTGCAGCTACAGCGGCCAGTGTTGTCGATGAGCCAAATTTGTCGATTTCACGACGATCGCAACAACTGGGGCTATCTCAGACGTCAACTTGGAGAATATTGCGTAAGGATCTGGGGTTGCATCCTTATAAAGTTGTATTGACTCAAGAACTTAAGCCAAATGATCATAGATTGCGCCGAGAATTTGTTGACTGGGCCCTTGAGCACTTGGAACACGATTCTGATTTTGACCAAAAAATCATCTTCTCAGACGAGGCACATTTTTGGTTGAACGGCTTTGTTAATAAGCAAAATTGCCGTTATTGGTGCGAGGACAACCCAGAAGTGTTACATGAAGTTCCGTTGCATTCCGAAAAACTCACTGTCTGGTGCGGTTTATGGTATGGCGGCGTCATCGGACCTTATTTCTTTAGAAATGAGAATGGAACAGCCGTAACCGTGAATGGTGATTGCTATAGGACCATGTTACTTGAATTTCTATGGCCAGAACTTGAGAACATCAATATTGAAGAGATGTGGTTCCAGCAAGATGGCGCTACGTGTCATACAGCTGAAGCTACTCTCGCTTTGCTGAGGAAAAAGTTTGGCAATTGGATCATCTCACGACGAGGATTTGTGAATTGGCCGCCAAGGTCATGTGATTTGACACCCCTGGATTCTTTTCTTTGGGGCTATGTGAAAGCACAAGTCTATGCCAACAAGCCACAGTCTTTGGATCACTTATAAGAGAATATTTGTCAAGTTATTGGCAAAATACAGCCGGAATTATTGCACAGAGTGATCAGAAATTGGAGCGATCGGTTGCGTCAGTGTCAACGAGCCCGTGGTGGACATTTCAACAATATCTTATTTCACACATAACTGCATTGTCCAAGCTTCAAAATAAAGCAGGAATAAAGTTGATATGTCAAACCTTTGTTGTTTTATTCAAAATTAAAATCCTATCATTCCTAATGAAAGACCCTTTATATAGAAAATACATCAAAAGCGACGCATAGACAGAAAAACTATAGAAATATTAAAAGCTTTATACAAAGAAAATTAGAACATCGTTAGAACCAACAATGAAGAATCACAAAAGTTTGAAACCAAGATCGGGCTAAAACAAGGATGTGTACTGAGTCCAATACTATTTACAATAGTGATAGACAAAGCCATAAAAAAGCAAAAAAAAAAAATGAAAACTCTAAAAGTAGGATATCGGAAGATGGAAGCAACAAAGATCATGGAATTACTATTTGCAGACGATATGGCAATAATGGCGGAAATGGAGAAAGATTTACAACACAACATCAACATAATAGACTTGGAATTAACAAAATAAACATGAAGATCAACATAGACAAATCCAAAACAATGATAATATCAAGAAAAAACAAAACCCATAGTTTTACACGGAAAAAAGATTGAACAGGTGGAAACTTTAAGTACTTAGAAACGATAATTAACAATAAAGAAAAGATATTCAACGAAATAAATGAAAGAATGGGAAAAAAATACGTTTTTTGGAAGAAAACAAATACCAAAGAACATAAAAACAGATATAGTAAAGAAGGTAATAAGACCAACAATAATGTACTCCAGCGAAACCTACTTACAAATAAAACCCATAAATGAAAAAAATAATGGAGGGACAACTAAGATGGTTTGGACATGTATGCCGAATGAAAGATACGCGAATAACAAAAAAATATATGAAACAAGAGAAACGAAAAAAAAAAACCAGGAAGACCGAGAAAAACCTGGAACGACAATGTAAAAGAAGAAGAGGAAAAAAAAGGAATACCGTGGGAAAAAATCAAACAAACAACTCAAGACAAGAAAAAATTAAAAGAACTCTATCAAACGAAATAATGTAAAAAGCCATACACCAAAAGATAGAATGGCATATGTTTAAATAAATAAATAAATAGAATCACTACAAAAAGCTGAAATAGATAAAAACGTCCGCATAATAACTAACTTATACATTGACCAAAAAACTACTGTTCGTGTGGAAAACCAGATGTCAAAATAATTTCAAGTAAAAAGAGGAGTTGTATGACCACTACTATTTAACTCGTACTCCAAATTGTTGTACAAAAAAGCCCTATGAGGTAAAGGATGAGGTAGTGTACTACGCAATTTATCACTGAGCATTGACATTAAAATATGCGTTCTTAGATGTTACATTTTTTTTACTCTTTTATACGGAGTAAAAACCTAGACTCTCATCAAAAATGCTGGCAAGCAATTAAAATCCTTTAAAATATGGTGTTACTGCCGTATGCTGAAAATATCATAAACATATCACGTAACAAACAAATTGGTGTTTTAGCTCATGAGCAAAGAAAAAAATCGTAGCAACAATTAAAAAAAAAGCTAAAATATTTCTGCCAAGTCATGCAGAATGATAAATACCGTATTTATGTAACACTGCAGAGAAAAATAAATAGTCATAAAGATCCTGGACAACTCCGTATATAGTGGTTGCAAAATCTAAGAACAGTAAACCGGTATGTCATCTACAGCACTATTCAGATCAACAGCTAATAAACTGTTATGAGCCAACATCCATAGAGGATAAACACTCAAAAAAGATAGTATATTCAACAAAGACCCATAGAACTATTCCTTCCTAACTCAGTGATTAAGCGTTAGCTGAGCAAGCTAGCAGTTTGATGCTCAAAACATAACAAAATAAAAATTTGCTTTTTATCTATCTGACTGATTTGTATACATATATGCTGTAGGTCCCATAACTACCCTCAAGCAAATCGTAAGACTTTTGAGGCAATGTATTATAGATGTAAAACGCACAGCTTGTCTACGATGTAATACAGTGTTGAAACAAAGATAAGACAATTTCTCTGAAACCTAAGTGTGGTGTCACACTATGCGTTAGAAACGGTGCGGAAAAAATGGATCCGTTTAAAAGAATGCCGACCGAGCAAGGTTTTAAATAAGTGAAGACACATATGTGCATTTTCAAATTTCAACGAACCAACCGGTGGCCACCTAAAACCATGTTCGGTCGGCATCCTGCAAAACAGATGCGATTTCAACGGACCGTTTCTAACGCATAGTGTGACACCAGACTAACTGTTCAAGTTTTGTATTTTATAATCAATCACATCAAAGTCTTTACATAAGTCAAGAAATCACTCCAGTTTATTAATTGTTTACATCTAATTTGCTTCCTAGTTTAAATGAAGGGATACCATTTAATACCATTACTTTTTTCATAAGAAGAATAAAAAATGTGCCTGTTTGGAAATAGAAAAAGAGCACTTAGAACATAACTCTGTTCTTTGTAAAAATATATATAAACATGTTTATAATTATTCTAGTTAATGTATATAGACTGGTTCATTGTCTGTTAGAATCGCTTACTAATATAGTAAATCAGTTGATACATTTATAAAGTGTTTAGTTATAAAGTTATTAATCTCTCAATTAGTTTATTTATTGTTCTTTTTATTTTTGCTGTTTATCATATTCCAAACGGCTTTATAATTGTTGCTTAAATTTAAAATTACATCATCGAGATTCCTTTTTTGCTAAGCTTATTATATTTTTGTAGGCGTACGATTTATAGTAGTTACTGATTTGCTTTGAGCAAGCTTAAACAGCACCTTTAATCTCGGCAAAGAAATAATAATGTCACAAGTAATCCACTTTGATTGCAGTCGTTTGTGATCCTCTTGATGTTTTTTAATTGGAAATAATACAATAATATATTATAAAATGTATCAAATTTATTATTTTCTACGGCAGCGTTATATTTTCAGTAAATAAACTTTGAAAAAAAAATTATTATAAATAAAATTAATAATAATGCTGAATGTAAACTTAATAATAATGTTAAAATTAATACAAATTTAAACTATACGCGTATTATACTAGAAGTTCTAGATTTTTAAGGCTAAAGTATATTGGTAATAAACAAAATATGAGTTTTTTTATTAGAATGACTTAATTAAGTATATAATAATATTTCATAAAAACATTTATATCAGTAAATAAACTGAAATACAGACTATTATGTATATAACTTGATCATATATAAAAAATGTTGCTGCTGTTAATTTGAAATGTTTTTTTGACCAAAACATATAAAATTGTTATTAGTTAATTCGGCTTTATATTTATTATTAATCAATATGTAATTATTTATAAGCAAGTTTTATATCTGCGCCTCGCCCACTGTATGAGAAATACTTTTAATTTATTTTATTACTTGAATATTTTAATGTTTATTAAAGACATGGCTTTATTTTTTATATTGTTTGCTAATAAAAATTTAAATGATCATTAAAAACATGTAGATTTAATTCATCTATCACTTTAACTGATAAAGTTTTAATATTTGAATAAATTACTATTACCGCATGATAATTAAAACCAGTTAAATCTTCATTAAAACAAGTTATTTCATTAACTATAATATTCTTACATTTGGTATATATTTAATTTTAATTTTTAATTAAATTACTTTTATCCATTATGCTATTAATCTTTATGAACTTATTATTATTTTGGACTGTCATTTATATAGCATTAATTATTTATTGATATACCACTGCTCTTCAGAAATCTCAAAATTATTTATTTATGGCAAACATGTTTTTCAATTTTTTTGCATTTTCAATGCCATATTTATGATTAATAAATTTTTTTTTTTTTTTAATTTAAAATAAATAAATTTGCGAAACATGTTTGCCATAAATAAATAATTTTATAGTAAAATATTGTATTATTTATAAATAAATATGTTAAATATAAAGAATTTCTACAAGATAAATGAAGATAATGTTAATGTTACTTGAGTAAGATCAATGTACTTTCAAAGTATTTAGAATATGTAACAAAAAATAACAAAAAAATCTATTTTTGTTTTGATGTTTGGTAAGAAAAAATAGAAACACTGCACTTTGTCTTTAACATTATTTAACAAACAAACAAAATTCCTCGCGTCTGCAAACTACTGCAAGTCCAGCAATATGCCACTTTCTTAAATTTCTTTTTTATTTGTTTTCAGAAAAAAATCAGCAATATTAGTTTGACATTTTGATCAAATTCCTTCAAATTTTCTTTTAAAAAACGCTACTAAATTTACATATTTGCTGATATCGATATTCATTTTATTAGATATCATTGAATACAAAGCTCAGAGAGATAAAGACGTTATAGGATTCTAGTAGTTTTACAAAATAGTGACAACAAAATTGTTTACTATCAAGCTGACATTGCAAGAATGCTCATTTTAATCTATGACAAAGATTGATAGAGCGGTTAATTTTACAAGTTTACATCGCAATATTTCTTGGCTAAAAATCCTGCAAGCCAACACATCTCTATCTTTCAACCCCTAAACTACATGTTTCATTAACGTCCAGTAAAAATACATTTTTAATTGCAGATCGCTGTATCAATGCTACTTGAACTCTATCAATGTTTTGCTCTGTTCTTACAGACATTGTTCTTCCTCTATGCTTTAAACTTAATTTGGAATCAGTTTCGTCAAACTTCTTCACCCATGACATAATTGCATAAACAGACGGCACTTTTCTAATGTCGTAGAATATTAAATTGATTACAAATCAATTGTTGTACAAACAATTTTACGCAAAAAACCTCCACGCCCCCTTCTGACCAAAAAAATTATCTATTAAACTTTAAAAATTTCCCGCTTTACTGACGGACACTGTATATAATCGTACATCTTAAGCCGTTTAGTTAATAGTGCGCAATTGGTTCGTATTAACTATGATCACCAATCTGGATTCATATGTAAACAAAACGTTTGTCTAGCCATTGTAATTCTATTTTGTTCTCTGGTTAGTTTGGAAACTTTTGCTGCTACATTATACATCTAGTCAACTCCTAATTGTCTGACTACTACTTTGTGCATTTAGAGCACAGCTTAAAACTGCCTCAAAGTATAGTGTCTGACACGCAATGCATTTAAATCGATCAAATGTAGCTGTTGTTAACCTCTTACAACCTTATCCTGCTCTTCGTGTGTTTTCCCCAGTCTGAAAACTTACTTACTAATCTTAAAACCGTAGATTGCAGAACTCCCAATGCCTCAGCCACTATTTTTGATTTCAACCATCGCCAATCAAGGACATAACACAAACTGATTTGTCTCTTGTTGTTCTTCTTAGGATGTCGTCTCCTTTCAGCAGTTGGCTATCATCAAGACAATTTTTATTTTGGATGTTGCTGTTTTGAACAGATATATCGATATGCATTAGAACTATTCTCAAAGGTTTTTTTTTATCCATGAGATTCTCTTCCTTCCTATTAAGCGCTTTTTATTAAATTTTCCTGGATTATCAATTGCAAAATCCCATATTTCATTACTCTTAAGATGTGTCCCAGGTATTTTAGTTTTCGTTTCTAAATGGTGAAGATCAGTACTTTTTCGTTTCCAATTCTCTGTATTGTTTTTGGCTGTCTACGGAATTTTGAAGATGCGTCTGTATATCCATTTCAAAAACTTCAATTTTCTTCATTGTTTTTTTCTTTAGCAACCACATCTCTGCTCCATATAGTAGTATTGGTGGATATAACAACAGCAAATTCTTAACTCTAGATCAATTTTTTTCTGTTAGTAGTGATTTCGTTTTTACAAACGCAGATCTTGTGATTTCAATGCTGTTGTTTATCTCTGTTGTGTAATTGTTATCCTCATTTATTATTGTTTTGTACATGTATTTTGTTTTCTTAAAGCTTATGTTGATTCTGTTTTTCTCCGTCCGTGCTAATGGTGTTGATACGTTCCATCGTAGTTTGCACGTCGCGGCGTCGTTTATGCTAGTTGCTATAATTACTGCACCATGTGCGTATCTTATGTTGTTTATGTTTCTTCTATTTACTACACCACTCCAGTTGTGACGTGTACGGCAAAAAAATTCTTTTAAATATATATTAAATAATATTGAGAATAACACACTTGCCTGTCGCAGTACACACATTTTAATTTCCTCTGAGTCTTCTCTTTCAATCCGTACTATGGCTTTCTGGTTCCAATATATTGTATTTATTATTAGTACAGAGATTAGTTTTTCATGTCAAACAAATATGTAATAATCAAATTTTAGAAAAACGTATTTCATCAATCCAATTTGTGGCTGAA
Source organism: Tachinus rufipes (assembly GCA_963932245.1). Lineage (NCBI taxonomy): Eukaryota > Metazoa > Arthropoda > Insecta > Coleoptera > Staphylinidae > Tachinus > Tachinus rufipes. Next base: position 31,768,969 of record OZ010742.1, on the reverse strand, counting down.
GGAAAGTTTAAAATTCTTTATCAACAAAATTAGATATACAGACATTTAAAAACCTACTTTAAATTTTGTTACAAAACAGATACCAAGCAAACCTCTTTGTTTGTGCACTGGAAGTAAAAATACATAACAAATATATTGGATTTAATTATGAAAATTAAGTACAAAAAAAAAATGAAATTCAACAAATATTTAGTCTGAAATTTAATAAAAATTGTGAAATTATAATATTTAATTAGGAATGGCGTCTACACATAATGTCATTGTGAGTTGATGATATTGAAATAAGTAGTGATTAAATATTATTTAAAATGACATATATGGATCCTCTAATAAGTAATCAGCTGCACATTACTATCCTATCGTGTTGTAAGACTTACTAACAGTTATCAAAATAAGAACACACAAACAAAATGTAGCATTAATATAAAACCGTAATAAAAAAAAACAGGAAAAATAAGTTGTACAGTTAAAACACTAATTTCAGCTGGATATTTCAGAGCACTGCTAAACAATTTTTCCTTTTATCATAAATGTTTTAACAGTGCTCAGCAATTTATTCAATGTTTTTCACACATACAAACATAGCTTTTTCTGCCAAATTTCTTTAAACAAAACAACATAAGATAATTTATTACCAAACAATTATTTATATAATTATTAAATAGATTTTGTTTTAATATTAATTAAATTTTATTAGAATTATTACGTATATTTATTAGAAATAATAATATAGAAATAATATAAAAGCTGAATAAATGTATAAGAAACTTTATTAGAATGTGGATATCACGGCTCTAAAATTATAACAACCAATTATTCAATTCACCAGTATAGTCTTGACATTTTCAGTATTGTGCAGTCAGATATAATAAGGAGTTTAAGCGTTAAAATCGTCGACAAAACATTCTAATAATGTACTTATATGTAGGTAATTACAGGAAGCTTTTACTCATGTAACTACTGTTTTAGAGAGGTTTGCAAAAAGTAACTGGAAAGTACGAGAAATGTAAAAATTGAAGACAGTTAGCTTATGAATTGAAACAATATATTTTACATTTTATTCGAGTATGGATTTGAATAAAAGAGGATTTATTGATATTATAATTTAGATTTAAAACGGAACAAGTTCAAAATCCAATTCACAATTTATTATATTTTATATTGCATACAGTCATAACATTGATCAATAAAAATAGCGAATGTGAATATCGCCACTTGCCAACACTCGTTGTAACGTTCACTCTCATAGAAAATGGGTTATGTGTTTGTTGTTCAATTATACGTTATAATTTCTTTTTATTTTACTTTACTTACTGAGATTGTTGACTCAAATAGTAAGTTGATGTTACGGGTCCAATATTTTTTCCATGACTACAAAAGTTCACAATTTATTTTCGCTACAATAGATAATTAGCACATGGGTTAAGTCTGAGGTTTTATAAAATTTTTTTTTTTTTAAAATTGAAGTAATTTTTTTGCTGCTTTCTCGGCCTTAGCTAACCATGTAGTCGCAAATGTGTGCAGAGTGGGCGATAGTGCACTGTGTGTGTGTGTGTGTGTGTAAGAAAGATACGCACGAAGTTATTCCTGCGGCAAACCACTCCATAGCTGCCCTGACAAACTAAAAATCCGCGAGTTAAAAAGTTTTTCAATGACATAGTTTGCTACATTCGCCCATTCAAAACTGGTCTTATTGTAATTTGGTAAATCCGGCACCATTATTTCTACACATTTTCTCAGTTTTTAGAAAAACAAAAAAAAAACAATTTTTTGTGTGGTAAATGTTTTTTTTTTTTTGTAAGACAAATAAACGCAATTAATCATACGGCTAGCCCCTGACCCCAAAAGATGCTCAGCCAAACTGGTCTCTAGTTCAAAGGTTTTTTTTTTGGCAATTGAAACAAAATTTAATTTTACTGCTTAAACACAGGCACGAGTACATAAGCTAACGATATGTTTAAAGTAAATCATAGCAAAATTTCGATAAAAACTTATTATTTTTTGGTTCCTGAAGTTAAATAATTCAATGCAGAGTCACCTCACTTTGATGTTTTTTCGGCATTAAAAGAAAATATACTTTTTTAAATAATTGGCGCGCAGTTGTACTAACGTTATAAGCAAAATTGGTCTTGTGTTAAAAGGCTCTTAGTGTACATAACAACATTTTTTTAAATTACGTTTGTCGGTTCACTATTCTTACTGCTCAAAGTAACTTTTGATCTTATACTATGTTTAGAATATGACAATAACACAGAACTGCACGAGTGTGAGTGTTAAGAGAGCAAAAGAGCGCCCCAGAATTACAAGAAAAATATATCCAAAAGTAGCAGCTTTTTCATCAACAAAAATGACATTTCCAGCATTTACACCAACATTTACATCCAAAACCGGATAAATAAACAATATTATCGCAAATCAAAACTCAACTACAAAAGTCAAAACTGTTCCAACAGTCAGTACACTCCTCAACTCACTACTATCCACTACAACAGACACAGTAAAACATCCAACTTAATTGTTGCCCTTTAAAAAAAATTTGCACCATTCCTCTTTAACAACAAATTTTAAATAAACATCAACTTGGTTGTTTCAATTACATAAAAAAAAAACTGTTCCTTTCTAATAGCAAATATAACAATATAATTATGGTAAAATGATGATAATGCAGTGTATAACCAGGAAGAAAACTTCAGTGCTTACACTATGTCGTAACACCAGCATAAATCCACTAAGAATAATAGAATACCATTTGAAATAACTAATTATAAAAATATAATTCATTTTAAGCTGTAATAACCAACTCCTAATAAGGAATCTAATTAAACTATTAGCAGAATAACCTAACTTTTAATTTAATTTAATTTGTGTTATTTTATCAACATCTCTGAGCAGCTAATACATTTTACGTTCAATGTTTTTATTTATAATAAATGTTTAAATGTTATTGAGCATATAATTAATTAGCTATCCATAAGTTTTAATAAAATAAGTTATGCTGGTAATAGTGTATTACGTACTTTATTAAGAGTTAATTATTAAGGCTATTAATTAGTAACCAATTTAAAATTACACTAGAAACTATACTATTCTCTCTCTCCATGCTTCTCTATTTTCCCGTGTTCCTGGATCCAAGTCCCTTGCTGTGGTTTTTGCATCAACCCCCTCCTTACAGCTTCGTTTCGCCCTTCCTTTTTTCTTTCGTCAAGAATGTTTACAGAACATTATTTTTGTTGATAGTCTACCTTCTGGACGTGACCAAACTATCTGAACTGCTTTGAGCTAATATCCTCTATAATCTACTTCTCCCCGCCGATCTCCTCCAAAAATCCAGTAGCTAGAAACTGTTGACAAACCATACTAAATCAGTATCCATTTGGTTTGCATGCCACAATTCTTGTTCTAGAAAATATGTAGTTATATCCCAAACTTTAGCATTTTAATAAGCAGATGTGGTTACAAATAATAATCCTATAAAACTAAAATTGCATTTTAAAACCTGTCTAAACCTGAGGGTGCTTCAAGCGTTTTGTTGTATTTGTTTTTAAAAAGTTCTGTGATTTTTTTCATTTTCAAAATGTAATATTTATTTTCAACGAGTAAAACCGCACTCCATGAAACTATCATATTGAAGACAAGACTTAAAATAATAATTTTAATTTTACAACTGTAACTTCATGTAATTTTATTATGAAAAAACTATAATTCAGTGTAACGGTTGAAGATACAAAGTTTAGCAAACTCGCCGAGACAAAAATTGAGCAGTTATTTTTCTGAAAAAAAGTCTCCCGTTCGGAGAAATCTAGTTCCATGCTACGTCAAACCGTCTATAATCACCAATAGAAGCCACAATCTGCAACGTTTATCTTCCAAAGCAAAGATTAAGTCTGAAATACATGAATTAGTTGCGTAGCTGAGCTTAATCCTTTCTGGAGTTTCTAGAAGAGAAGAAGACAAATTCCGCAACACACCTTAGTGTAAAAGGGTCAGAAGCCATTGTTACATAAGGCGTTCAAGATTTTAAACCAGCTTAGTTTCACCTCCCTTAAGTGGTTGTCCAAGCAGTGTGAATGCAGAAAAAAAAAATCTCGGCTGTTGCACTTGTTAGAAACGGCTGCTAAAAATATACAAACTGATACGAAAGCATCATCCTGCAAAAGCAACGCAAAGATCAAATAATGCCAACACTAAGATAGCCAAAGAAGACAAATCAAAACTTTAGTTGGCATTAATATACACGACTATAAACCACAAATATGTTTAAAAAATGTAGGATTAGTATATGAGTTCTGTTTGTTTAGTAAACGCTATCTTTTATAATGTGTTAGATTACAACGAGAAGAAAAAGTAAAGATTGCAACAGAATGTGTTAGATTATTAACAGATCTATGTAAGCTAAAAGTGTCAAGCGCAAAAATCATTAGAAAATCCCCAAGCAATTTTTATCATTTTCTCCCCAAGTATAAAGACTCTCAATAAAAAAATACAGATAATATGCATGTGCCTTTCCACTTCCAAAATTGTTAGAGAAAATAATCCAACAACCGTCTGGTGTGGATCATGGCAAAGCATCAAGCAGAGTTTAAGAAGTAGCAAAATATCTAGTTATTTTAACTGAAAAATTCTACTCAAGACGCGAGGAAAAATATCTCTAAGCGGTATTTTGAGATCTGAAATAGATGTACAATATAACGTGAAAATATAAAACTCTTCAAAAACTGCGCATGTAAGAACTCGGGTCGTCTGATCTGATTTTGTCGTTTAAGCAAATTTAGAGGAACACTGTCACACTCTGAAAGAACGGTGTTTCTTAACGGTCAAAAATTAACGTTCGCTGTGGCAGTCAATGACTTTGAAAATTACACTATATATCATTAATTTGGTAGTCTACATAGCGGGAGATACAAACACCACTATAACACAAAGAGTTCTATAACTAGAAATTCCAAGCTAGCGTTTTGCCGTATAATTTAGTATCTCCGTCTTTGTCGCACCATGACGTTTCTCTATCAACTACAACGTATAACCGCTCTATCATTAGTAAAGAGAGGGAGAGGGTACGGCAAAACGCTGGCTTGGAATCTCAAGTTATAAAACTCTTTGACTATAACACGTCAATTCCAGATCACCATAAACATGGTGAATCAAAACGCTGAGTTAAAGAATTTTGCTCTCATCATAGAAGATTTCCTGCGTGATTTTTAATTTTAGGAGAAGAGTAAACGCACCTTTATTTTTTGATAAAACAATGCAGAACTATACACTATAGTTTTAGATAAATTTCTAAAACAATTACACTACGATAAATTGAATCATCATTATTTAAATGTTTGTTAAAGTAGTCCATAATCATGTGACAGTAATTTAACTAACAATTCTTTATACGGGTACAAATGCAAGATTTTCTTTACAATTTTCATATAAAACTCTATTTTGAGCAGATAGTTTTTTCATTGATTTTTGTAGACTTTGCCCTAGTTGATGCTGTATATCGTGAACAACCTTATCACTTAAAATAGAAAGCATGCTAGGTGGTTTCTTCAAGAGGTTCCTTCCATCAAACCGTTCAATAATTAGTAATTCACAATCGTTTTATTAAAACAGAAATTACTGGACAACCGATTCATGCAAGACTGAAGAGAGTACAATCATCTTTATTGATTGTTCCACTGCGATAATTAGTTTTTACTATAAAAGCATTCTGTTCATTTGTAAATACTATTGTACATATAATTTAATCTTCCAATTTACAATGTTGCACAACTACCTATTATTAATATTATTTTATTTAATTATTATTATTATTAATATTATTATTATTAATAATAATAATTAATCGCATTAAAAAAAAGCACTTCCTATTTTTCATAATGGTTAGTTATATTACATGTACAATCATTGAAATTGAAGTTTTTTTTTTTAGTAAAGTTTTAAAATAATTCATTATTGTGTATTATTTACTTTGTGTTTATTTTAATTGTTTATAATATACATTAATTACTACAAAAAAAAAACTGTGTTACAACTATGGTAATCTGGTCTAGACATATTTTTTCAATATTTACAATAAATGTATACTTGGTTGCCTACATCGTAAACCTCGGATTTTTAATATATAGGCAACTTAATATACACAAAAATTTTGTTGGCTATGGTTAAACTCATGCCTTTGCCCGTTTTAGCATTTTTCAATCTCAGAACAACGTCGCCAATAGAATGTGTAAAATGTAAGCGCAAATAAAAAATGCTAAAAGGGTCAAAAGCATGAGTGCAACCACAATAAACATATTTTTTGTGTATATTAAGTTGCCTATTATACAGGCCACACTATTCGTGTCTAGCTGTAGTTGCGCTCTCCTATTTGAAATTAAATTCATGCTTACAGAGCGAGTGCTGCAAAGCTAATCAAGTTTCAACGTTATTTTTTGACCTAAATATATTGATCTAGTTAATCGTTTCATGCATAACTAAACAAAAAATGTTACAGTTTCCTTGAAAAAACATTTCAAACATAATTAAACTTATTCTTCTTAAAAATTAAAAAGATTTTTGTATGCAAGTCCATACCTTTACAAAAGTTTTAAAAAACAACTTTTTTAATAAATTTAATTATTTGAATGGTATGTATTTCACCATTTTCAGGCTAATGGCTATTAATATTGATTTATAAAATGTGATTTGTTGCAATTATTAATGATTAATCTATAAATTATAATATCAATCAATTCCAATAAATAATTTCCAACATATAATCATTGAAATTGTCTTTAATATTTAAATAATAATTATATTATAACTAATTTAAAACGCAGATATTGTTACATCGCAGTTAGCAGTTCATTTTGATTTAAATGCTAATTAAGTTGCCTATAAATAAGGGCAACTCATAATTGGCAATCCAACGATCAACAAACCCTTGCTTTACACTAAATGATGAACAAAATTAAAATTTTAAAATAAACTCATAAGCTAACTACATAATACTAAAAAAATGCAGTTAGCACTGTATGTTGACATCTTTAGGAAGTAAATATATTATAATTTTTGCTCAAGATTTATCATTGATAATAACATTTTATTTACAATGTAATATACTTGTAACAAAAAGCAAAGAATGTTGTTTAACATACTTATTTTAATACAATCAAAGTTTCCTTATTTAAATTTCATAGCATACATACGGCGCCATCTGTGTTAGTTTTGACAAACGAAAAGGTTCACAGCGCTACTCATAGAGAGCGCAAGCATGTAGTTTCCATATTTTTTTATAGAATCAAACATAAAAACAATTTTATGTTTCTTGTATTGATTTTTACTTTATAGCCGGCATACAATTTTAGAACAACTTTGTAAATTTAAATTTGTATTTAAATAATAAACGTTTCATCCACTTAAAATAAAAGAAACAGACGAGTAATTTACGTATGAAAACTCCGTATAAATAAAACAAGTTTTCTCATAGCATTTCTTTTTGGCGTTGGAAGAGAATTTCTAATATTTCCGTGCCCAGAGAACAAACAATGGTTGGAGTGGCTCGCGTTAGTGCGACAAGCATTTGTATACAACATCAAAAGAAAAAGTAAAGTAGTTTTCATCAACCTACCTGCAACTCTGCCTGTGAAACGTCGATTTCTCCTTTGTATACGAATTCAATGATGAATTTGAGATCGGCATAGCATACGTCCTGTGGCATTATTATCGTGGGATGCTTACACGGATTCTCTAAAAGGAGTTTTTGAAAGTAAGAGGAACACGCTGATAGTACTACCTGCAAACATATTATCTGTTAATACACCGTTAACACATGTACATATTGTTTATTATTAATAGAAGGGATTATTGACCCAAAACCGTAACAATATGCGCTTGCTGGGCGAGGGAAAATATAATTTTCTTCTTGGGAAAATGCTATTTATTATATAGTAGTGTTAATGGCACACTTAATTAAAGTGTGAGATAAATACGCTTTGGTTGGATCAATTACAGTTTTAATTGCTAGTTTCTGTTGACGATATTATGAATTAAAAATAAATTCTTAAATTAATCTAAGCAACAACAATAATTTTATACAATAAACTACAATCTCCCGTCACGATTGTTAATTAGTATTGTTTTTTATAAAGCCACTAATGTCAATAAAAAACTAAAAATGAAACTCATTAACAATGAAACTTTCTGAAAGTAAATATCTTGAATCAGATTAGAGCAAATTAAATTGATCTCTTATTATTTATCTAACAAACAAGACTATAAACAAAGTTTAGTATTAAGAATTTAAAAATAGAGCTTTATATTTCAGTATTTTGACAGCTTAATGTCATATTGTTATACCTAGGGATCAAAACAAAATTCGTAAGGTTAATTAATGTAATAAAAGTTACTGCATTTCCTGTGGGAATGGTACTTTGCAAGAACCTAAAACATCACCCCAAGAGAAACAACAAAGTAGATAATGAAGTAAATGCAAACTTAACATAAACTTTAACACATTTACATTGTATTATGAATTTATTCAATGATATATATTACAACAGTCCAAATACGATAAATATTTATAACAAGGGACATTATTTTCGTGTTGGGAAATGCTACTTAAACCCACATTACATGCATAATTATTCCATGGGATAATAAAATTGTGTTAGTCTAATTAATTGTTTTCAGGAATTAACATTTTAATTGTAATTGACGATAATTATAATTAACAAATGCATTAATTTACATTATTTAAATAAAAAGATTAACGTAATTGAATAAAAATTAAATAAATAATAAAAGCTATTAGTTAGACTCAAATAACAAAATAGTTTTCCCAGTCTATTTTGTAACTTACTTTACTTTAATATCTAATATCATATTCAATAACTGTCTATTTTTTGTCACTATTTAGATATAATTAGAAATAGTTTATCATGATTTTCACTTTGGTCTTCAATCAAGGAAGTTGAAATAGAAAAGCTACTTCGTAATATAAATACATATTTACATAGACAAAATATGAATAAGTAAATCAATTAGCAGCTTGAATAGAATTTATTCAAGTGTGAAATTCCTCTTTCCGCTTTATCAATATTATAAGTAATGAAAAATGTAAGAGAAAATGATTTGTTTTATCCAATGTCTCCTAGTATGTGAACTGACTTGTTTTCATATTCTCATATTTAGCAAACAGTTATGCAAATACGCTTAAGTAAATAACTAAAATTTACTATCTAACTGGTAAATAATGTAAATACGTAAATAGAGACAATGTACAATGCATTCGTGTTAGTTTACCTAAAATGTTTATAAAATATCCAATACGGATGAAAGATCTTAATTTTTTTCTTATTATGTTGTCAAACTTATCTTACATATTTATAAACCTTTAAACTCATATTATCATTATCACCAGACGCCACTAACATCGTTTATATAACAACATAATTGCGTGTATTGATTACTTCTTCAGTTTAATGTTTACATAATTATTCCCTCTCCATAAAAATAATAACTTTACTGTTCGATCATTGGTTAATGTAAGATAGCAGATAAATTTGTCGTGATGAACAAGAAACAAAAAATACTTCCTATGTGCAAAAATAATAAAACAGGAAAGCAAAAAATAAACGTATGCTTAATAAAATTTATAACTGATTATCATTATTTTTAAGCAAACTAAATTGATTACACTTTCAAGTCATTATAGTAAATCCTTTTAAGTACATTATTACCAAGTAAATTACATTTTCAAAATATTTTAAAATGTAAATACACTATTATATTATCATACAAGAAGTTTAGTATGTATTATTTTTCAATAGTTTGATAAATAATAATAATATAGAAGAGACTTTCAGTGTATAGTGCAAAGTCTAATCTATATAACTGTAGGTTTAGTTTTTGAGCTGCATAGGAAGTATATCCTCGGCAACAACAATATGATAGTCACAATTTTTTTTTAGACAAACATAAAGGCAACTAAAACTACAAAGACAGATGTGGTCTACCACATCAACAAATAACGCTCCCACGTTTTAATCATGCTAGACTGACACGTTTTATGTTTTATTTTGCGTAAAAATCTAACTTACTATAAGCGCAGCTTAACGCTCTCTCCCCACTATTTTTGTATACTGTGGAGTCACCGGCCAAGTTATGTTTGTTTTACTGTATATTAGCAGTATTATAAATATTCCAAGTTTTCAAAGAAATTTTTTTCTGTGTTATCAAAAACTTTTTTTCTCAACTATTATTTTCAATCTTGTATATGTTACTGATTTCTGTTCACTCTATTTAGCTTTTTTATTTTTTTCAATATTGTTTTGATTTACTTTTCCCTTCTCCTCGTATTAATTCTTGTATATTAATTTCTAAAGATTTAAGCTTTAATCTAAGTTGATAACGCGTTAACCTAATCAACTTCTAAAATTGTATGTTTTCAAGATAAGCATCAAATTGATTGGCTATGCGCTCAATCGAAGCCTACTAATGTATCTATTACTCTTATTATAAATGCTGGAAAACACAATTCAACGGTATAATATATGATTACATTCATTAATCGCAGTTTTATAAACCATATTCTTTTATAACATTAATCAATCAACAACAATAAACTATATCTATCTACCTTCAATTAAAATTACTGAAAGAGATTCAACGATAATAGTTTCCATGTTATCAATCAATTATAAATTGGAAGTTAATTGGGAGGAGGGTAAATTTATCCCACCGGTTGGCCCGGGACATAAACATTTATAAAATTTAAATCAATACTTTGCAAATAAATTGTGTCTGCGCAAGTATTTAGTAAAAGCATTATTGACTAAAATATAATGAAATATATATAATGATATTTACTTTAATAAATAATGTTTAACTGTTTTATTAAAAATAAATAAATAATGAGTAATAAGTTGTTTATAATTACATTGGGTCAACTGAACAATTTTAAGTAAAATATCACATTTGATATTTGATCAAATGTTTAAATATTTTAAAGTAATGTAACTTGGCATAACAAACAATAAGATTCAATGATTGGCATTTTACAAAAAGTATCAAAATTAATGTATCAAAATGTAACAAAAAAGTAAATCTATATTTTCACAATATCGAGACTGAATAAGAGCCTGAGTAATTTTGTATACGGCAAGATAATTGTATAAAATGAGACATCGCGTATATTTACAATCCTATCCCTGCAACCAATCGTAACACAGCTAGAAGATGTGTCAAGAGTACAAAATAAAGACAGAGCTCAATCATATTCAAATAAATCAATGTCTCTACTTTTTTAGACTTACGTATGACTGTTTTTTTGATTTTATTTTATCTACTTTCGATATATTATAATATATTGACTTTTATTGCGTGCTTGCTATCTCAACCTTTCTACATAGTGAGAACTGCTCAACAAAAGTCCATTTAAACGCCATCGTCACTAGTACAAAATAGGTTAAAACAGCTTTTCTTAAACATCTGCAAATATATGACAATACATTCACTTTTATGAGATGACTGAGCCTGGGTTTTTATAGTGCTTTATAATTTATTCTAGTTTTGTTGCTTCATTTAATTTAGTTATACAAGTAGTACGTATGCCCTAGCTAAATTCTACAGACCAATCAGTACATACAAGACTAAGCACTAAAAGCCCGGCCACTGCACCAACACCAGTATGCCTCCAAAACGGGAAAATCCTGCAAACCAGCTGTACACCAACTAGTCAACAAGTGTAAAAACACCATTAAATGCAAAGAAATAGCTTTGGATATTTTTCTAAATACTGCAAAGGCAATAAAAAGCTAAAAGATAGATCCTCTCGTCCAGCAATGGGTCGCCGGCGAGTGACCACAAGAAAACTGACACCTAACATAAACAGTTAACTATATACGGTGGTGGCAAGACCTATTATTACATAAGAAACGCTTGTGTGAAGGAAAACCACCCTCAAGTGAACGGCAAACAAACTAGGTAAAGCTCAAAAGCTAGTATGTCTGCAGCTATGAAATTACTACTAAAGTAATCGCTACTTCACATAATGGTAATGTCGAACTTCATGTAAGGTTATTGCAACAGAAAGACATTTCATGCAATAATACCATAGCGTAGCAAATAAACAAACAAAAGATACCTGGGAACAGTAAGAAGAACTATCTGGTACATTAGCCACTTTTTAAGCTACTGATGTCGCATTAGTTTCTTCTCTGCCCGTAATTCCGGCATCTTACATTACGGATAGACGGCTAGACCTACAGTTTTGAGTAAACCAGAAAAAGATATTAGTCATAAAACCGCTCGCTGACAAGTTAGGAAGTAGGAGAGCGTATAATCGTTTGAAATACTTTCCGTTGTGAGATTCAATCCCACAATATTCGGTGCAACAGTTGGATGCCTAGACTACTACGCTACGCTCTCCCTCAGATAGGTTTATAAAACAAAATGGCAGCGAAGCTGAAATCTACTAAGACTGAGACCAAGGGAGACAAACTTCGCTACCCTTGGGCAAATATGCCTTTGTTTTCCGGAATATAATCAACACGAGACTATACCTTGACAGACCAATAACCATTATGTCAAAGAGTCAAGCGGTATTCCAAGCACTGCAATTTCCAGTAATAAAATCCAAACTAGATATGGCCTGCCTAAACAATCTGGAAACAGTGGTCATAATCTGCAGAATTCGCCTGGTCTGGATACTCAGCTCACCAAAAAAATAGCAAATAGACATTTAATAAAACAGAACTTCTGTTGATTATCAAACTTCAACTACTATAACTCACGTGATAAATGTATACTCCCATACACAATTTGTACGTAAAGCCACATCTGATAAATCATAAATTGCCTAGCAACGTTAACAAAATGATCATCACTAAGAATCCATGCTTTCCTGCCATATCTGTCATAAAAGTGTACTTCATTAATATAACATTAAAAACAGGCGCAACAAAGCAATCGTACAAGTTTAAAACAAATTAGACAAAACCATAGCAATAATTGCTCACGCTCTAAGTAAAAAAAACACTCAAATAAAATAGACCTTATTTTTTGGCATTAGACTATATGTTTCAAATGACACAAATAATAAAGTTAAAGAAGCAATTTTCTTTGTTTCTTTTATGGATCACAGCCACATCTACTTTAGTAGAGATGGCTGTGTACAGATGCATAGTTACTACTTTTGTTATAGTGTCAGAATAGCCTCAGTACAAGTAAAGTTTCTTTAATAGACTTACATGCTAGTCCGGATGAACGATAACTTGCAAAAAGACTATGCACCTACATCCGCCCACCAGACTTCTCCACTATCCCTAAACGATCAGAGATAGCACAGGTCTTCAAAGATCTGCAATTTAAAAACCTCTGAAGTACATATGCAAGTCTCCTAATGCCACTCGCTTATACTACCAACCTAAGGTTAATCTACCTAGTTCACAGAAAACACAGAAGTCAAATAGCCGATACCGAAACTTTGTCACATCAAATCCACTTTTAATCTACACAAGATACTGTTCTACTTTATAATCCAGGTAACCCACTGTACCCCCTCTTAGACACAGGCTCTAATATGTCATACATTAACACAAAATTTGGCCATAAAAAAACTACCCACGTAGCCACATCCACCAATACCTAGAATTACAACCTTCCCGTAACATAGCCAAAAAAATTGAAGTAAAACTACTTCCAAAAATAGCACCTTTGATACCCTTGTAACAGTTTAGCGCGATGATAGATTTTCACTACAAAACAGTTTAATTCTTCCACAGGCTGATCCTGCCAAATTTTTTACCAACAACAAAATGTGTTAAAATTGTCCAAATTGTCCTGACGACGCCCTCTAGCACATAAGGTCCGATCATAAACGTCTGGCTGCCTTGACCCCGGCGACAACTTTCTTGGTCTTTCACCAGATCCGTCTTCAAAATACCACACCAATTAAACAGCAACACCGTCTACAAAATGAGTGTAATAGAACCGTACAGAAGGAGTTTTTTTGTAGTAGCTATATTCAATAACTTAAAACGGTTGTTGACCCAAGCCCCAATCCTCGTAAGCCCATTCTTTCTATTTGCAAACAAACGCATCTAACCCCGGCATCAGGTAATAGCAGAACCCTAAACCAAGCCAAGAAATTCAGTAATTTAAAAGGAGTGCTTGGCTATTGTCTGTTTAATTCAAAAGATGAGAGCCTACTTGGAAGGATACTTATTCAAGGTGATCGGCCGTAAGTTTTTTGCCATAAAATACCAAAAAAGGGTAAATGCATTTTCAAAATTTTGAACAAAAACACAAGTTTGACGTTGTCAATTCTTACTGCATGAAGCCACGCAGTTCACTCTTCTCCTAATAGTTATCAGAAGAGTTGTGAGTAGCGCACCAAGTATTAAATTGTTAAAGCATAAATAGGGTTACAAGAATAGCGTACATTCTTAAAAACGTCTGAAAGAATTCTGAAAGTAAATAATACGTTGCTCTCGAGATGCAGTCCAAATGTACAGCATTGCAGCCGCAACTCGTTGCCACGGCGTAGCACTTGCCTATACGCTATAACTACAAAAAATCACTCTTTACATCGTTCTTTTTAAATATATTTGCATATACAGAATCTCGTATAAGAAATCTGTCTTTGTTTATATTATGCATTACATTCAAAACTAATAAAAATACAAAAACATAAAAATGAAAATGCATTATTGATTATAATACCAAATCAAAATACTTCAAACATAAAAAATATTGTGTGCTTATAATTTGTTCAAACAATAAAACTCAAAGAACATAACATATTTGTTTACAAAAATACAGGAGACTGAAATATGTATATTTAATTCACAGTGAAATATTCCACAGCAAGCATTAAATAATTATCCTGAATAATTATCACACAACAATTTATTATTCAGATAATCCTTTATGCTAATTTAAGGGCTTTAAACATTGTCGAACAAATACATCCGGAGAAGATGAGGACTTTCTTTGACGACCGGTTTTAATTATATCCTTGCGTATTATTTAATATAAACCACCAACAAGCTTATATAAATTATTTATACATTCATAGCATATTCTAAATGCAAATTAATTCAAAATGTTCTATATTTAACGACAAATATACAATTGTTGTTATTTTAATGAGTTCTACAATTAATATCAATAGAACAAAATTACAAATTTTTAATTTATAGCCTAAAAATTTAACACGTGAAAATATTGCTACAATAGAAAAAGACCTCACGCAATTCATGGGGCCCTTTTCAAAAATATTAGTATACCTGCAGCTGATTGAGGTTCTCTCAGAAACAACATGTGTTTTCCTTATAAGTAAGCAGGTTTTTTTTGTGGTACAAATATTAAGTTAGCTTCTCCATAAATAAAACATTGTTTACTTGCGTGAAATTATATTAATGACATAATTATTAGAAAAAAATTAAATAAGACATTAACTAAATAAATGTGAAAACAGAGAAAACAATATTTTTTAAACCTTATAGAATTTATTATACACATAACAAACCACAATATTAATTTCCTATATAAGTAGATAACCATTAAAAATGTTTATTGAAATACACATATTATTATTCTCCTTTTACTTTTATGTGAAAATTGCTCACTGCGGGATGGCTTTCCCAGTATAGTCGGCATAAATAACAATTTGCTACGCCCTAAGCCCTTCAACAACTGAAAGGACTACCCTGACTACGCTCAGAGGAGAAGGGGGTGGTTCACTATACACGTGGAACGTCGGTGTTGCAAAATCACATACAAGTAATATTTAGGCATGTACTACACGAGAGAGAGAGAGATAACCGAGATATAAAAATATAATCACTCACCAGTAGCCGATGTTCTACTAACTGGGTATTCCTATGGGCTCCAATTGCTTTGGACTTATTCCTGGTTGATTTCTTTCTCTTAGCATCCGTGGAAGCAATAAACACGCTGAAAGAGGGTGGGAAATTTGGGGAAGGATACACTAAATAAACTTAGTACCAGAGCACACATATAATGATGCAATAAAATCAAAGAATCCCAAATCAATCCCACATAAAATAAAATCAATATAAATTATAAGTTTCTCACTCACACTCACATACACCCTAAACTCAAAGTAGCTCACAGGCCGGTTCATAAAATGAATTATAACAAAATATCTTTAAACATTAATTAGAGTTTTCAAATCTATAACAATAATTAAAAAAAAAATAATAACGTAGTAATTAATAATTATCGGAAAGAGGCTTCTTCTATCTGGGAACACGTGGGTCAACTCTCCAATTAGTTATAACTTCAGCGTTCAAATTAGGTTTAGCAATATTGAGAATATTGAATCACGTTCATGCGTTGGCACATAAATTTTAGTGCAATTGCAATTAGCAACAAATACATAAAAGGGCGTTGGCTTTAATCAACATATAAGAAGGGCCTATGTTAAGACCTGGAATAAATTTAAAAGGAATAATTTATGAAAGAAATTAAGGGGAAGAATTAATTGACTTACCTGGCAGAGCACAAACGCACAAGAAAACAATTGTATTTTACCGATGAAATGCTACTTAATAAATCCGTGATTTACACGTGGTAACGTAAGTTAGCAATTACAAATTCCGCAACTGCGTTATGAAACAGCTTCTATGCTGGTCAAAGGCAAAAAGGACCGGGTCCAGGCTCTGCAGGATCTCCTGAGACAATTATTTCCAGTGCGCATGTACTCCTTTACCAACCAAGAAAATTAAAAAAGGGAGAAAAGGAGTTAAGGGAAATACAAACGGCACAAGTAAAGCAATTAAAAGGAAACACAAAACACGCAAACAAATAATTAATTTCATATTTACTACAACGTGGAAATGATTCAAATTTGAATTTAAACACTTAAAGTAACGGAACATCGCCAGTAGTTCCAACACAATTGTCAACTAGAACTACCTCGAGCGAAGTTCATGTGAGAGTTCGATTGCGTTTATTGGAACTACTAGAAGTGTCAAGTTGTAGTGTAATTAAACATCGGTAGCAACGATAATTAGTAGAAGCAACGCGGTAAGTACTAAAATATGTTTTCATAAAAGAAACCAGAATTTCATATTCATACAATGCGTCACTAAACAATTAATTAATTAAATGTTTGATATTTCAGGTTAGGAGAGAATAAACGTTTGGGACAAACAAATTACCTGGATTTCAAGTTGGAACACTTAAAAATGGACAAGGAAAATAATAAAGAGTGAAGGAACAGGGAAAATAAACCAGCTAATTTGAAGAAATCAACCAATGCAAACGTAAGTTAATTTTACAAGTTTTAATAAGAAATTATATTCAATAACAATTATCTCTCTTCAATAAGGATTTCCCTACAGGGTATCCAACCGATAATTAGATATTATTAGTACATGTGTGTTTGCAACAACCTCCTTGTATTCCAATTTCATATCGACACATCATATATTTACAAACACATATTAAACATAAACAATGTTTCAGGCAACCAGTCGTTCGCCCAAGTTTGACAACCCGACGCACTTACCCCTATAAACAAGGCTGCCTAATGTAAATGCTTAATGAAGATGAGTAACAATTGAATTCAAATAATATTAATTTAACTAATCAATTATTTTTCTTTTCAGAAGAATAATCCCGTACCCCCCCCAGGAGTAACTAAATAAAATATCAAAATAAAATAAAATTGTAAATAAAATAAATTAATTTTTCAATAATTGAGTTTTTAAATGTGAATGCATGCTCCCCATGTTTAGGCCGTAACAACATCACCCTTTCCCACTCAAAAAAAAAAAATGAAATGAAATTACATTTTTTTTTTTTTATACACATATATACATACATACCAAAAATAAACCCAAAAATCAAGTTAAAACTGGACAACTGTAAGTACTTGCAAAATAATAATTAGGTAACATAGCTCACGACAAAAACACTTAAACATAACAAAAATATAACTTGGGCATAACTTTAGTCGTCATCGAGAAATATCTTTACCGGCTTGAGATCTTTGATATGCCAACACCCCTTGGAGCGGCCACTATCATCCTCAAGCTCGTACACATTAATACCCAATTTCTTTTTAACTTTGTATGGGCCTGAATATTTGCCCCCTAGTTTAGCGCTGAAATATTTATTGGCGTCGGAGAGTTTGTATTCCTTCTTCCAGACGTTGTCGCCTACTACTAATTTGACTTCCCGCCGTCGGAGATTATAGCGAGTTTGACTCTTCTCTTGAGCCTGTAAAAGCTTGGACTTAACAGATTCTCTAATCCCTTGCAATTGCACATATTTTTTTAATCTCTCTGAGTCCTTGATCTCACCAGCTAAGGATTCCTTAACCCTTCTTTCCGGATAATCATTAGCATTTAACACCATGTTACAACCGAAATTAACAAAATACGGTGTCTGACCGGTTACCTCGTGCTGTGCGGTTCTTAAGGCACAACCTAGTTTAGGCAAATGCTCATCCCATTTTCTGTGGTCATCCTCCACGTACGACGAGATCATTGTTTTGAGAACTCGGTTTACCCGTTCACAAGGGTTGGCTTGTGGGTGGTAAACCGCATTATACATTGTTTTTATGTTATAATGACCCATCAATTTCGTGAATTCGTGACTTTTGTATTGCACGCCATTATCTGTTATGAGTAACTCAGGCACACCAAACATTAAAAACACATTTTCCTCTAAAAGGCGACAAACACTAGCACTGGTGGCCTGTCGCAAAGGAAACACTAAAGTGAACTTGCTAAGAAAATCACACACCACAAGTACAAAACAATTACCCTTCCTACTTCTAGGCAAAGGACCTACAAGATCGGTGCTAATCATTTGCCAACATCTCGACACAACCGGTCTACTACCCATTAAACCTGCTGGTTTCTGTTGCTCGGGTTTGTGGGTGGCACAGGTCTTACATGCACCCACATAGCGAGCAACGTCCGCCTTGAGTTTGGGCCAGTAGTATCGAGATGCCAGCCGATGGTAAGTTTTATATATTCCTAAGTGGCCTGCTTTAGGATCGTCGTGACAAGCATGTAAATACTCTTTACGACGTTCTTTTGGCACCACCACTTTCCACCAGTCACCGTCAAACTCATTCCCTGCTCCGTATTCTACACATCTATATAATTGGCCATCAACCACCCGCCAATTTATATAAGTTAGCGGAGCCTCGGTGACCTTTGTCAACATCCGCACATACCACTTATCTTGGACAACACTCGTAGAAGACAGTTTGATACTACTAACGGACGCTTCGGGGATGGCGCGGGACAGGCAATCAGGAACGACATGTTCCTTCCCTTTGCGATGCACAACAGTAAAATTATACTGTTGCATTCGCAACGCCCAACGCCCTAGTCGCCCTTGAGGGTCCTTTAGGTTGTCCAGCCATAACAAACTATAATGGTCTGTTATGACCGTAAACCTCGCACCCTCCAAGTAGCATCGCAACTTCTCCACACTCCACAAAACACATAAACACTCTTTCTCGGTGACATGGAAATTCCTTTCTCCTTTAGAGAGATTCCGAGAAAGATAACAAATTACCCTTTCTTCCCCATCAATTTCTTGGGATAGTACAGCACCCAAGCCATATGAGCTGGCGTCACACTGTAGCGTGAACGGAAGTTCAAAATTAGGGCAGGCCAACACCGGTGGTTTTACCAACGCCTCCTTAACGTTGTTTAAAGATAATGCACAGTCTTCGGACCAATCAAATTTCGAATGCTTCTTTAGCAATGACGTCATGGGTGCAGTCATCACCGAAAAATTTGGGATGAATTTTCGGTACCACGACGCCATTCCAATAATTCGCCTCACATCACGAACACATTTAGGAACTGGCATATCCACTATTGCTCGTACCTTTTCTGGGTCAACGTTAAGACCGTAACGGTTCACTATGTACCCTAGGTACCGCAACTCGTCCCTGCAAAACACACATTTTTCCCTGCTAAGGGTTAATCCAGCCCTTTTTAGCCGCTCAAATACCTCTTTTACGATCTTAATGTGGGTTGTAAAATCTGGAGTGGTAATTACAATATCGTCTAGATACGTAAATAAGAATGGTTCTAACTCAGCTCCAAAGATTGTATCGACGAGGGATTGAAAGGTCCCTGGGGCTCCACTTAGCCCAAAAGGCATTCGTCGGAAATGAAATAAGCCCCGGCCCGGAATCGTAAACGCAGTATATGCTTTGCTGCTCTCCTCCATGGGTATTTGCCAGTAAGCGCTCTTAATATCTAAGCTAGACAAATATCTTGAATTGCCTAGCTTAGTTAAAATGGAATTAATAAAGGGTAGAGGATATGCACATGGTTCCGACACCGCATTGAGCTTTCTAAAATCCACACAGAACCTGTAAGATCCGTCCTTTTTGGGGATCATTAGGATGGGCGAGCTCCAGCCACTAGTGCTTCGCTCTATCACCCCAAGATCCAGCATTTGACTCACCTCTTTGTCAATCAGTGCCTGCATAAACGGACTCACAGGATAATATTTGGACTTTATTGGAGTGCTCTTTGTAACTATTTTATGAGTGACTTCCCCAGTGCATCCTAATTCCCCATCTTTGAGACTGTCGAAATACCCACTAACCAAACCATTCAATTCCTTTCTTTCAGAGGCCGTTAAATCATCCGAATTTTTTAATGAATCGATAGACAACTGACTATCCCTAGCTAGAATTTCATTAGACTTTCCAAAAACCCACTCTCCTGTTCGTAGATTAGGTATTATGTCCATTTGGGACCAAAAGTTTACGCCTAAAACTAACATATGGCGTAATTCAGGTACCACATAAATTTCAAACAGCCGTACCTTGCCTTGCAATTCAATCGGAGCTGCAACTGTCCCAATACAACTAACGCGACTGTTATTGGCCACTGTGCATTCGCTATTGCCCTTCTTTAATTGTAACCCCATTGATTTTAATTTTTCCCAACCAATCATGCCCATAAAAATGCCATTAGCTCCGGAATCAAGAAGCCCTAATAATTTTATGCCATAAATTTTAACCGACATATATGGACATTCGTCTTCCCCTGATTGGCTGAGAATAAAATCTAAAATTAACTTCTTCTCTTGTTTCAACGGATGGGCAACGGAAATTAAAGGAGTCAGAGCTAAGCCCTCTACTGACTCCGTTTCCCGTTTCCCGAACACTTTGGGCAGTTTGGCTTAATGTAGCCTGGCTGGCCACATCCAAAACACCTAACCTCTTTAACATTACACTCCCGCGCGTAATGCCCCTTTTTGTTGCAACGGTAACAAGTTATGTTGATATTTGCACAGGTTTTCTCATGACCTTGAGAGTGATCTACAAAAGTAACCCTAGCCTGCCCAACATTTTTATTACCACTTGTGTCTATTCTACCACCACAAGTGTTTCCAGGTTTACCTACGTTGCCTGGTTTATCAGTTCTATCTCTATTCCGTTCTTGAGATCTACCACGCTGATTATAGTTCCTTTCGGAACGACAATCTCTACTACAACATTCTTCACGTCTTGCAGGTACCTTCCAACCTGCATTACCTCGATCACCACTGTGCTCTCGAGATCTACCTCTCGAAACACAATTCCTTTCGGAATAGCAATCCTCACTAAACTCCCTCGTGCTACTACCAGGTCTATCCCATTTATCACCTTCTTCATACCTGTCCTGATACCTGACATATGTATCGCTAAGTACCCTACCAGTCTTGCTGACATAAGATAAATCGGGCTCTAAAGTAAGCTTATAATTACCTCGGGTCGGCGGAGCATAGTCTTCAACAAGACCTCGTGCCTCCTCAATCTTACGACATAGCGAGATGAGCTTACGTTCGCTATCTATCTCTTCCAAAACCAACTTGTTTTGATAGATAGGGTGTAAGTTCCGTCTTATTACTCGCAATCTCATTTCCGCGGAAATGTCACAGGTCATACGCTGAAACAGATTATTCATGTAAGCAATATATATGCCGATCGACTCATCTAGCCCCTGAGTCCTACTTTGAATCTGTTGCCACAGACGCTCATTATAATTTCGCGGCAAGAATTCATCGCGCAATCCTTCACACAAAGATGCCCAATCAAATATAGAGTCTTTATTGGCACGATACCAAATTAAAGCTCGCCCACTTAGCAACTCAACTGCACTGTTAAACAAGAGATGTTTATCGACTCCCCTGGATTCGCTAAACTCCTCTGCCCGTTGCAAGAATCCATTCAAGCTTTCACTGGTATCGCCCGAAAAAGTAAATCCCCATTTACTGACAGCGTCATGAGGTGTGCGGGTTAAACTTAGATTGGCAACACCTGATAAACTTTGCCCGGCACCTGGTGAACTACTAGAGCGATTTGGCAATGGGGTTGATGATGCACCCTGTCGCTGTTGTATTAGAGATTGCATTAAAACTACCTCTGTAGGAAGTTCTGGTTCCTTTTTTGCCAAATCCTCTATGCGGTCTTGAAGATCGCCATAGTACGCCATTGCCAACGCAGACAAAGTACTGCGCCTTGATTCCAAGGCCTCATCCTCACCGCTACATCTGTCCAATCTCCCTAAAATATGGGACATCTTTGTCTCAAGACGCCTCACCACGCTCCGACCTGACAATGTCTCACCTAAAGCCACTTTCATCTCGTCTAGCTTTTTCTCACATTCATCGAGATCCAAACTAACTTCGCCTTCCCAACAACTCACAAAAATCTTGCCATCTTTTTCCAATTTCAAAGCCCCCCTTAAACATCTAGCTAGCGTCTTTACGTCACCCTTCGTCTTGATTCCTCGAACCTCGAGTTCATACTCAAGCTCATCCTTATTAAGTCTATCGGGTTCCATTTTAGACATAATTGCGCCGTTACAAATACAAATCTAATAAGCAAATGTTTAAGTGAGCTATCTTAACACAACCAAAAATAGTACCCAATCTACCACCTTCAAAAAGTTATAAAAAAGTATATCAGTATATATATATATATGTATATATGTATATATCAAAAATGCATAAAATTTCATAAAGCAAAAAAAAATTTTACTTCGTCGCAAAAACAAAGTATCAAAATTATGATTAGCACAAAAAAATGTTGAGTATCTTCAAAATTTAAAAAAAATATTATAATTTTTCAAAAAAAAATAATTATGTAAGAAAATGTGTATTTAAATAACCCTTAATTTTGCACAAACAGCCCCACGTTGGGCTCCAAATATTTGCTACGCCCTAAGCCCTTCAACAACTGAAAGGACTACCCTGACTACGCTCAGAGGAGAAGGGGGTGGTTCACTATACACGTGGAACGTCGGTGTTGCAAAATCACATACAAGTAATATTTAGGCATGTACTACACGAGAGAGAGAGAGATAACCGAGATATAAAAATATAATCACTCACCAGTAGCCGATGTTCTACTAACTGGGTATTCCTATGGGCTCCAATTGCTTTGGACTTATTCCTGGTTGATTTCTTTCTCTTAGCATCCGTGGAAGCAATAAACACGCTGAAAGAGGGTGGGAAATTTGGGGAAGGATACACTAAATAAACTTAGTACCAGAGCACACATATAATGATGCAATAAAATCAAAGAATCCCAAATCAATCCCACATAAAATAAAATCAATATAAATTATAAGTTTCTCACTCACACTCACATACACCCTAAACTCAAAGTAGCTCACAGGCCGGTTCATAAAATGAATTATAACAAAATATCTTTAAACATTAATTAGAGTTTTCAAATCTATAACAATAATTAAAAAAAAAAATAATAACGTAGTAATTAATAATTATCGGAAAGAGGCTTCTTCTATCTGGGAACACGTGGGTCAACTCTCCAATTAGTTATAACTTCAGCGTTCAAATTAGGTTTAGCAATATTGAGAATATTGAATCACGTTCATGCGTTGGCACATAAATTTTAGTGCAATTGCAATTAGCAACAAATACATAAAAGGGCGTTGGCTTTAATCAACATATAAGAAGGGCCTATGTTAAGACCTGGAATAAATTTAAAAGGAATAATTTATGAAAGAAATTAAGGGGAAGAATTAATTGACTTACCTGGCAGAGCACAAACGCACAAGAAAACAATTGTATTTTACCGATGAAATGCTACTTAATAAATCCGTGATTTACACGTGGTAACGTAAGTTAGCAATTACAAATTCCGCAACTGCGTTATGAAACAGCTTCTATGCTGGTCAAAGGCAAAAAGGACCGGGTCCAGGCTCTGCAGGATCTCCTGAGACAATTATTTCCAGTGCGCATGTACTCCTTTACCAACCAAGAAAATTAAAAAAGGGAGAAAAGGAGTTAAGGGAAATACAAACGGCACAAGTAAAGCAATTAAAAGGAAACACAAAACACGCAAACAAATAATTAATTTCATATTTACTACAACGTGGAAATGATTCAAATTTGAATTTAAACACTTAAAGTAACGGAACATCGCCAGTAGTTCCAACACAATTGTCAACTAGAACTACCTCGAGCGAAGTTCATGTGAGAGTTCGATTGCGTTTATTGGAACTACTAGAAGTGTCAAGTTGTAGTGTAATTAAACATCGGTAGCAACGATAATTAGTAGAAGCAACGCGGTAAGTACTAAAATATGTTTTCATAAAAGAAACCAGAATTTCATATTCATACAATGCGTCACTAAACAATTAATTAATTAAATGTTTGATATTTCAGGTTAGGAGAGAATAAACGTTTGGGACAAACAAATTACCTGGATTTCAAGTTGGAACACTTAAAAATGGACAAGGAAAATAATAAAGAGTGAAGGAACAGGGAAAATAAACCAGCTAATTTGAAGAAATCAACCAATGCAAACGTAAGTTAATTTTACAAGTTTTAATAAGAAATTATATTCAATAACAATTATCTCTCTTCAATAAGGATTTCCCTACAGGGTATCCAACCGATAATTAGATATTATTAGTACATGTGTGTTTGCAACAACCTCCTTGTATTCCAATTTCATATCGACACATCATATATTTACAAACACATATTAAACATAAACAATGTTTCAGGCAACCAGTCGTTCGCCCAAGTTTGACAACCCGACGCACTTACCCCTATAAACAAGGCTGCCTAATGTAAATGCTTAATGAAGATGAGTAACAATTGAATTCAAATAATATTAATTTAACTAATCAATTATTTTTCTTTTCAGAAGAATAATCCCGTACCCCCCCCAGGAGTAACTAAATAAAATATCAAAATAAAATAAAATTGTAAATAAAATAAATTAATTTTTCAATAATTGAGTTTTTAAATGTGAATGCATGCTCCCCATGTTTAGGCCGTAACAAATTCAATCTAATCAATTCCCGACGTAAATACATTCAAGAAAGTTCACATTTAATTTAATGTGTGCCATAAATTGGTAATAAGCATACAAACTAATGCTACTATGTATTGATTTTTATTGCAAGGTGGAGGAGAATGAACAAGATACTTTGAATATAACAATGTAACTATATACTTAAGGAAGATTTATGTGTCTGACATTTTGATGAGATATACCAAAATGTCATATAATGTATTGATTTCAGAATGCAAGAATATTGAATGTACTATTCCTACAAAGTGAATTGAATGAAAGTCATAACTATTATATTTAGTATTAACATAATGAAAATAATAGAATGACTAGTTTTTAAATATATATATATAATGACTATATTTAGTCATATTAAGTTTATTGCTTTGAATACATTCCTCATGAGCAGGCAGCTATTAATCACTCGTGCTGTAAACTATAAATAATTAAACAAAATAAAATAATTATTTAACCAGTGAAAATCGCCAAATTTTTTTTTCTATATTATTAAAATCAGCTTAAATAGATTATTTGGAATAAAACTATTAGCTAATTTAATTATACCAAATATATTTTGAATATTTGCTTAATGGAAAGCAATATTTCCTAATTACTCTCGAAACACTTTTCTACGTAACATCTAGGTTGGTTTTATATTTGCACAGAAAAAGTTTTAATGCCAAATTTTAAATAAAATCAATAAAATGTCTATAAAACTTTTATTTGAAACCATATAACAATCACAACAAGCATTTATAAAACATGTTAGTTTACGATGATGCAGTGACGGATTATTCCTTTGTCATTATAAAAATAATGTATTTATGTATAATGCAAGTAGTATTAACTAAAAATAGAGAAGGCATTTTGTTTACTAGCCTGTAAATATTGTACATTGACAATAATTCAGTATTCAATTAGACAATAATATTTTGAAATTCATTGAAATTATAATGTAAATCAAATTCTGTGAAAAGTTTAGTTTTATTTACTATTACTTTAACTAGATATTTGATTTTCATATTACAAACGCTGCAGTATATATTTTCACAAGTAACGTGAGGCGACCGAAACCTTTTATTGTGTTCCTAAAATTGGAACCCTTTATGGTCAGTTAAGAGCGGCTGAAGCAGTTGCCCTTCTAGACCCCCTATTCTTGTATGCATTTTCCGTTGCATGTGTATATAAAAGTTTTAAAACATGCACGAAAAAATATCAACAAAAAAATCTTATATGATTCACTGTTACCCAAGATCATAATCGTATGTACAAAAAGTGCGTGTTTCTAACGCGCCAATAAATAGCACGCATTACAATTTATTCATGAATCATCATAATGGTTATACATATATGTATATAGAAATTTATCGGTGATTAAGAGCCTTGCACTATTTGCATGTATTGAAAGCAAAATGTTTGGGTTTGAATATTTATTATTAATTAAAAAAAAATAATCGTAGCCGAAGCATACGTGTAGGGTCATATGACGCCGGCGCCTTGATGTAGAAAGGCGCGGGTTGTTTTTCAGGTATGCGGTCGTTCCTGCGGTTTGAAATGACTCCGATAAATGCTTTGTCAAACTAGTCCCAGAAGTACGTTGTTTTCCTTTGACGACATCGTTAAATTTGATGAAATTTAAAACCAGACCGAATATCGGCGCCGTAGCTAAGGCCCCGCTCTAAAATGAAAAAGTATAAAATAAACGGTATTTATTTTTAACTCTAGGGGGGCCCTTTTCAATATTTTGCGGTTTAAATATTATGAATTGTAAAAGATAGCGGAAGCCTACACAGATTCATTTAACGCCACATACAAACAATTAAAAAAAACCGTAATGCTCTTAAAAAAGCTCATTGACATATCTAAACTGAAAGTATATTAAATTTACTATAAATTTAATATAAATGACATGTCAAGTTTGATTTTATAAAATTAATAACAATAACAAATTTACCCATCGTTATTTTGTAATCTATAGAATTCTAGTATTTAATACTCCATCTGAGATCTACAAAATACTGATGTTTTTTTAATTATATTTAAGCTATATATCTTTGATACTATTGGTATAATTTATAGCGTCTACCTGTAATACTATACATCTCTTTGTTTTGGAACTACATAGTTATAATAATGTTATAATCCAACTACAGTTTAAGGCGTCCTTTCTGAAATATTTTGCTAACCTAGCTAATTTAAAGTTAATTTAAAGCACTCTTCTACAACCAATATGCTATCAAGCTATAATGTTTATTTGGAATCTATCATTTTTTTCAATAAGCACAGTTTACATTTTTCTTCTTACGCAATCTATTAAATTTGAAGAGTTCTTTAAACTAATTGTTTTCCGTGCATGTTGTGTACTTAAAAAGGTTTGATGATTTGTCACCCTTCTGTTCGAACATCGTAGATAATAATCTCTTTGTGCAGCTTGCGTATTTTCATATTCGGCTGTACACCTCGACAATCAAACCTATGGTCACTTATGCGTCATCCATTTGGGGGACAGCCGCAAACACATTTCGGATCTCCATGGTACGTCCGAAATCGTAAAACTCAAAGCAATCTCAGGATTTCTCACCTTAAAGCTTTGGCCAAAAAATACTCGCAGTTCATCCCAATCCTGATCTGGCCCGACTCGCCAAACAAGACAAGGAAGTTTCGCGACATCAACGCCCGCTCAATCAATTAATGAACCACATCTTTTACCTAAATTGGGTAACACCATATCCCTCCTCACAGCCTATAAGGCGTTCTATCCTTATCCTCATCCCACTTTCGTCTTACTCAAACGGAAAGTCCATAAACCATTAAATTTCGAACTTCCAGGCATTCAACATTAGGGGGATTTAGTCGGTAGGCGCTTTCTTCGTAAAAGTGAAATATTATGAAACGCAAGTGTTTAGTTCGCTACTTTTTTTAACTTAACGACATCAGTCAGGACTGGCAAATTTAGCAAGTAATGTCAAATTTTATAATAATACTATGATACTATTTTACCGGTTCAATAAGGACCTCTAGACATGCAGAGCTCAATGCGACAAAAATTGCAAAATCCAGTCATAACATTAAAAAAATTATTTTTTTTATGAAATGTCAAAGTAGCAGAATTCGGTCATAAAATATTAAAATATTTTGAAAATCCGGCCAAAAACAATTGAAACGCAAACATTGTTATAAAATATAGCAAAATCCGGCTGATAAAAAAGTGTACAATATTTCTTAGTGCTCTTAGAAGATCTGAAGAAGTTATAGCAGTATACTTATTACTAAGACTTTCTAAAACCTATTGTATTCATCTTAAGTCTATAGTACCATTACATTTGCAACTTATTAAATAATTTTTTTTGTTTCTAAAAAATGTATAATTAACAAAAGGTCAATCAGCAATTTATGTTTTAAATAAATTTTAAAGACGAGCAAAAAAAATTTAAAAATCACCAAAAAATTATTAAAAAAATTTAAGACTTTCCATAGACAATCAAAAAAATAAACAACAAATAAATTAGTCTACTGACTACTTTGGTAGTAGTAGAACTTAAATGAGTTTTCAGACAACCACAAAGCCATATAAATCAAAAACTTTAACGATTTGTTTCAGAAAAATAAGCAAAACTCAAAAACGGCGGATAATTATGCATAAACCTATTAGTATAATTTTGATAAACATTTATGTGATTCATTTTGTCATCATTTTAAACCACAATGGAATACAAATTCGAGTCTTGTGGTATACATGCAGGCTACCATTTCCAGTTTATGTGATTAATTCTAACTACAGGACCTCCAAATTCGCTTATTACTCTAAAAATATATATCAAATCAATGATTTCTAAATAGTACGTAAAATTAAAGAATCACCTCAAAATTACTTCAGCAAATAATTAACTTCTTTGAATCAAAAACAACCAGAAAAAAAATAGATTTTGGACGCCAAATAATTTTTATAAATTGTTATTCTTAAATAAACTTTAAAAGTTATTACTGGCCTACATTGCAGATCACATTTAAACAAGACAATAATTTCTCCTCCCTCTGCATTCTTTGATATAGTCTGAGACTTTCCATTGATTCTTTAATTTCAAACATTTTTTAATAGGTGATTAAAGCTGCAAACAACTGATTTGAAAACGAAAATTATTTTTTGGATCAACTGATAATCTGAAAAAATATTGAACAAAACATATTAAACTTTGAAAAATTTAACTTAATAAATAAAACATAATTTAATTTAGATTTATTTTGTTCCTATTATCAGTTCAGGTTTGAGTTCGGGTTTGGGCTTTCATAACAGAATATGACAGAAAAGATTCAAACCATCATTATTATGCAGATTTTGTTGACTGCTGCCCTGAATTGCTCAGCGAATGTGCATCTAAATCAGTCCCTCGGGATACAAAGCTACGATATTCTTCTTCTTCCAATCGATGTTTTCCTTTAATTTTTCCTAGAATTATTAATTTAACAATGTTATATCTGTCTCCTCTCAAGATGTGACCAAAGTATTCTTGTTTTCTTTTTTTTTTTTAATTTTGGTAGTGACTTCTCTGATTTTACCCAGTGGGTGCATTACTGTTTTGTTAATGACCTTCTCAGTCTATAGAACTCTGAGCATCCTCCTGTAACACCACATTTCAAATGATTTCAGGTTCTTCATGTTTTCTGCCTTCGTTGTCCAAGCTTCCATATAATAAGCACTTCAATACTCTTGTTGTAGTCTGAACGCTAGTTTCATTATTTTTTAAATTTTTGTAAAGGTACAGTATTCTACTTTAAATCCTTTTTTTGAGTGTTCCCTTACCCACATTCCTAAGTATTTGTTTTAGTTTTGTTGTTAATGTGTATGTTCTGATTTGGGTTTTCTGTGATGACCATGACTTTAGTATTGTTTATGTTTATATCTAAGCCATATCTTTGGCAGTTGGTATTTACTGAATTAATTAAGTGCTGGAGATCTTATATGCCGACATATATATATATATATATAGGTATATGTTTATAATGATACCTAGCGTTTTCTCTGACAATACTACTTCAAAAAACAATTTCATTTACATTAATTAGCAGAGCTGACAGTGCGCACCCTTATCTGACTCCCCGATATATTTCCACTCAAAGATTTTCCTACTTTCACCTTTGCGTTTGATGCCAGTAGAGATTAGAGATTATTCTTATACCTCTGCTATCAATATTTTAAGATCTCTAACAACTTCAAGTGTTGAATTTTCTCAGAAGCTTTATGAAAGTCGATGTAACAGTTATAAATTTCATGGTTCATGTTTGTCTTAGTACATCTCCAGAGTGTGACTGATCAGGGCAACAACTCTATAGTGCGACCATTCTTTAGCCTCATTTTTTTGGTACTGTCACAAATGTTCATGTCAGTCAGTGTTTTGGCATGTTGCCTGTCTCGTATTTGTTGTTAAATAATTTTTATAAAATCTCGGCAGTATAAGCTTGATCAGTTTAGCTGGGATTTCATCAAGGCCAGATATTTTACCTGATTTTGAGTTTCTAATTTCGTGTTCAAGTTTATCCTTTAGAATTGCCGGGCTTCTCTTACTCGAGTCTGAGAGTTCTTGTACATATTCGCGCCATCTCATTAGTTATTTCTCTGGTTCTGTAATTAGATTGCAGTCTTTGTCCAGTAGTACATCTGGTTAGAAGGTTCTTGTTCTTCCGCTCATTTCTTTTATTTTCTTCCGCATGTTGAAGAGGTCGTATTTGTTCTCATAGGTCTCTATTTCTCAATATTTGTCAGCTAGCCATTCTTCTTTGTTTGTTTTTATTTCCTTTTTAATGTCATTGTTTATGCATTTATAGATCTGCACACCTTTGTTTTTGTGTTCGCTGCGCAGTATTATTATGTCTAGTATGCCTTGTCTCTTCCACTCTTTGTTTCTTTTTTATGTAGGTTTTAGTTTTTTTTCCCTGCCTTTGCCAATGCTTCCATTACGTCTTCCCATTGTTCACATATGGTCTTGTTGTGAGTGTATTCCTTGTTCTAGTTTCTTCATTTTCTTGTTTATGTCTGTTCCTTTTTGAATATGGCGTCGTCCGAGAATCTTTTAAAGTCCATCGATTCTGTGGTTAATTTGCGGTTGATTCTTTTCAGCTTTACATGTGTCGAGCAACCAACTGATTGTGATCGGATGTTATGTCCGCCCCCGAAAATATTTTCACTGATTTGATAGTGACTTTAAATCTTTTACGGATTATAATGTAGTTTATTTGGTTTCTGACTATTCCTAGTTTACCGTCTGATTGTGTTTTCCACGTGTAGAGACAGGACACCCTTTTTTCTTTTTGACAGAACTGAATCAACCTGTTTCCGCGTTCGTTGCAAATACGTAATCCAAATCTGCCTACAGTTACAGCTACTTCTTATGCATAACTTTGCATTCAGATTGCCCATAATGATACAGACTTCATGTTTTGCGATGGGTTTAATGATTTTATCTAAGTCTTGGTAAAACGTTTCTATTTCATCTTCTTCTTTGTCAGCTGTGCGTGCATACATTTGTGTTATGTTTACTGAAACTTTGTTCAAAATCATCCTCAGTAGTATAAACTGAATACTAATTGTTGCGTTTTCCCATCCACAATAATTGCTACTCCGTGCCTATGGGTTGTGACATTTCCTCCATAGTGCAAATTGGCGTTTTTGGTCTACGTCGTTTAGGCCGAGTATATTTATTTTAAATTTTACACTTTCTGGGACTAGTTTGTCAATCATTTCAGGTGCATAAAGACTGCTGACATTTTATGTCGCAAATCTACTGATTAGTTTGTAGTCTTCTTCATTCAACTTTCTCCTCCTTGGAGATCCAATCGGAGGAGTTTTGGCTCCAAATCAATTCAAATTAAACAAAGTCAGTCTTTCAATGCAATGATTTTTACTAAAAATATCCATAGTAGATCTAGTGGTTTCCTCTGGCCATAAAACATAAAAAACCAGATGAAAACCTCTATGGAGAAAAGACACAAAGATGACGATTAAACATATTCCTGATGATGCCACTGTGTGGCAAAACATGTAGCTGTTTCTTTAAAATACATTTATAATACTCTAAAGCACCTGTGTTTAATTATTATTTTTATAGCTTATCAAATCTTATAACAAAACTAGTTTTAACATTCCATAGATGAATTCTTCAATTTGAAGGCAAAATCAAACATTGCACAATTTTGTATAGCTATACACTATTTGATAAGTAATAATTGAATTAAAATTGTCGAAGTTCCTAGTAATAAATTGCGGTACATTTGGTACTGTACATACCACATAAAATCAAAAATTCCATAAACAACATTCAGTATGTCATCAATAGTTAAAAGTTGCGCTGAACTTAACAAATTGCTGCAGGTGATTTTTGAATCCTCTTATCGTAAATTATTCTCACAACGTTTAAATTTTCAAAAATTAGTGTTGAGACAAGATCTTAATATAAACATATCATATTATTGTAGAATAATCAATATACTTTTTATATGTATATAAAAGTTATTGTTAATACAAATAAATATAATTTATACTAATGAATAATATAAAAGTGGTTTTCACATATAAATCAAGCTTTAGTTTAGTTAAAATGTGTTTAGACCCAATGTCCTAATAGATAATTGTCTTTAAAATTCTGTGGGAACTGTATTGCATGGCAGCATACAAAACCTTTTAAATATAATTACATTAACAAACTAATTTACTAATTATTGTTATTAGTAATAATAATTCAACTATTTACATTATAATACATAATATATGTATAGTATAGTGTTTAAAACATAATTACATAGGCTTACTTTGTTGCAAATTTCCATTATTACTATTTACAACAAACAATTTTATTAATAAAAACATTTTCAATACAAAAAAATATCTTTCAATCCCTATTTGGTAGACATTACCACGGCCAATGTAAATAATCTTATTAATTGGTCTCATTGGACTTGTTTGATTAGTGACTGTACTAAAAATATCAAATGTGTACACTCGTCGTACGATACGCTCGGTGAGTCACCCAGCCCTTATAAGCGCTTAAAACGCTCGACTATGATTCAGGGTCCCACTTTAGGGAGACGATAAAAGGTTTCGTAGGGTGAGATCATATTTGATAATTCATGATGTTCATTTCAGATTAGGAAAATCAATGATTTCTGTTGCATTGCTTTATTTAATCTTGTAATAATAACGTTTATTATAAATATTTTATTTTGTTTTGTCGTTATATCTTATCTCCAAAGTAATTAATTTGTTTATAACTTTTGCTATTTAGTAAGAGCTTTTTGTTAATTGCTTTATAATTAGATTATTATTATCTTGGATTTAGAATATTAATCAAATGCAAATTGAAAATAACATACTTGAAATAAAATAGAATCTAGACTTACGAGGAAAAGAGAAAAACTTTTTAATAAAATATTTTTCAATTTTCTTTATAAAAGTAATTTTATTTTCTGAAGCTCCCTGTATTACTTACTAATTATATATGGGTAATTCCATTACTTTTCGACCAATTTGAAAAAGTTGACCTCTTTGATTTTGCTCAAATTTTCAGGGATCAAAATATATATGAAAAAAATGATATTTTCAAAATTTTGGACTTTAGAATATTGCCTGTTCAAAATGACACACATTTGAAGGTCAGAAATTTTACAATAAAACGTCATTTTTAGCTTAATTTGTATCTCAATCTTTGGGCTTCTGGAAAATGATAAAAAGGTCTACGATAGCTCAAATTATTCCTTATTACATGTACTTTAAAACCCATATTATTATGTTTAATATCGTGGCAGTCATTTTGATATATTAAGCTTTAAACATTATTCCAAAAAAAACGTAAATTTAGCAAAATCGCAAAACTTTGCTTTCTTTAAACCGTTCTAACTTTGTCAAATCTTAACAAAATTTGATTCGCAAAGTCTAGATTTCCTCGTGTTTAATCTCTTTTTGAAGTGATCACACAATACTTATAGAATCAATACGTATACACCATTATTTTGATGCAGGAAGTTGCACATGTTTTCGCGATCTTCAAAACTTGTAATTTTCAGGTCCCGAAAAAGCGCTGTCACCCTATGTCGATTTTAGCCAAAATTTCAGTAAATACTCTTTAGAACACAAGAAAAAAGGTTATTCATATGAGAAATGGTATATCGGGCATTACCAAGAAATTTTTAATATTCAAAAATTGTCAAAATCGGCAAACCGCACATTTTTGTATCTCAATTTTTGGGCCTCTGGAAAAAGATAAAAAGGTCTACGTTGGCTTAAAATATTCCTTATTGCATGTACTTTAAAACCCATATTTGTATATTTAATGTTGGGGCAGTCATTTTGATATATCAAGTTTTAACCATTAATTAAAAAAAAAAAACGTAAATTTTGAAAAATTGCTAAATTATGCTTTTTTAAACCGTTCTAACTTTGTCAAATCTTAAAGAAAATTGATCCACGAGGTCTAGATTTTTTTGTGTTCAATTTTTCTTTAAAGTAATTACACTAGACTTATAGAATCAATTTATATTCACCACTATTTTGATGCAGGAAATTGCACATGTTTTCGCTATTTTCAAAACTTGTAATTTTCAGGTCCCGAAAAAACAATGTCACCCTATGTCAATTTTAGTCAAAATTTCAGTAAATACTTTTCAGACAACAAGAAAAAAGGTTATTTATATGAAAAATGGTATATTGGGTATTATCAAGAAGCCATTGAGAAAATGCAAGTCGTTGTGCTGCGTCGCCTGGTTGTAGGTGTTTTACTTTTTTACATTTTTACTAAAAAACGCGTCAAAAAAGTTGTTTTCTGTCAGGAAATCTCAATTGCTAGGGCATTACCGTTACAGGGTCCGTAAACAAAAATGATATTTGCGTATTCTTTATGTTGAACAGCATTTTTATCAAATTTCACAAACCGAACCAAAGAAAACTGTTTCAACAAATATCAAAAGCTTGCATCAATGCACACTTGTTAAAGTAATGTTGTTTTGTTTGTGTTTTTTTGCTAAATAAAAAGGTTTTAAATATTTTGTATTTGACTATCTCAAAAACAAAGCAAGATAGACAAAAAGTGATTTAAATTTTCTGAATTTTGACGATTTTTGAATATAAAATAATTCTTGATAATGCCCAATATACCATTTTTTATATAAATATTCTTTTATTTGTGGTCTGAAGAGTATTTACTAAAATTTTGACTAAAATCGACATAAGGTGACAGCGGTTTTTCGAGACCTAAAAATTACAAGTTTTGAAGATCGCAAAAACATGTGCAACTTCCTGCATCAAATTAGTGGTGAATATGTATAGATTTTATAAGTCTTATGTAATCATTTTAAAGAAAGATTGAACACAAAGAAATATAGACCTCGTGGATCAAATTTCTTTAAAATTTAACAAAGTTAAAACGGTTTAAGCAAAGCATAATTTTGCAGTTTTGCTTAATTTACGGTTTTTTTTGGAATAATGTTTGAAGCTTGATGTATCAAAATGACTGCCCTAACATTAAATAGACAAATATGGGGTTTAAAGTACATGTAATAAGGAATATTTTAAGCCAACGTAGACCTTCTTATCTTTTTTCAGAGGCCCAAAAACTGAGATACAAAAATGTGCGGTTTGCCAATTTTGACAATTTTTGAATATTAAAAAATTTATGATAATGCCCGATATACCATTTCTCATATAGATACCCTTTTTTCTTGTGCTCCAAAGAGTATTTACTGAAATTTTGACTAAATTCGACATAGGGTGACAGCGCTTTTTTGGGACCTGAAAATTACAAGTTTTGAAGATCGCGAAAATATGTGCAACTTTCTGCATCAAAATAGTGGTGTATACGTATTGATTCTATAAGTATTGTGTGATCACTTCAAAAAGAGATTAAACACGAAGAAATCTAGACCTTGTGGATTAAATTTTGTAAAGATTTGACAAAGTTAGAACGGTTTAAAGAAAACAAAGTTTTGCAATTCTGCTAAATTTACGGGTTTTTTGGAATAATGTTTGAAGCTTAATATATCAAAATGACAGCCACGATCTTAAACATAAAAATATGGGTTTTAAAGTACATGTAATAAAGAATAATTTGAGACATTGTGGACCTTTTTATCTTTTTCCAGAAGTCCCAAAATGGAGATACAAAATACGCTAAAAAAGACGTTTTATTGTAAAATTTCTGACCTTCAAAAGTGTGTCATTTTGAACAGGCATTATTCTAAGGTCCAAAATTTTGGGAATCTCATTTTTTTCATCTATATTTTGATCCCTGAAAATTTGAGCAAAATCAAAGAGGTCGACTTTTTCAAATTGGTCGAAAAGTAATGGAATTACCCATATACATTTTCTTAAATCTATTTACATCAATTAATCGACTTTATAACATCAGATTAGAACTATTAGTTATCCAAATCTGATAAAAAACACATAACAATTAGTATTTAGGGACATCAAATATGTATACATACATCAAATGCGGCCTTTTTATGAAAATTTAAAAATTTATTTCATGAATGTATGTAAAGCCATTGAATGTATAATTCATGAGAATTAAGTTCTCAAATTTTATATACATATTTGTAAATTTAAAATCTGACTTCAACTCTAACATTTAATAAATAAGATGCAAATAAAAGCAAATATACTAACATATTTTAAAAACCATATCATCATTATGAGCTTATTATTTAATAATAATAAAGAAATAAATATTGTTTTGCATTTTTTTTAATCAAAAAAACTATACAAATTGCAAAATCACCAACATTTAAAGTAACTATAATACAATCGATAAAACAACTTCCAAAACTGACTTCCAAAAAGGTTATTTAATTCCCAATTGACTTCATGACAGGTAAATTAAGTGACATAATTTTGATATAATTTTACTAAATTCTTGAAATAATTTTATCATAAAATAATAATAACAATACCCAGTCATAGTGTCAACGATCTAATCAAGATGACGACATCAATGTTCTGAGTAATATAATCAAATTATTCATGCAAACATTATAACGATTCTTGAACACTAATAATAAATACTCTTTCAATCAATCCATACGACAAATATCAACTACATGCAGTAACAATGTAAGCAATGTAACATTATTTAAGGAACAATGAATATTTTTCCATAGCTTCATTCAAACTGTTAATTTTGCATGTGTAAAGAAATTATCTAAACTCCACCGTGAACATTCTTTATCCTCAGTATATCAGTGTTTAAGGTATGCGTTAACACATACAGAGTTTTTATTAATTTTTTTAAAAATGTGATTTGTTTTGAATAAACAACAGAAAACTGGACATTTCAATATAAATTGTAAAAACTTAAATTTAATAAATGATGTATTTTATGTAAATTCCTCTCCAGCTAGAGTGAGATACATAGACTAGTGTTGCAAGGTATGCACCCTTCATCAGTGTGCCTAGCATATCATTTATTAAATTAAAATGTTTGAAAATGATAATGAAATGCCTGTTAGTTTTGAAAACTTTTCTGATGTTTGTTTAAAACAAATTTTTGATAATTATGTACATTTTAAAAATGTAAAAACAAGTCGTTTGTCAAAAAAGCTGTCATAACATAGAGTTACTTTATTTCAAAGTTCCACATTGAATTGAAGATGAATTATATGTAACCTGTAGTATGTGTCTGTACTTTCTGGGTAGACAAAATTTATTTTGGGGGGGAGACAGCAACCTTTTGCTCCTATTGTGCACCTCTGGCTGTTATTTCTTTATTAGTTTCGTTTATTCACTGTTTGAGCTATTTTTTGGTTAAAAGAATGCTCTACGTTGCAGAACATCTGCAGATTTAGGAAAATTCCTTCAGACATCGCAGCATATGAGATCCGTCTGGATTCCCATTCCATACATGCGTTTGTAGATTTGTTCGGATCATCTGTATTACCGTAGTTTGGATAAAATGAAGTGGTTCTGTGAGAAAATGGCTTGCGATCTTCATTCCTTGACTTTTTTTAAGATTGTTGTGCTCTATTATAAAATTACTACGGATTATTTTCCGGTCTCGTATAGAATCCCAAAAGCAAGTTCAAGTCCAATAAACGTTTCTGTGATTTCCCTGGTCCGTTTTAAGGTTCCCTGGTATACCTTAATACTTTGGCATCCAGACCAGTTGTGCCCTGTTGTTTGTGGTTAATGTTTAAATTTATTACTTTAGAGCGTATCGCATGAAGAATCACTTGGCTGTCAGACATTATGGTTATCGGTCTGTTGAAGTATTGTCCCAATTCGATTATGTTTCTAGCAGCGCATCATTCATTGACAGTTACCTTTACGTTTACGTTACGTTTGACTAGTGATAATGTAATCGACGTCCTCCGGCTACTGCCATTTATATATTGTAACATTTTGCCTCATCTGTGTACCAGATGGTTTCTTTGATTGTGTCTGGTAACTTTTTATTTGCCCACTCCTCTCGCAATCAAATAACTTCCGGATTTCCGTACGGAATAAACGTTCATAAAATCTTATCTCAAATTTAGTGTATCTTCTTCATGTAACACATTTGTTGTTCCCAGTCTGTCAGCCACAAAATACACGTATTATTCATGTATCAGTAGTTGCTATGCCGTTTCTCTATTCTCCATTACCACAACTAAGTGCAGTGGTAGTAGCAAAAGCAATCCTTCAATAAGTGCTATGGGAATTATTTTCATAGCTCCCGTAAATACAGTAATCTTTGTACTTTACCTAGTTTGCTTGCTGTACTCTTATATTTTTCATATATAATGTATAGATGATCATTGAGATTCGCATTAAATAAATTAAATTTTTTGTCGTACAAATGAAGCTGCATCAACACGGTTTGTCAAGTCTTTTAGTACCTCCTATAAATATATGAATTTATCTTAAAAAATCTTCGTTTCCAAAAAAAATGGGCACAATTTTAACAAATCTATATGCATACAAAATTAAAAACTACTAAGAACAAGTGATGCCATAGGATCAAATTACATTCATTATCCAGAATTTCTACCAAAAACTTTACAGTCAATCAACACCTAAGCCATACCGCCTAAATCAGGAGGTCCTGAAAGTGGGCCTCAAAAAATCGGAAAACTTCAGGAAAAGATTGCCTCATAACAAAAATGTTAAAAACTGAAAGGCAATAATTAACCTTTTCAACGGATGCTTATAGAAGAAAAAAAATATTCTAAAATACCTGGATAAATGTCAAAGTAAAAAAGGTGACGAAACAAACATCAAAAATTATAGACCAATCAGTCTTTTGTCCATTTTGTATAAGTTTCTTACCAAAATTATAACCAAACTAAAAGTTTTAGTTTAACTAGGCCGGATTCCAAAGAAGTTATAGTACAACAGACCACATTCAAACGGTGCGTACTCTTATTGAAAAGTGTTTAAAGTACAATATCTCCTTACACTTTGCATTCGTCGATTATCAAAAGATTTATAATTCGGTTAAAACATGAACGGTAGAGACAACTTAGACGTTGCAATCATGAACTGAAGGAAACGTGACAAAAAGTAGGCCTAAAATTAAATCTAAAAAAAAAACAATGATTATGAGCCCAGACAACATCACAACACTATCAATAAGTACACACTTCAAGTAGTCGACACAACATCAGGTTAAGCAAAAGGAACCATACAACCAAAATAAAGAAAATATTAGTTTAGTTTGGGCTTCATTTGGAAGATTCGCACATATGATCAAAAAAGAAAAGATACCAATAAATCTGAAACAAAAAGTATATAATGCTTGTATACTGCCCGTCATATTGACAAGCTCGAGACAGTCACCTTGACAAAGTTTGCCTACATGCTAAGCTGGTAATCAAGGATATCCAAATAAAAAAAAATTCATTGCAAGAACCAAAGTAAGCAACGTTGTAGAACAAACTGCAAAAAAATGATGTAAAATGTATAAAAATTATTATGCAGTAGAATTCACAAATAACATCAGCAGACCCATGTTAAGATACCAAGATAATATACTGCATGCTTCTATCACAAAACGAGTCAACAGGAAAAAAACTAAAAAAAGTTATGTCCAGGAGTAGATTTATATAAGCCGATAAAGACCAATAAGTAAGAAACAAAAATAGATTGCATAATATTACATTAAAAGATAAATTAACGTATAAAGTTCTTAAAATTAAATTTAACATAAATTAAATAAGAAATCCTTAGTAAGTTGCTTTTCAATATCTCGATTTATCTCCTCACGTAACTTTATCAATTGCCTGCATACGGCAATTCATAGCACTAATCAGCTCAAAAACATAATTTTGAAAATATTCTTGTGCTATCAAATAACTTCTTTCAATAAATACCAATTTTGTACAAGCCCACACCTTAACAGAACCATCACCATAACTAAACTAGGCTTCAAATTACCGTCTACCTATTGTTTCTCGAGTCGTCGCCAAATTCAATCTTTTTCATTTGAAAAATGTAGGTAAAAACTGAACTCATTGGTAAAAAGCATTCCATTGATCTAATGTCAAATTAGCATGGTTAGAAGTATTTTGCAGCCTTTACGGTGACATGGCAGCAGTTTTTATTCAACTACTGATCTAAAAGTTTTCATACCAGCTACGCCTATAGAATGCAGTCTGTACCCCTAACCTCATTTTTTCAACATTTTTTTTTCCAAAAAATCATCGAAACCATAGTGGCAAACAAAAACATGAGAGTACTTAAATCAAAGCCATCCAATAAAAAACAAGATATTGTTAAACTAAAAAACCTCCACGGCAATACACTTACCAATAAAACAGACATCGTCGCGGAAGTTCAAAGATTCTACGCCAGCCTATACATCATTCATACCGAACCCAACGACATCCTCAA
This sequence comes from Tachinus rufipes, assembly GCA_963932245.1. NCBI lineage: Eukaryota > Metazoa > Arthropoda > Insecta > Coleoptera > Staphylinidae > Tachinus > Tachinus rufipes. Next base: position 31,727,822 of record OZ010742.1, on the reverse strand, counting down.
AAACTATTACAAATCAAAAGAACTGCCAGAAATAACGACAATTAAAATTACACATGCGTTTAAACAAATAAAAAACCGGAAAACCCCAGGAAAAAAACAGATAACATCAGAAATGCTAAAACGGGAAGGGGAACCCTACTAGAAGCTCTGCGGATACTAACAAACAAATGCTTGTACAATAAAAAATTACCAAAAAAATAAAAAAACACAGAGGTCATCATCCTGCACAAAAAAGAAGACACCACAAACATAAAAAACTACCGTCCAATAAGCTTGTTATCACACCTATATAAGCTTATGATGCAAATCATCACAAAACGACTTACAAAGAAACTAGAATTCTACCAACCAGTAGAGCAAGCAGGCTTTTGGAAAGGTTTCGACACAGCAGACCATCTACAAACAATCCAAACACTTATCGAGAAGACAACAGAATACAGTACCCCACTACATAAAGCGTTCATAAACTACCACAAAACGTTCGACAGTGTCAAGACTTAGGCTGTCCTGTCGGCAAAAAATGACGCAAGAATAGACTTGAGATATAACGCTCTAATGAAAGAATAAATCTCAACAAAAGGGTAAGGCAAAGGAACCCAATCTTCCCCAAATTATTCACTGCAACCATTGAAAAAGGTTTTTAAACAACTAAACTGGGACGAAAAAGGCATTAAGATCGACGGGGCAAGTCACTTAAGATTTGAGGACAACATGATTCTAACAAACACCAACATCAAAGAATTAAAAACTACGGTAGAAGAACTAAACAACCTGTCCAAGCAATTAGGGTTAAAAATAAATCTAAAGAAATCAAAAATTATAACTAGTAGCCTTCAGGAAATGTCGATAGATAGCGCCATAATAGAAAAAGTAGAGCAATATACATATCTGAGCCATACAATTAAAATTGGCAAAAGAAATCAAACTGCCAAAATCAAACGCAGAATCCAACTGACATGGGCCGCCTTTAAAAAGCTCAACCATATTCTAAAAAATCGAGACATCTCAATACACCTAAAACGTAAAGTCTACAACAGTTGCATCTTCCCCGTTGCCACCTATGATCTGGAAACGATGGCAATCACTAAAAAAAGAGCAGCAAAAGTGATTCAAAAAGCAACGAAACGTGCAATGCTGAAAATCACTTTGAGAGACAAAGTGCGCAACACAGATATCCGGACAAAAACAAAAATAATAGACGTCATAGAGAAAACAGCCAAACTCAAATGGCAATGGGCAAGACACGTGGCCAGAAAAAATACAAAAGTATAGAGCCACAAAATTACCTTCTGGAGACCCCGGGAAACAAAAAGAAGCACGGGAAGACCCCAAACGAGATGGATCGATGACATAAAGACGATAGCAGGAAAACAGTAGATGAAAACAATAGAAGTATGAAGGCTAATAAGAAAAAAAAAGAAGATTGCAGTTAAATGACAATTTTGTAAAGTCTGTGGTACGACGAAACGGACATCTTATGCAGAAGTTATTTTTTTCATGCCATATCATGGTCTACAAGTATTTCTACCGGGCTTTATAAACTAAAGTATTCTTTGAAGAGTAGAATGACTTACTGTGAGAAATCTGAACTTTGACTTTGTCTATTCTGTATAAGAGCTACAACTTTCTCACTATCTTTGGCACTCAGAACCAAATTAACACACAACTGTCAAGCCAATTGTTCAATAATAATAAAAAACAATTAAAGTAATTAGATATTTTAATATTTTTAATCTAAGCCCTTATAAGAGTATTAAATCAATTATAATAATTTTAAAATACTTAAATTTATCACACATAAAACATTTGCATCACAAATGACCCATGCTACATGTTGAAACTCAAACAAACAAACGATGCGATGATGTGTTATGACATCTTATATTAATATTGTTAAACCAATAGTTGATACTAACAAAATTTAGATGTTTAAACAACAAATAACTAACAACAGATAATAAAAACATGTTATGGTTCATAATTGAATATAATTTATGAATAATTTAAAGTTCATTGAAGTATAAAATTATTTAAAATAGTAATAATAATTAAGTTATCATAATTGAAATGTAATCTTTATTGAAACATTGAATTTGTTAAATTAAGCGTGGTCATAATTTTTTTGTTATTAACATAATCTTTATACGTTTTTTAAACCACATTATCAATGCATTCAAATATGTTGTTCATAGTTTATCAATATTACATAACATGTGTATAATCAGTTCAGCTTAAAATCGTAAATAAATCCATCAACCCCTACATTAAACATCAAGGCTGCATGATACAGATAATAAAAACCCACGCTGTTTTATTCTAAAAAAATAAATAGCATTTTCCTTTTCATATTCAATATAAAAGTACAGCATTAATAAGAAAAACTAGTTAGGCACATCTGCAATAGCATAACATTGTTTGTTATTTTAGTTTCGATGGGGGCATAATGAATACGGTTAGGGGTGCTGAATAGCGTGGGGATCTTTTGGGGTAATTCCGGTCGCACCAAATGTCCCAGACGTCCGACCCTTTTCTACCTAACAGTTTCCCCCAAAAAAATATCCAACCATGAAATATATAAAACAAAAATACTTACTTTATGTGCTTTTAATGATAAGTCGTTGCATGCCAGTGTAACGTCAACAAAAGCTTCGTTCTGTAATAGCTGATGGAATACTGATGTCATATTTGTTTGGTAATTGTTCCATCGCAGACAGTAATGTTGACCAGACATACTTCTGTAAATAATAAAACATTTTATTATTATTATTATTATTATACGTGAGCTGTATTGATTTTCAGTTTATAACCGGGGCTCGTTTGTGAATAGCGGCTATAATTAATAACGTACATTATAGGAATATCACGGGGAATATATTATATGTAAAATGGTAGAAATAACATTTGACAAGCAATATTTTATATTTATCGCTACCTACATTCAAAATCAGTTTATAACAGCTAGAGATAAGCAGAGAATAATGTGTGCATACATCTAGAATTTTCAACAAAAAAAGGATGCAATTATAACAATTAAACCAGCATGTAAACTAGTACATAACATAATAAGTAATTAGAAGAAATAATTAATAAATTACGTCTGGTTACAAAGAGAACGGTTTCTTTTTATTATAATGTAATTTAATTAAAATAATGTTTCCAAGAAGAAGAATTATCTCATACTTCTTTTTATCAAAGTTCTTTGTTATTTTCTCTTCCTATTGATTTTAGTCCTTTTTCTTTCTGTTCGTTGGGTTAGGTAGGTCTGTTATATTTTACGAGCGTCTGACGCGCTCCGCTTTTACGGTTGGAGGTTTTCAACGGTTTCCTTTTTCTGCACATATTCCTAACGTTATTTATATCTTCGTTTCCACTGGAATATGCACCACCAATAACAAAATATGTATACGGGCACATATTTTGATGCACTCATATGAGATACTGTATACAATGCATGTATGTATTCCAGTTTTCCTGGTATGATAATAATAAAATGTAATATGATAAGCATTACTAAAGTTACAATTTCAAGAACGTTAATTAAATGATTTTATCTTACTTATAAATAAATAATAATGCAATAAACAAATGATTTCTGATATTTTTTTAGAAATCAGAAATTAAATTACTATTTGATAAATAGTTTTATAATATCAAATCATAATAGACAATTGCCGCGTTTAAAGAAGAAAAAAAAACATATATCGTGAATTGTATCAATTGTGATGTTTTTCATCTCTTATTTTTATGTACCTGACAAATCTTTCCTACTACAGCTAAGTAGTACTGTATATACGTATGATTAGTTAGCTCAAGTCAAGTTATCCAGCGTTAACGTGCAAGTTAATTGCAACCAATCAATAATATATTTTCTTGTATTGTTTAATCTGTCGACGTTCTGATACATTGCAAATTACAATTCGTGGTTATGTCTAAAGCAAAAACAAACTAAATTTTATCTGAAATTTAAGTTTTAACTAACTGATTAAATAAAAAAACTCATACATGAAAGCAAATCCCATTACTACAAACTTTGAAGTTTGTAGTACTTTTAAAACTTCAGGTACTACATGTACAACTAATAATAATAATGACTCCATGTTAAATACCATAATTTAGAAAAGATGCATAAATTTAGATTAAATATACCTGATAATACTTTTTTGAAAACACGCTCAGTCCAACAATATTATTGACAATAATTATTGAATCTACAAATAGCAATGGGCCTGACTCTTCAAACTTCAACAAAAAATACTAGAATGAAAACAAAAGAAGAAGGAAACGCAAAAAAGGAGAAAAGTACTTTGTTTAGAAAAAAGTAGATGGTAAGTGAACATAATAATAATAAAAGACAAAACAGAAAAAACTAACCACTTTGTAAATGTATACTATCTATAAAAGTCAACTTAAATTTTCTGTATTAGAAAGAATAAATATCTTTCTTTACGCCCTTTTGGTCCAGAATAACTTGAGCTAAAAAAGTCTATGTCTCTATGTTAGTCAATATTAGAGACTAAAGTAGGCCTAGAAATAAAGTCAATAAAATATCTCAAAGAACCAATTTGTTAGTTTTTTATATAAAGAGAGGAGACAAACGAGTGAGCATGTACAAAATAATGTTTGTTCGTACACACTCATAATGTAAAAAATACATGATTTTGGACTGCCTGAAAAAAGATACAAACTGTAACAATAAAACAAAAACAAAATTCAGATCGCTACAAAAGTTTGAAGAAAATTTTAAGAAACGTGGTAAATCCACGATAGTTCGAACAAACGTCCCCACATCGACATCTCCAATTTTGCTGATATTTTGTACACATCTAAGATACCAAAATATAACGATACCAAAAATTTTAGATCTCTAGGTGCCATTTTAATTTTTTAGACATATTTTGTCTCCTTTCAGTTTTTGTGTTGTAAATAAGCAAAAAATAGTCATAAATCTCATTAAAAAGAGTGTATTTCATAAAAAAATTTCCGTAAAACACAATTCCGCCCTTGGTTTTTCGAAAATTTCCGCTGAAATGAAGAAAGTACTATTTTATTGAAAATTTGATATATTCGATTCCTATACACCTAGAGATATAAATTTAAGTATGATACTCCTGAAACATAGTACATTTGATTGCAAAAATTAAAAAAACTGGATTCGCTTGCCCTAGGGTGAAATATAACACATAATTGCTAAAAATAGGTTACTTTTAAAAAAATTTCCTCGGATTTTCCGTAATTTTACTAATTTTCCTTCCTGTTTTATTTAAAAAACGAACATAAAGATCGCGTTCTACAAGAAATTTACTTTCATGTACACTAATTTAATATAAAAATTATGATAAAAAATAATTATTTCTTTGTCTTTCATAATTTCAAAAAAAAATAAAAAAAAAAAAAAAAAAATTAGTAAAATCAAAAGAAAAATTCCTGGTTTATAGAGCAAAAAAAGAAAATACCGAAAATTGAATTAAACAAAGAAGTTAGAAGAGATATCCGAACACATAACATCAGAATAATCAAAGGCATCATAAAAGACAATTCCAACATGAAAGTCTGAAAATCAAAGCTCTCCACAGGCGACAGACATAAGATAAAAAAAACGAAAAATCATCAAAATGCATTCATCGCCAACAAGGAAGACATTGTGAAGCATTTTAAAAACTTCTATACAAAACTCTACTCTTTAACGATATCAGACCCGAGATTATCAGAAAACTTATCCAAAATGTAGAATCAAAAGATATTCCAGAGTTAATAAAACAAGAAATAAGAATAGTGCTGAAACAACTAAAAAACAAGAAAAGTCGAGAAAAAGACAAAAGATTATTATCAAGATGGTGGAAACCATTATTGAGGACCACTACACCTGCTTCTCAACAGATGCCTCGTGGAAGGCAAAATACTAGACACATGGCAAAACGCAGAAGTCATACTGCTCTTCCAAAAAGGAGACAACATAAAAAACTACAACCGCGCCGTATAGACTATCTACAAATAATTCGCCAGAATAAACTACCGTTTATTTTGTTTTTCAAAAGTATAATGATGATTATGAGTTGACAGAAATTTAGTTTTATGTTTGACATTTGAAAAATTCATCATTGTTCTCAGGAACTGAACATTTCTCGTACTTCTCTGAGGAAAATTTTGGATAAAAACCTCGGTTTAAAGGCAGTTCAATTAGTCCAAGAAATAAATCCTCATGACCATCCGATGCGTTTTCAGTTCGTCCAATATGCTAAAGATAGTTTGGCCAAAGATGGGCATTTTTATCAAAAAATCGTGTTTTCCGATTAAGCTCATTTTCATCTCGGAGGCTATGTCAATCAGCAGAATGGTTGCATTTGGGGAGCAAAGAATCCACACATGACTATTGAAAAGCCAATGCGTCCACAATGAGTAACCGTTTGGTGTGGTTTTTGGTCCGGCGGCATAATTGGGCCATTTTTCTTCGAAAATAAGCAAAAAGCCGCCGTTACCGTCAATCGCAAACGTTACTGTGCCATGCTAAACAAATTTTTGTTTTCAAAAATAAAAGAGTATGAAATGAATGACATTTGGTTTCAACAGGACGAGGCCACTTGCCATACAGCCAACGTAACCATCGATCTTTTGCGCACTGTTTTTGAAAATCGAATAATCAGCCAAAATGCTGATGACAATTGGCCGCATAGGAGCTGTAATTTGACACCGTTGAATTTTTTTTTGTGAGGAGGATAAATGTTATGCTAACCATCCAGAGAAGATTGATGCCTTGAAACACAAAATGCAAGTTACCATTCATGTGATTGGAGACCAAACAATCAAAAATGTACTAAAAAATTGGGTTAATCGGAACCGTGGCAGTAATTTGAATAATGTTGTGTTTCATTCTTAAATGAAAATGTCCAACCTTTCTAATAAAATCATATTTAAAAAAAAAAATTCATTAGTTTTTTATTTATAGCCGATTCAAATTCCAAAAGTTAGTTGGCCCACCCTTTATATGCAACTCAACTGCCCGCAATATTATATATTATATAATGTTAACGCTTAATGTACACAATTATGTTATAGAAATTAAATCTCAGCTTAAATCGCTGGAAGTTATAATCATCAAGCGTGGGTTAGTTTCAAATTTCGTCATAAGGCTTTTGAATCTAAGGGAGATATATAATATCCCAGTGTATTGTCATATGATAGGGAGCGGTATGACCGGAATAAGGGCCTATATCCCCTTAGTCACCCTTCTTACGGCTGCTGTTACTAAAAAGATGGATGAGATAATGTTATGTTTGCTTGGGAACCAAATAACAAATTCGATAATCTTCTATTATATTATAACTAAAAATAACGTCTCTGTTTTATGTTCATTTTTATCCAGCTGTGTTTATTTAATTCTTAATTGGCTATTTATTAATCATTTTCGATTAAATTCATATATAAATATATATATTATTTCAACACACAATAAAATAGGATCTGATAAATGTTGAATAAATAAAGAGTATGAGAATCGGGACAAGCTGACTTACGATATGAGATAATTTAAGCGTATCAAATTGTAATGCGGATGCTGAGGTTTTATGCTTTCATATTTATTTTCTATAATAGCTTTACCAGAGGACTTATTAATTGCAAACCAAATATATTTTATTTTATTTTAATTGTATTCAGATTTTATTTTTTTAAATTTTATTAAATATGTGGCTATTTATACATACAGTATGTATACGCAATTTCCTACTTATACATACTGTATGTATACGCAATTTATAATCCCTACGTTCCAAAATAAGTGTCCAATTATAGCGTGAACAACTTGATGATGAGGAAACTCTGTAATGTGGTTTAGCAGTATCTTGCTGGATTTTGATAGGCATGGTTCTACAACCAATGACCCATTTTTATTTTATAGCGGAATATAATTTCTCTGTAATTGTTCAAATATAGACTGATCGAGTAACTTCGACGAGTGTCGTCACTAAAACACCACGTAGACAATTTTATAAGTTTTTTTTGCAGGTTTTCTTTTTGCTTTTATCATTACTTATTTTTTAAATAATTAGTATACGGTGGCAAGCTACGTTTAAAATCAATTGCATGCAAACAGAATAATAAAATAACACACACAGCATGCACAAATAGACAAGTGAGCATACATACAGTATGTATAAATAATCAATTGCTGATACATACTATATGTAATGTATAAATAACTAAATTATACATACGTACTGTATGTATAGATAACCAATTGCATATACAAAAATAAATAAATAGCAAATACACACTGTATGGATAAATAGCCACATACTTTCAATAAAATTTAATAAAAATCGATTTAATATAGAAAATGTACAACATTTTTTTTTTTAATTTAAATAATATTAAATCTTCACTAATTTACATATCTTTATTTCTTTAAAAATGCAATTCATGGAACAAATGCAAACTTGATTAATAACTATTTTAACTATAACACATTGATTAAATTGCATATTATATTTTAATAAAAAATATCTTATGTTGTCAAGCACAATTAAAGTATGAAATATTTAATAACCATCTTAAATTGACACAACAATAGGTAATTATACGAGTAATTATTTTTTGTATATGACTAATTTAAATTAAGATAATTTTTAGTAGTTGTTTTAGGGTTTATTATTTGCCAATGTTAAGACGTAAGAATGAATTGTGTTTGGAATACCTTTTCTTTTAAAGATATCCGGCCACCTGGATGGTTACTGGGAATGGGGGAAGTGAGTAAACTAAAAATACATACTTATTTCAAAATAATATTTTAGACTTTGATTTCAATGAATTTGTCATTTTTCGTATAAGATATTATTTAATAAAATTTTTAATGAACAAAATCATTTTGAAATGATAAATTTTGAATTTTATTTATTATAAAATTGCTTTTATTTACAGATGCTCAAAGACACTTAAATTAAGTAATAATTTTATATGTCCACAAGTAAAAACATTATTTGTAAAATAATCACTCAATTTACCATTGCAAATGTCAGTGTCCACATTTTTTTTTAATTAACTAAACTACTTTATTAAAAGGTTGCCAACGTTCAAAAAAAAGTTTGCAAAATACTAAGCAAAAAGCGCAATCTGGAAAGAGAAAGCTTTATTGGAGCGGTTGTAGAAGCCGCAAACAAAACGTTTCGTAAAAAAAAGCCTGGGGTCTATTGGTGGAGCAAAGTCAGCCAAAAGAAACTTGACCCGCGCTAACGGAAGCAACAAAACGGACGAAACGGCTAAACGGCACAAAAAAGTTGCGCAGACATCCGCACTCTTCCTCAGGCATCGAGCAACAACTCCAGATAGTCCGGCAACTCTTTCCAGCAGATAAGGTAGATGTCAGACAGACTCGTGTAGTTAACAAAGTGTTAATACCGAGATTCACAAAAGCCGAACTAGACAAATGCGCTACAAAAATCAAGAGCAAGAAGGCGCCGAGGCCGGACGGGATCCCACCGAAACTAATAAAAATAACGGCAGAAAACTGTCCGAAAGAAACCCTAAAGGTAATGAACCAATACTTGGTAAATGGTTTATTCCTAAAAATTTGGAAATGTGCCAGAATAGTATTATGTACTGGAGAAGCCACAAAAAGAGGGAACAAGCAAGCAAACATGTAGGCCAATATGCCTCCTAGACGCTAAAGGAAAATTGCTGGAGCAACTGCTAAAAATAAGTTTGGAGTAGGAAATAGACCACAAGTTGGCAGCCAACCAATATGGCTTCCGTAAGAAGAGATCGAATGTGGACGCAATGCACGCAATCAAAACAAAGATCCGAAAGATCAAAACTAAAGCGTACAAACACAAGAAGTTTTGTGTCTTGGTCACCCTAGATATAAAAAATGCATTTAACTCCACCAGATGGAGTGAGATATTAAAAAAGTTAAATAAAATGAGAGTCAGCGACTATCTGATAAAGATCATAGAAGATTATCTGAAAGACAGAGTCATCATAGTGGGGAATAACACGATACTCAAAGTACCGCAAGGATCGGTGATGAGACCAACTCTCTGGAACATACTATACGACGCAGTAATGAAAAATAATAGGATTTGCAGTCGACACAGCTATAATAATAACAGGTAGACCAAAAAAGAAGTCGAAAAAAAAAACAACAAAATAGTCAAAAAAATCGTAGCAATGATTAAAAAAAAGGTTTGCAGATAGCTCCTGAAAAAGCGGAAGCAGTAATTTTATATGGTGATCGACAATTAAAAAAAGTAACTTTCAACGTAGAGGATTAAATAATAACGTTGAAAAAGACTTAAGGTATCAAGGAGTATACTTTAGCAGAAATGATAACTCTAAAAAACACCTGAAGAAGACGTCTGCAAAAGCCAAAAAAACAACTATGGCAGTGTCAGCAATAATGCCAAATGTAGAAAGTCCAAGAGCTAGCAAAAGACGTACCATGTGCTCAGTGATAAGTTCTGTGCTATTATACGCAGCACCAATCTGGAAAAAGGCTCTTAAAGAAAAGTCAAAACTGGCACGGCTGTTTTGGAACCTACCTGAACAGGTTTAAAATAAAAAAAACACCAATGTATGCATACACTGCGGCAGCAAGGATACAGTCACCCACGCGGTACTTGACTGTAATGAGTCCCTAGAGATAAGGGTTGAAACAGAAAGAAAGCAACAAAAAAAACTAGAAATAAACAACCTACTAGAGATAATGCTAGAACGAAGAAAACTGGGTTCTAGTGAACCACATAATTACAAACATCATTAAAAAAAGGAAGCTAAACAAAGAAATCTCAATAAATAACAGAATTGACATAAAAAACAAATAAGTAAGTAGATTAGATGGAAAACAAAAAACACAAAACAGACGTAGTAAAGCAATGCTATAGCGGTCCCGCTGCGCCTGTGAAGGAGACAAAAGGGGTTTTTTAATGCGGTCTGATGAACCCTAACTTTAGGCAAGCCAAATCCCACACCCAGCCTTTGGTGAATGTATTTCCCGATAAAAGTTTTTACGCTAACAAAAAAAAAACTACTTAAATTGCAAGAATGTAATTTTGTTACCGTGTATCGGAATAATATTATGCGTAACGTCAAACGTGTGTATAGGCACCATTGCTACTGACACAATGAACAAACACGACTGTTTTCCAGTGTCAACCGCATCTCAGCCTGTGAAAATATGGCATGGATAAAATTACTACCTACTATTCATCATTTACTATAAAGAAAGTGCACTCTTACTATTATATTTGTGAAACTATAATCGAAAGAGCAGACAATCCTAATTGCCGAAGACAATCAATAAAAAAGTATTTGTGCAAACAAAGCATAAGGCATTTACTAAGATCTAACGTGTAGAGATTAAAAACTGAAAAATACCCAAACATCCAAGTAAAAACCTCCCTTCACAACCAGAACGTAAGGGAGCAACCCGTGAGTAAAAACTTGCATCAACAGACCCCGATCGTAAATGATAGCGTGGAGAAAAAAGTTTGCGAGCACTGCTGGCTCGACGGCCACGACGGATTCCCTGGAGTACAATGTACAAATAGTGTTGTCAAAGCTGCGTTTAGTCACCGCCAACAACCCTAGTCTCTGGCAAACACAGCGTTAAGCAGCAACAAGAAAACCGCCTGTGTTGCAGCAGACCCTCACAACAAAGGAACTCCAGCAAGTGCCTCAAACCCGTAAGCAGCACCAGCAATTTTACTTCCGTAGACAAAAGTAGAGAAATATAGAAAGATAAGCCAAGTTGTGTACCTAGTGTGTGAAGAAAGTGTTTCATGTGAGCCACTAGTTGTCAACTCGCTGCATTCTACGTCCTCAAACACTAAACAACAGAGTGCTGTAAAGGAAATGAACAATAATTTCGGATACAAAGAAACCGGGCCTCTGTAATAATTAGTGCCACGGTCTATTTGACAAGAAATGAAATAGAAAGGTGTATCCGTTGTGTGTAAATAAGAGAAAGAAAAAGAAGTAGAATGCGAGGTTGTATACTTGGTGTGTTTTTCATGCCTAGTTTACAGTTTGCTGCTTCCTACGTCGTCAAACACAAAAGCACCGGTCAGGTTGTGTACCTAGTGTATGAAGAAAAGTGCAAGTTTCATCAAAACCAAGTAAACTTAGTTAGTTTTACCGTAGAGCAACTTGCAAGCAATAACGTTTGAAAAGTTTAAAATATAAAACCAATTATTTTTTGTGTTTCTATATAAAATATAAGAGAAATTTCCAGCATCGTTTTAAAACTAGAACGTTTTAATGACACCCGACAAAAGTCCTAACTAAACTAACATTCTAAATATATCGACTTCTCCTAAATTATCGCTTAATTGTGTTCAGCAATGAAGCACATTTTAGGCTAAACGGGTATGTTATAGACAAAATTGTCCTATATGACGTAAAGTTAATCCAAAAGAAACCTTCCAGACTCCATTGCATCCAGAAAAATGCACTGTTTGATGCGGTTTACATCATCAGATATATTTGAAAATATAGATAACATGGATCCGGTCAAAATGTAGTTTTAACAAAATGTGTCATACGGCAAACATAACAACCAACTTATCAAAATCAAAATTTGGCAAAAAGTGGCTTCCAAGAAATGAACATATAATCATGCCTCTTGACACTCCTCGATTACTTTTTGTAGGGCTACGTAGTCATTGTCATCAGCAAAAATTGATGCCTTGGAAACCAACATTGTTCGAATTATTTGTGTCATATAGTCAGCAGTGCTCAACAAAGTAACACAAAATTAAACGTCAAGAATGTCATATTTTCAAAATCATGTTTAAATATTAATGTCATTTATTTATCTTTTAAACAAAAATATTTTATTTTATGTAGATACTTTTTTTCTGGTTTTTCTAATTTGAAGTTCTATTGGGCTTGAATGACAGTACATCTTGATAGAACCGTCGTAGCTGGCAGTTGCAAGAAGATTTTGCATCCTAATGGCAAATTTTTGTATGTTTTATGCATTATAGTTTCTCCATAAACGTTTTCTGCCATAGAGTTGGCCACAGTGAGAGTGATTTGTTCATGTTTAGAATGCTATATAATAAATATGATTATCAAAATAAAATGAAAAAATAACGCTTCATTTGAAACAAGAAAATCCATTAACAGGAGGACATAGGCATGTTTGTGAAAACAAAAAGCTGGTAAGACAAACAATTTTTCGTAGTCCAAAAAATTACCCGAAAAATTGAATTTTGCATAGGATGAAATTCTATCCGTACAAAGCCGCAGTAGTTTAGACGTTAACATAACACGATAAACAGTGCCGTATTGATTTGTTTTTAGAATTTAAGAATGGAACGATATAGCATCATCAAGAATCATCAAATTTTTTGAGAAAACAGACATTTTTTGTTACCAATACTCTTGGTCGATGGTATGGAAAAAAATAACTACTTTTTCTAAAGACCACCTGTCATACTACAAGATAAAGTATGGAGATTTTTGCGTCAGATTTCTAAACAGTCTCATTTAACATTACTTCACATTGACTTCCTTTGAAATTATTTAAAAAAAGAAAGTCTTTATAAGCAAGCGTCTCTCCAAAACAGTTTAACAAAAACCAAAAACTGAAGCTTATTCCACAGAATATACTTGAACAAGTTATGGCAAATTTCGTCCGTTAATTGAAAGAGTGCGTAGATAACGGAGGCAGTCATTTAACACACACAATATTGAGAAAGTAAAATTTCCATATTCACTCTTCATTATGAATTATATATTTTTTTAATATTTCAAGTAATACAAAACAAATCATTCTGGATTTCTCTTCATAATAGTTTAATTTTTCTCTTTGTTTTTAATTCAAAACTCAATTTCTTCTTATACTTATTAAACTTATTATATTATAAAGACCTCGTATAATAAAATTAAATTAAAATCAAAACAAATTCAACAACAAAATATTAGACACTATTATAAAATATTACCAGTTTTTTGAAACGTGTATGACATTTTTTGGCTTTTCATTTTTAGCTATGGCAAGCGGCCAGACGTAAAGTATTTTACATTCAAAAAAATATAAATTTGCACAAATTGAAAGTCGCCTATTCGGAATCTAATTAGCTAAAATATTTTGATTTTGTTTTACTACATTAAATTAAGTTAAATTAATTTAAGACAAAACTGATTTATACTGAAAAATTAAATGTAAAATCATTTAAACTCATAATTGCAAGTTAGAACGTTTTATGTAAGAAATTGGAAGTAGCCATTGAAAATAAATAATTTTCTTAAGTAGATTTTCATTAGTTAAAATAATGCCTTCCATGAAGGCATGATTTTATACCAGCATGACGGCAATGTTATTAAGAATCCGGCTTATTTAATTAAGTAGCAAGTTCTAAATCATCAAGAAAGTCATACATATTTTTTTTTAATAAACTAGATTTTGTAATCAATAGAAAATTGATTAAACTAAGTAAATTGTTTAATCATTAAATACGTAAATGTTTGTAGAAATTCATTCGTGTAAATGTAAATGTTTGCATGTGTTTATCTTTTTTCTTATATGCTGCGTGTGTATCACATATGGTAGGCAATAATGTGTAATCTTTTTGCTCATATTATTAGTAGCACACTCCAGTCTGGTGAGTCTTATGTCAAAACTCGCATGTTTACAATAGAAGGGTGCTTCCCTATAATTTAAAATACAGTACCGTTAAGCTTTAACGATATGGGCTTAAATTTTCTCAGCGGATTAGTTCATTATCAATCGCCAATTATGTTTATAAGATATACATAGAAATATTGTATATTTATATAATATTTTCACCCTTGAATACCGAGTTGTTAAATAGCTTCCAGGTATATAATACAAACATAATTAGTGATTGGTAATATAATAATCCGCTGAGAAAATTTAAGCTTATGTCCTTAAAGCTTAACGAAATAACATTCCAGCGCTGCTCTACCAATGAAGCTTTCAATTGTGAATTATTTTTACAGTTACAGTGAACATAAATAAGCAAAAAAAAAATTATTTTATTTAATTAAATAAGCACAAAAAATATATTTTATGTCTTATTTTTAAAAACTAACTTATAAAACAGTAGCTACATTATGATTTAAATTTTCCCTTATCTGCTGTTGGCCAGGCGAGTTCTATCGTATTACCAGTCGAGTCTCGCCTTCCACCTGCCGTACTTCCGTTTACCTTTTCTGTCCGTCTCTAAAACAATGACTTTCAAATCTTTTTGTACTTTATCTATACCATTTATCTTCACACACTCTTTACCTCACTATTAATTTTCAACTGCAATGAATTGCATTCTATATATCTCGTAGGTAAATATATGCATATTTAGCATAGCCGCTACTCTCAAAGGTTCAACAAAAACTGTAACTTTATAACATAACAGTTATTGTTATACTTTATTATAGAAATTAAACATTTTGAGTAAACAGTGTGTGATTATGTATACCTGCAATTCAATAGAAATTACTTAATAAAGAAAACACCGACAATTTATAACTGGAAAATATAAAATTGCTAAAATTAATTAACTTCAACATCGTGCAAATAAACAACTAATTAAATATATCATGTTACAATTGGCGTAAATTCTTAAATAAAAATTAATTTTTCAGAATTGTTTAATTAAAACAAAACAAAACAATATCAAATTAATTAATAATTAGTGCAATAAAAATGATTTAAATTGTTACTTTAATACAAATACATAACGTGACAAGGAAATTAAAGACTATTTTCCTAATTAAGAAAAAAATCTTTCTTCTTTTTTTTAAACTAGCAAAACATTTACAATTATGTACGGTCCCTTTCATCCACATCTTAAAATAATTTGTTTTTTTAAGTATTGATACGTTTAGCGCCTAAAGTCGTTTGGTAGCATCATAACGTAGAAACAAGCGACAAAAAATGCCTGCACTCGTTGTACATAGTACGAATAAAGCAGCTGCTCGTCGAAGATTCTCTAAACAAGAAAAGCACTAATTCCTACCTCGGCTAATATTTTTTGCACATTCGTACCCGGATTTTGCTCTATACGTGATAGAATTTCTTCTTCTGCTTTAGGAGTAGTTACCAACCTTGCTCTTCTGGATAAATGGCACTGTTTGCTGAATGACCAGTATCACACAATCTTTAGTAAATTCTTCCAAACATCAGGCAATTTGGATAAGCTTTATCAACAACCATACATAAAATGTATGTGGGCCAATTCTGCGTTAGAGTATAGCCATAGCAAACAAAAACTTGTGCACTGACAATAACAGTCAAATAATTAATGTTTATTTAACAAACCATTAGCTAACTATGATAAAAAACTGCAAATTTTCTCCAAAACAGTTACTTTGCGGACCCATGTATATTACAACTTCTGTTGCTAATTTTAGCTAATACTACTTTTTTAAATATTATACAATATTTTTTAACACCCTGTATATTAAATATTATATTACATTTGATCTGTCAATTTTTGATAACCCCGTGTATAATGATCACTTTATGTACGCAATATGCGATAATAAAACGTTTTCAATCAATTTTATTTGCATACTTTTCTGGAGCAATAACAGTTACACATCAAATGGAGGAGTGTTGAAAAATGAAGTTTATTCAGAACTCAAAAAATATAACCAAAAATAATTAGAAGCACTATTATTTTATGGTAGGGTATGTGATATTGAAACTAATGGTTTATGGGGAAGAACAGAGGATGACCAAGTCCAGCGGATCATATACCTTATTGTTAATTTATTTGTATGATAATAAAAATCACTTATTATTATTATTATTATTATTATTATTATTATTATTATTATTATTATTATTATAATGAACATATTACAGTAAGAAGTAGAAAAAATATATTATCGACATTTGATACCGCTTCACAGATGCACCCTGTATACAAGGTCTAAAGATATATGTATAATAAACGTCACAAATATTTTCAAACTATATAAGCGTAAAATTTAAAAAAGGTATAAAATAATCTGTCGGTATTTGTTCGTCTAGCATAATCGAGTTTCATTTTTTTATAATACATTGCTTGTTTTTAATCTTCAACAGTTTATATTTTTTCTATAGATTAACTGTTGATAATTATATGATTTAATTCCTCTAATTATTCACGATTTTATTGATAAACATTTTGGTGCATATTATATATAAAAAGAATATAATAATAACAATTTATTATCAATGTTTACCTCCAATGTGACTTATTTACAAATATCTCTTGAAATGTTTGTAACTAAAATAATAATATTATTTTATTTTCCAAAAGTTATTTGTTTTTTCCAATTTACAGTTAAAATAAATTCCTTAAACGCTAATAAATTCTCCATCAAATACGTAATTTACCATTCTATAAATTTTGATTAATAAATATATTTTCAAATAAGATTACCGTTAAGTCAATTTATTTTCGAATGAAAAAATGTGGATAAATTAAGAGAAATTCGTTGGATATTAATGTAATTATACTAATGTCGAATAATAATAAAAATATCTGTAGGAAATAAGGAAAAGGTAAGAAATAAAAACTAACCCACTTTCGTGAGAATTTAAGTAATTACTAATCGTATTATTATGCATCCTGTGAAATGAATTTACGTCACGTCCCCTGGTGAATTTAAGATTGTTGACAATGCATTTTATGATTATATCACTTATGGAATGCATATATGTATGTACACATTAAAATATTTCCAAATATTATTAGTTAAGAAGTAAAATTTAATTAGAATCAAAACCGCAATGTTTTTAAATAACATTTCTAGCTTTAATTATAAAATAACATTTCTATCAACTTTAAATTTAATTCAATAAAGTATACATATACTAACTAACTTTAAAAGTTATTATATTGTTAAAATCAATTGAATATGGCAATCTTTATTGAAATCGAAACCTGTCGGTATCGACGGTATTGTAAGAGCAATTCAGCATTATCAGCATTATTATAATCTAGCAAGATGTTAATGTTTCATAGCATACGCATTTTATTCTACTTGTGTGATAGTTTATTCACTCAAGTAGTGACAATAGTAGCCTAACTTTACAATTGTGAATAATATCTACTATTATCCGCTAGTTGTAGAATATACTATTACTGAAACAATAAAACTTAAATAATAAATTAATTAAAATGCTGTCTGACCACTGCAAGGTTCGACAAGTAATACGTTTGTCTCCATGTTATATACAATGAGTTCGATTTCAATTTCTGACTGAATCATAAATATTTATTTATCTCTACCTTACAGAATTCATAGTAAATAAACAAGTTCAGATTTATTTATTATCTTGTCTCACATCATCATCATACTCCGAAGGACCTCTAGCAAAATTAAAACCTGATTGATTAAAATCGTTAGAATAAAGCACAAAAATAATAAATTGCATATTCTAGCTCCAACTCAACTTTTCTAAATTATAAAAAATTTTACATATTGGTGTGAGGTCTTCTGTTAGTAAAGACTACAGGCAATTGTATAGTATAATGTACAAAACACAGCGTCCATAAAAAAACTATCAATTTGATAAAAACAGGAATTCAGAAGACAATAAGAAGTGCAAAAATAGATACTCGAAACTCATAGAGCTCTACAAAGATATAGTGACATCCCGACAAGTTTTCGATAACTAGTTAGGATGACACTATATCCCGCAATACATTTTTATTATTGTTGTGATTAAGGGCGCGGTTTAGTAAGTGTCCTAAAATTACAAGCAAAACTCACGCAATTTAAATCGTTTTTAAATTTAATTTTTTGCAACGTGTAGATAATGAAATTTCCAGACTAATAAAATATATAAAAATCCAAAACCGTAAATTGTCTATTAAATTTTTAAATTGAAGTGTCATTCAATCAAAAATCCAACAACCATTAAAAGTACTAAACTGCAAAAAACATTAGTCATTAAAAATCCTATTAGAATATGAATTGGCAACTTGATTAGAGAAATAAGTAGCGGATGTTAGTCTGATATTGTTTGTTAACTTATTAAAATGTCTTTTTTAAACAAAATATACGCCAATATTCATTAGATTTGCAGTTATTGTAATAATCTCATAGTATTAAATTAGTGCGTATTCGGTTGTCAAATTTTTAAGAAAAACCAAATCTTTTTTCTAAATCTATTGCTGAACAAAAACCAAATAACGTCAACCAAAAAAATATTAGAGTTGGTTGAACGCAATCCATCCGCTATTGTGCAAATAATATCTAATCATGCTAATGTTGCACAAATAAAATATTATATATCTAACATAAAGTATCATCTATAGTAAGTGTAGATTTTGTTATAAACGTATTTTGATTTTTCCAAATGCAGTTTTGTCTTTAGTTTCTTGAACATCATCAATTTCTTGACAACATTTCGTTGACTAACAAAACTACCTTGATGGTATTAATAATAACCAAAACTCACATTGCTAGTCCAATGAAAACCTTCACAAAATCAACAAAAAAACATTTTCAGCTCGGATTGCGGTAAACATTTAGTATTGAATTATTTACAATGAACTTGTTGAACTGATTGTTATAGAAAAACGTTTAATAAGCATGGTTTTTATTTCTTTTTTACATTAACTGCGCCTTCTGTTGCAGAACGTTACTCTTCCAAACAGAGATCACATGTGCTGGAATTAGCGCGGCGTCTAATTTTGGTAGACAAGGAAGTACGTTTTTAAACAATTCATATCACAATCATTGGATTATCATCTGACCTAACAAGAGGTGTTAGACAAAAAGGTGGTGTTAGGCAAAATAGTCTTGCAATAAGAATGAACTTGTAAACCAAATTATGAATGCAACGCAAATAAAAAATCTCCAGACATTGTGAGGCCAGAAGTTCAATTAATTTTAAGCATAATTTAGTTCTTTTACAAAAACTTCAAAACAGAGTTTTCATGTTCTTCTAGCAGTAGTAGGCAGTTAACTGGATTTATTAAAAATTCATATCACAATTTCTGAATTGAAAGAGGTGATTCAGTGGCTTGGCCTCCAAAACCACCTAACCAAACCTCTTGACTACTTTCTTTGGGGGCATATAAAGTTAATAGTTTATACAAAAAATCTTGCATTTGCAATGAACTTGATACTGCTGAGCAAATAGAACATTGTAGGGCCAGCTGTTTGATTAATTTTACGCAAGGCCCAAACTTTGTATTGAAACTGCAGAAAATAATTTTGAACAGAACACTATTTTAACTAAACAATCTTTCAGCATTGCATTAATTGCTATAGTTCTGTTACGAAGCATTTTCGGTCATGTTTATTAGGCAATTATAACTTTTTTTCATTTATTGTGCTTTTACGGCTATTTTGCATCGCCAGAGTAAGTCTGCGACTTGTTTAAAGTGGTTTGGTGGGACCAACAGCTTATTAGGTGACTTCCAAACCACCCTGGTGGATAAAGTTATTATTTTAGTCGTATTTCGGGGATCAAACCCCGGACTGCTTGCATGAGATGCAAATACTCTATCATAAAGCTATAAATCTCAAATCATAAAACACTCTTTGTTTTTAGCCAAATAACATTTCGGTTCACTTAACTTCAATTGCATTTTGCTTGACAGAGTGCAAACATAAACACTGTAACGTTGGCGGCGTAATGCATATAACCTAACCTAACCTAACATCACCGCTTGAAAGCCATCAAAAAGGTAATAAAACAAAAACAAACAAGCCACTCTGCACAAAGCGTAGCCAAGTGATTGCTACCAGAACAAAACGTGCCCAATTTAAAACCAGCAGAAAACTCAAAACTAAGTATAAAACTACAAATCCCACCAATGTCCTATCAATTATTTTAAGTAACCATTATCCGATTAGGTTAGTTTAGTGAGAAAAACCACAAATTGTTATAATAAAACAGAGTTAAAAAGTTTATAAATTAAAAAATAATCGTATAAATATCGGCAAAGCAGTAGATTTGTTAACCTGTTAACGCAAACTACGCCTAATAAAAAAATACACTTCCTTTCAGAAAAATTTCTCCTATGCAAATGTTAGAAGTTTATTTGTTCAAAAAAAAAGTTGATATCTAATCTTTTAATGAGCACACAATTACGGGACGGAACGAAACAGTAGGTAAAACACTTCAGATCATGATTACCAGCTAGTAGTTTAAACTAAAGTGCCCAACCACCCGCCCAAGTGTCTGTTTCTGTTTCTCCTCTCTGCAAGTATTAGAAGTCTAACTACTGGATTGGTAGATGTATATTTACAAGAAACTGAAAGTTTTTCGTCTTTGCCAACGTTAGAAGTCTTCATGTTACAGATAAATAATAAATCTAGTCTATTAATAACCAATACTTAAGTAAACGGGTAGGTTACTCCAGATCATAATTACCAGTAAGTAGTTTAAACTGCTGTGCCCATCCACCAGCTCGAGAGGTAGTTAACAAGAAATCCCTCTTTGCAAACGTTAGAAGTCTATATGCTAAAGAAAGGGATAATAAATCCAATCTCTTAACGACCAACACTTGACTGGTCAGTGGGTTACTCCAGATCATAATTACCATTAAATAATTTAAACTGGAAAGCTCAACTACCTGGCCGAGTATTTGTTATCAAGGAATTGAAAGTTTCTCTGCTTTGCAAACGTTAAAAATCAGAAGAGGATGTAATGAATCCAATCTATTGATGACCAACACTTTGATAGGGTTGGTGGGCCAGTCCAATTTATAATTAACAACCAGTAATTTAAACTTTAGTAAAGAATCAAATAAAGCAGAATTAAACTTTGCTTACTATTTAAAGAATTAAAAAACTCAACATTTCATTCTCAGCATAAAAATAACAAAAAATATACTAAAAGAATATTGATAGTAAGTTGGATAAGATAACTACAATTATTTAATAAATCTATAGCCAAATCCTGTAGAAGACATTGCAAATGGTTCTTCAGAAATACAAAACTACGGCAAAGCTGGCAACTTTACACTGGTATTGTATCCGCTGCTAGATGAGTAACATAAAACTGCAATGCTATTAGAAACAATAGTAGCAAATAAAATTAAAAATGAAAACATCAAAGTATTTACCCATTCAGTATGGGTTTATAAAAACATAATAGATATTGCAAAATTTTAAGAACAGCCCCTCACTGCTAATAATCTACAAGACCTAGAAGAAAAAGTAAACCCAATATGCTCATCACAAAGCAGCATGGTCAATGGTTAAAACGTCTGCACTCAAAAACGATGATAACTACTGAAAAAGAATACTTATTCAATTCAAAATTCATTGTCCCATATGGCAAGAAACGTTAAACTGTGTACATGTATAAGAAGAGTTGTAGTACAGTTAAATACTTACATAGACAGGCAACGCAATGATCTTCTTATAGTGCCATACTCGCTACGAGTATTCGGCGCCCCTCTCGTATGTTTGTGGTGCGCGATAATAGTTCCACACAAACATACGGGACCTACTGTTTAACGTGGAATCCGAACCACACCACTAGAGGGGTTTACTAGGCAAATACTTTGCTGGTTTGCCATTGCCTTGCAAAGGAGACGACCGCATCAAAATATATTCGACAAATTAGATATTGCCGCTGCCGGAAATCGAACCCGGGCTGCCTGCACAACAGTCCTCGCACTAGACCATTGTGCTACGGTCGCCGCATTGATAGCAAGTTTTATTAAAATCAGACGATCAAAACAATTTTTTTTTTATATAAATTTAATAACTGATGTATTTTATGTAAATTGCCTCTCCACCCAGTGTAAGAGACATACACTAGTGTTTCAGGGTATGCATCCTTCATCGGTGTGTCTAGCATATCACAGACCAGATAAAACCTGCCACTGGTTCAAATCTTTCAGCTAATCGTCAAGCTTGTCTTCGTTTCGCAAGGGATTATCTGAATTAGATACTGGAGCAGTAGGATTCTCTACTGTTTTCCGTTGATACCAACATAATATGCTTATATAGCAGCGACCAAAGAAAGATGTACTCTCTTTCTGTAAAACCGGGGAGCAATTTGCAAAGTGCTACATTAAAGAGCTGACCGGCTACAGAGGCAGTTCATGCATTATCTAGAACGCAATTTCTCTGAAAGCACACTCGTAAAAGATCCAATTGACCCAAGAGCTCAAAGTTCATGACCATAGACAACGCTGGTTGTTCGCTGACTGAGCATAGAATCGTTTTGAAGAATACCTCAATTTTGGCGGAAAAATCATCTTTCGCAACCAGGCGCATTTTTGGATGAATGGCTATGTTAACAAGCAAAATTGCCGTTTATAAGACAACACCAACCCACACGAGGTTCACCAGGTAATCCTCAAAAAGTTACCAATTGGTGTAGATTTTGGGCCGGCGGCGTCATTAGTAGTTTTTTGAAAAATTAAAACATAAATACCTAGACAACATGTGGTTCCTGCAGGACGGCGCCACGTGCCACACAGCGGGCGCCACTACTGACATTCTGCATGAACGTTTTGAGGCTAAGGTTATCTCTCGCAGTAGTGATGTAAATTGGCCACTATTGTCATTCGATTTGACTTCGCTAGACTTTTTCTTGTGGAGTTTCTTGAAGTCGCAGGTCTATGCAAACAAACCATAATCGACCGATGCCCTAAAAGTGAACATAACACAGACCATCGCTCAAATTCAGCCAGATCTATGCGAAAAAGTCATTGAAACACTCAGATCCGTGCCACCATAAGAAGCCGAGGCGGGCATTTGAACAATATCATATTCCACTCTTAATGGCATACATGGGCCTTTCAAATTAAAAAAAAATTGTTAATACCTCACATACAGCTTCTTTTATTCCATTTCAACATCTACCCGTCCTTATTAAAAACCCTTTATGATACAAACTAAAGCAAAAATCCAAGCCAGAGTTTCTGCTCCAACGCACATCCCCGAGGTTATTTTTGTAGTAGAAAAAAAGTGGCATAATATTCCACAAGAAAAACATCAAACATAATTAGGTATATGCCTAACCGTATTCGGGATGTTATTTTGGCAATAAGTCATACCCATTATTAAAAACTACGAGTTAATCTTGTTAAATTTCTAAGAAAATGTGTTCCATCCACAAATAAAAATGTTAATTTGATTCATGCATTTTTTACTACCCAACCTCACCTTACTCAACCAACAAACAATGTTATAACGTAAATAATATGTTTCAATTACTCCTAAGCAGTAATATTTATTCAAATTTGTCTTTCGCTATCATGTGATGCCGTGGTCACGCAAGGCACACTGACGAGGTTAGTAGAACCAAAACAATTGTATGTGCTTGACCCTTAGACCATTTCTATTGACTACATTATTTTACTTATTAAATTATTAAACTTTCCTTTGATGCAACAGATATTGTATGAAAAATAATGTCAAATAATATTTCCATCTAAACAAATGTACAGAAAAAACAATTAAAAAACTCCTGTTAAATGAAAATTGAGTGATAATTTCAAAACATAAAATTAAAGCATACAAAATATATAACATATTACTTATTATTCTTAATAAATAAACTAGCGGATGTTTACGTGCTAAATAGGATCGGAGTGATGTAAAGGTAAAATTTATGATTATCTTGTAAAAGAGAATGTAGAAAAGATTCTAAAAGCAGATACCAAATAAGTATAATAGTTCTTGTCCATCCTCCTTTTAGATCTCCCTTTTTGAAAGACATAGACAGATGTATAGAACGTCCTCATTCGTAAAAACAAATTCAAGATAAATGGAATGAATTACGTATAAGGTAATCATCCATCTCTTTATTTCTACCGTTCACTTCTATCTAATGCGAAAGAGAAACATGTGAAACTATCTGCCGAGAAAGAAACCTTACATTTTCATGTCTCAGCATTTGTGTTTAATTAAAGATTTCTAATGTGTTCGTATTTGTAGGCATAAATTATGCAAAGGCAGAATTTGGAAATATTTGCTGATGATTTTTTTTTTATTTGTGTGTGTGTTAACTGCAGAAACGAGAAAAACTACCTTTCACATTTTGCGCTTTGACAAATTGCTATCATTTAACCTATATTTTATTAACTTTCGTTAATCGTTTATTATTCATTGAGAATGATTGAAATGTGAAAAGAATGCTTGAAAAGATGAACCCAATTTCTAGCAGCCACTTCTTAAAGCAATCGACGATTTAAATTAGCTTATATTTAATTACTTAAAAATATAATAATTAAGTTGCGTCAGATTGATAGAATCTAACTTCTTATGCGCTCATAATAAATAAATTAAAATCAGTAGCAGATTAAATCTAAATAACTAAATCGTGTTCAATTTCAGTAAATTTAATAATTAAAATAAATAATCAGTAATAATATATTACGACCATTTCAAATCGTATCGTACAAGAAACAAAGTAAAAAAACTAGAAATAACAATTTTGCTTTATGTTACATATTGCTAACTTAATTATTCGGCAGCGTATGAGCTCCAACCGTTTAATGGCTCAAGCGCCAGTCACATAATAGTGTGAAACTCATTAAACATATATTACAAGTCGTTATTTGTAGTTTTATAAGAAAATTCTTAAGATTATCGTAAAGACTGTAATTCAAACAGCACCCGCTGAGAATTAGAATTAAGCTACGGAATAGTAATAAATATAAAATGCCATTACTTACATAAGTTATAAATTATTTTTACAGTTTTCTATTATATTGTCAGACATTATTACAAGAGTAATTATTCTAAAATTGCTTCGTTGGTAAAAGTTTATTAATATTACTAAAAATAGATATAAATAAAAATAGAAAAATAATGCTTTATACACTAAATTGCGACTAGCCCAGCGAGCGTCCGTTAAATTAGTTAGAAAGGATTATTTTAATAATATACAGGGTTAGTCAAAATTACCGAAACACCTAAATAATTCACCAAAAATAATTTTTTTTTTGTTTTTAGCATATCTAATACTATAATTATTTACCGATGTGAAGACACCAACAAACCCCACCAACAAAACTAGGTTGACTAAAAATGCATTTGCTCGGTTATTAAACATCAAAAAAAAATAAATAAATACACCATTCGATAGCTCTTGAAATTTTATTTTGATCATTAATAACCGAGCAAATGCATTTTTAGTCAAACTAGTTTTGTTGGTGGGGTTTGTTGGTGTCTTCACATCGGTTAATTATTTTTGTAATAAATATACCCTTCTCCTAATAAGACAACACCAATAGTATACAAGGTGTTAGGTAAACATGCCGCAGAAATTCAAGGAGTTATTCCTTGGCCTATTCTAAGAATATTTTGTCCTAGAATGATTTCTGAAAAACTCCTTTGTTTTGAAGATACAAGGTGAACAAAAGTTTCGAGAATCATATTCAAAATTTGTTGAAATCATTAATGTACATAAAAGTATGGCGTACGCCAATGAGTATATCAAGTCCAAAAAATTAATGAATTTATTAAGTACAAAATTTTTTTAACGATAATTTGGAACGGCTGTTTTATCTACTAATGTACAAGTGGATTTCATTTGTATACGTTTGTTTGTTTTTAATCACTATACAAACTCCGATATGACTGACATGTATTTCATGTATAAACTTGCTGATGGCAATTCGTTACAAGATAGACGATTGTACATTGAACGGTTTTCTGGCAGTAATATCCCCAACCAAAAAATCGTCAAAAACATTAATCCACATCTTCGTGAAACATGCACATTGAAACGAAATGGAGAGCCAGGAAGATCAATGACAGTAAGAACGGTACAACTGGAACAGAATGTGCTGGACATGATAGACAAAAATCCATGTAGTTCTACGTATAAAAATGCTTATACTTTGAATGTAAGTCATTTGACAGTTTGTTGTATCCATACCACATTCAGCGTGTTCAGGTAATACTGATTTTCCTTCACGTATTGCGTTATGTCAATAGCTTTTGCAAACATTAGTTCTAATACCTCAATTCCTAACACATATTCTTTTTACCGATGAAGCCAGTATCTCAAGAAATGCAATAAGAAATTTTCATAACAACCATGTGTGAGCTGATAAAAATCCACATCAAGCATGTGAAGATCGTTTACAACATCAGTTCTCCTTGAATGTTTGGGTTGGAATTGTGAGCGACTGTCTAATTGGACCAGTATTTCTACTAGAAAGACTTACAGGCGAGGTGTATCGCAACTTTTTGAAACATATGCTACCTTAGTTTCTGGATGTGCACCACCACATTTCAGTTTGGTTGCTCGTGATTACTTAACAGCAACATACGGAGATCGCTGGATTGGTCGAAGTAAGCCACACGCATGGCCTGATTAATCCCTAGACTTAAACTTCCTGGATTATTTCTTATGAGACTATCTAAAGTAATCAGTTTACGCTACTCCAGTGGATAATTTAGACAACTTGCAAAATCGGATAATTGCTGGGTGTAACTCAATTAGAAACAACCCTGGTGTGTTTGAAAGAGTTTGGCACTCAATGGCGAGAAGATTGAATGCTTGTATCCAAGCTGAAAGAAGTCATTTCAAACATTTATGGTAGATTCAGCAACTTTACATGTACTTTTTGATAATAAAATTTTGTAACTGTCGCAAATTTTGTTCACCCTGTATCTTCAAAACAAAGAGATTTTTCAGAAATCATCATAAGACAAAATATTCGTAGAAAAGGCCAAGGAATAACCTCTTAAATTTTTGCCTCATGTTTACCTAACACCCTGTATAGTGTATCAAGAACCTAAAATAGGCTATAGCAGTACAAAGGAGCAAAGCGAGTGAGTTACATTCAATATTTTTTCGCCTGCTCCAAATAAAAACATTGTTTTACAAAATTTCAAAGTTTATTATAATTAATCAGTTGTTAGATTTTAAGGTATGATGACGTCATGTGAAACCGTAAGGCCCAAAGTCCTCTAAATCGTCGTTTCGGCCCGCATTTTAGGGCCAAAACAAATAAAAAAAAGTTAAGTCAAATTCATTTTAGGCAACGAGTTGTCAAAAAATTAAATTCAATAAAAAAAGAATGTAAAATATTGAAGGGGGTGGTAGTACAAACCAGAACAAACAAAAAAGTCTTAATAAACATGGGTTGTCATAGCAACGGTTTCGGAGATCATTTGTTTTTATATATTTTTAAAAAGAACAGAGTTGTAGAAGATGAAGTGCCCTCATTCCATTTCCAAACAGGCACAACATCTTTGTTTAAAAGACATTTGTACTCTTTCTAAAACACTCTCATTGGCTCAAATTTCTTAGCACTTTTCATTAATTTTTAACTGCAGCTTCTCGAAGCTATTTACAGGAGTAGCATACACTAATGATTTCAAATATCCCAAAAAAAAATCAGGCAATCTTGCTGGCCATAAAACTGGTCCGCTTCTTCCTACTCACCTATGTGGAAAAGTTTGGTCTTAATGCTCTCTAACAACAATCGAAATGAGCTAGAGCACATCATGCTGAAACCACATTTGTTGCCTGTGGGCCAAAGAAATGTTATCCAGAAGATCATACATTGTGTTATGCAGAAAGTTAAGGTAATCAGCGCCTGTTAATGGGTTTGGTAAAACAACAGGACCTAGAAACCTGTCGCCTACAATACCCTTCCAAATGTTTAATGATAAACGTGTCTAATGTATACATTCAATTACAGCATGGGGATTTTTGTTGGCCTAACGATGTACATTATGAAAATTGACAACTTCATTTTGTGTGAACCCGGCTTCATCTATAAAAAAAATTTTGGCAAAAAACTCCGGGACTTCAGCATCCTTGCGTAGAAACCAGCAACAATAAACCAAACTTGCCTGATGATTAGTTAAACTTAAAGCCTGTACTCCATTACATGATATGGATGGAGCAGCTGCTCGTGGAGAGTTCTCCAAACAAGAGTAGCACCAATTCTTACCTCGGCTGATATCCGTGCTATAATTTTGTTTTGCTAGAAGTAGATACCGACCTTAGTCTGCCAAAAAGATAGCACTGTTTTCGAAATAAACCGGTATCTCTCAGTTTCTAGTAAAATTTTCCACATATACAATATGATGGAATCTGGCAGTTTGGATTAGCTTCTACATAAAGAAGTCGCGCTTTGGTCCAATCCCATTAGCACAACCATACATGAAATGCATCTCGGCAAGTTCTTCATTAGAGTAATCAGCCACAGCAATGAAACCTTGTGCTTTAACAACAACTGTCAAATACTGAATGTTTATTTCACAAAACATCAGCCAACTATGATAGAAAATGCATGTTTTTGCAAAATAAAAAATTGAGGAAAAAAATAATAACAATAAATAATGTTCCATCTCCGAAACTGTTGCTATAACAACCCATGCTTATTAAGACTTTTTTGTTTATTGTGGTTCGTACTACCATCCCCTTAAATATTTTACATTCTTTTTTGAACACCCTGTATAACTAAACAAATACATATATGATGCTTGTCCTTACTTTGACTCAATTAACTACTGTAAAATATTGATCACCCTGTATTACTGTAACTTTAAATAATTGCATTATTCCCTGATAATCTTAGCTTGCAGCTATGTAGATATCGTATAAATCATTGACAGAACATAAACTTGTTTCAACTTTCTTAAAATAATTTACTATTTAAATAGAATAGGCGAGAACTTGAATTAAGTTGGATATGAAATTACTCTATATGTTTTATTAATCAGATGTAATAATGACGGCATCATCATCATCGTACTCGCAATTCTGAAACGAGACGTAATTAAATTATTCGTAATTACATACATGAATAATTAACTGCAATCGATCATTAGAAACATTTTCATAATCTATTACATTTATTTATTATGAACTAAATTACTACATGAAATCAAAATATCTCAATTATCTATTGAGAAATCAACTCACTTAAAAATAAATGTAATAATTTTAAGTGTCAAATAAAGTTTTATCATCAAGCTTTACCGTTTTGTTTGTTTATGTTATCATCTTTTCTGATAAACCCAACTTTATACTTTTATTACTTACAAAATGTAATATCAAGATAGGAGTTATTTAATATCTAAAATGTGTTGAAACAAACATATTTTATGAAAGACATTGTTGCTATATTTAAAGAGAAATTCGTATGGGAAACTGAAGAGTATAAAGTACGAAAAAATAATATTGAAAGGAGGACTGAAAGCGTTTCTCTCCGTTCTGTTTTTTTTCTATAGGCTTTTTATATTCTTTAGAACTAAAATTATTTTTTTGTATTTCTATTAATGAAAGAAATTCGACATTTTCATTCATTATTGCAAATAACTAAATAAAATTTTAATTATAATTATAAAAGTTACGCAAGTGGTTTATATTTTATAAATTGAGCAGACTGTGCAGACTATATTTTAATATAAACTAATCTTGCAACTCATCTATTAACATACATACTGCAATTTAGTTCCGGAGAACTGTGTTGTTTCCGGCATGTTCCCAAACTGTCAAAAATGTGCATTATTTACCTTTAAAAACTGAAATATAATTGACAATGTTTCTAAAAACACCAAACTTCCTTCAGCTATTTGAAAGGTTGCCATAAATGTAAACAATGTTCTAAAGTTTTTAAGCATATTTCCTAATTGTCAAACATGTTCCCAAAATGTCTAAAATGTGCAAGAATCAAGGACTGCTAATGTTCTCAAGATACTACGGATAATGTTCCAGAGATAATAAACACTTTCAAGCTTTTGTAAAGGCATGTTCCCTGATTATCAAACATGTTCTCAAATTGTCAAAAATGTTTCCGATCTGTCAAAAATATTCGCCAGCTATCAAAAATGTTCTTATACTGTCAAAATGTTCATTTATAAGTATGTTTCCTAGTTTTCAAACATGTTCTCAATATGTCAAAACTGTTCTTGGACTGCAAAAAAAAATGTCAAACATTTTCTTGTACCTCCAAAAATATTCATTATTTGTGATAAACATGAGGAATGTTCTAAAGTTTTCAAAATATCAAACATTAAGATGTCAAAAATCTTCATAATCTCCTAAAAAAGTTATCAAACTGTCAAAAATGTTTTCAAGCTTTTAAGCGAGTTATCCTCCTAATTTGAAAAACATTATTTCAAATTTTAAAAATATGTTCCACATATTGCAAATATGTTCAGGAGTCAAACATACTTCTTTTTCTTCTTTTTCATTTTGTACTAAGTCTATGGCTTGTTTTCTCCCACTCCACCTCTCAGTTGTTCTGCAATACTGACACCAGTACACTCTCCATCTCTTTGGTGGTCTACCGAGTGATTTTCGTGTTTCTGATCTTCCTTTTTTTGCTACCTTGACTATCCGGTGATCTTCCATCCTTGTTACGTGCTCATTCAAACAAGCAAAATCTATAACTCAAATCAAACTTGTTTGCGCTTATTCATTAGAATATTTCTTAACTTACATTCTCCATAAACAAATTGGTTTTTAAATTTTCAATAAACTGATTTAAAAAGTACTATATTCATGTATAGAAGCAACCGTAGCACAATGGTCTAGTGCGAGAACTGTTGAGCAGGCAACCCGGGTTCGAGTCCCGGCAGCAAAAATATATAATTTTTCGAATATATTCCTTCTCAAGGCAATAGCAAACTAGCAAAGTATTTTCCTAGTAAACCCCTTTGGTGGCATTGTTCGAATTCCACGTTAAACTGTAGCTCCCGCATGTTTGTGTAGAACTATTATCGCACACCACAAACATATGAGAAGGAAACCTACGCTCGTAGCGAGTACGACTCTATAAGAAGAAGATAATCATGTAAACGTTGTTGTTGCACGTGTAGGCCAAAATATTTATTTGTGTTTTGACATTTTACAGTCTAGCTGTTCACCTCAACTAATATTACAATTTGTAAATTGAACGCTGACCAGGCAGCTATTTTAACTCCGCAGCCTAGCTTACGTCTTGGAGGCTTTTTGAAAGCCGTGTATATTTGTACCCTATAGTTTATAATTCACACACACGCATTTTAGTGCCAGTTTGTCAGTTTTAAACAATTAAGGACAGAATTGTCAGGAATGGTTCTGTGGTAAGCCACCGGGAGCGCTTCACTCGCACTGTAGTAAAATACTGCCCATGGCGCCGATCACCTAATAAAATCAAACTACTAATTGTGTAATAAAAACAGTACCGAACGTAATAGACGGAGCCATCGGTGGACTTATTGTTTACACCCTAAAGTATCCTCATCTTCGGTGTTACTTTTAAAGCAAACAAATAATCATTTTGTGATAATTTTTGTAATTTTTTTCATATAAATATCATTAATATGAACTAAGTTTGAAATAAATTGAACAATTTTTACCACTAAACTTTTTTATTTATTAATATATTTTTACCAAAATAGCTTATTCAAATGTTGTTATTATACTCATAATAATGCCGAAAACGGAAATGAATTATCTTAATTAACTTCCGAGAAAAGCTGCACGATAGTTTTATGAGACAATTTTCCCACCTTAACCAGATTTTACTAGTATATTTTGCATTTGTGATAATTTCGATAAAAAAGTATACTATCTTGATTATCGTTCCTGAACCGAATTTGCCCAGACAACATACATTCACACAACTTGTTTTCTGAAATCAGACAATTTATTGTAGAATCATGTAGAGATGAAATCATCAAATTGGTTTTCTTAAAAATATTGAATTTGCGGTAATCAGAAGTCTTATAGCTAATTGTCGATAAAGATCAAAAAGTTTTGAACAACTTTATATTTTAGTGAAACAATTGCTAGTTCGTGATTGTAGCATGAGATTTGTCACCAACTAAACTAAGAAGCAAATACAAACTTATTTTTTAGTTTTGGTTGCTGTTTTTAACACTAATTTCTTGCCAAACAAGAAGCAAACATTTTACTGAACTAGCACTTGCTTGAATTTTATGATTTAAATCGTACTGGTGCATTAAAACAAGACGTCACCGGCTGCCAGCCTACTTGGTAGATAGTATAGTTCTCGCTTTGAATTTTGTATGGTATCGCTCATGTACTATTGCTTTTAGCTTGTATGACTTTAGTTAGAATAGTTTTTAATTTTATTTTTTATAAGTTACAATCGGATTTGTTCTAAATCCTGTAAAATCAGTGGAATTGTGGTTCTCATCTTTAAATTGCTTTTGCTCAGATGTTCTTTTCTATGCAATCTTTCAAATTTAAACATTTTTTTCTAGTGTTATCTAACTAAGATGTATTTCTTTTTCAGTAATGCCGTAGTTTGTTTAAGTCAAGTGTGTTTGTCAAAACTTGTTTTTAAATTAGATGGCTTTGCGAGAGTAAGCCTTTTCATGCGGTGCTTATCTTGTTTATCGCTTAGAATTGCTTTTGCTTATAAATATTAGTTGTACCGTTTTATTGGATGCGTTCAGCAAACATTTCCTCTTTGTGTAATTCACTCCAGAGCCACTGTGGGTATGATTGTTCTATTGTGCATCTTTGACATCTTACTCCTTTAGCAATTCTGTTTCTTCAAGAGCTTTTGCCAAAAAATTTCTGCTTTCAGACTGTTTATACAGACCATAACTAATTTAGATTTCATTACTGGCAAACGTAGTGCTTAAAAAGCCGCTTGGCTATTGTACATAATAGTAATCGGTTTGTTAGAGTATAGTTCCTCGATCATGTATTGGAACACCAATCGATAGCGCCACTTTTGTTTGTTATACCAAAGCATATTTAATCAAAGATAGCGTTATTTGCTTTTTCCCGGTTTTTGTCTTAGTATATACCATTCCGGTTCCATTTTAGTCATTGGCTACCGTAGTATACCGTAGTTTTTTTTACTATGTCTGTTACCTTTTGTTTGTTCATTTTGGCTTGCGGTATTCTCATGCAAAAGTGTGACACACAAATGCAACACCTTAAACCAAGAAATCCATGCCAAGAAACTAAAATTTTGTAAATAAAAAATGAAAAAGTAGCTCAGTGGACGCTTAAATTGTTCCAGGTTTAAGCCTCAGCTCCAGCAAGGTATATTAAGAAACTCCAGTTATCGTGTCCATATAAATTATATTTATTATAAAAGTGTAGGTGGACCAGATATTAAGTTTCGTCAGTATCTAAAGTTCCTTCATTATTTCAATTAACAGGTTCGATAGTATATAAAAATGACCCACAGAATTCACTAAACCGACTGAATGTTGCACCAAATGAAATTGATCCGTGTATAAATGTAGCAAAAACTAAAATCAAGCTCTTCAAAAAGGTCAAAAAAGGCAGTGATTGTAGAATCGGGTTAAACGGTAAACGCTTAGATCAAGTGAATGCTTATCTGTAATTGAGAAAAATGTTTAACAAAAATGGTAGTTTAGATGGAGAAATTAAGAGACGGGTAAAAACATTGCGGCAAATAGTTGAAAGTAAGTGTACGATTGCAAAAAATGAAGTATTTTTCAAGGAAAGTGTGTTGACATCAACTCTGCTGTATAGATCTGAAGCATAAGTATGTCAAGAGAAACACAAATAAAAATAAATTTGGTTGAAATGGAGTACTAAGAAGTGTGTGTGAAAAACTTGTACAGAGTTAAAAATAAGTGAGTAATAAACAAATGTGGTTTGAAGATAACACCGATAGACTTGCTTTGACAATGTTGAGAACATAAACATATTTAAAAGCTGCAACCACAGATTCAGGAGATTAACTTGGCTTATATGAGTCCTGTACAAACTTTTCGAGTAAAATGCAAAAATCTGCCAGAAAATGACACCTTTGATGCAAATTTAATAAGTTTTATCACACAATAAAGGTTCAAATATCTATTTAGAAAACTGAAACTAATGTCAAAAGATGCGTTATTCAATGATGATTCACGTAGTTATCTTGGCTTATATAGGCTCAGTACAAAGTTTTCGAGTAAAATGCAAAAAACTGTTAAAACTTGATGCAAATTTGGTGTTTCATAGAAAAATGACACTAGCCTAAAAAAAACCAACTCAGTTGTAAGCAATATAATTTATTGGTTAACAACCGCTGTACAGACGCTCGATGATTGTAAACTCTTTGTAGTTCAATCAAACTCTCCACAAAAATCATTGTAACAGTTGCAGTCGTTGGAAAATTAAACTTTCACTGTATTTTATGCGCAACACTAAGTTTCCATCGCGTTTCAATATAGTTAATCAAAAACCTTTGTTGTATCGGCTAAGTTAGTTCCTTTAACAAAACTTGGATGACCACGT
Organism: Tachinus rufipes; assembly: GCA_963932245.1. Lineage (NCBI taxonomy): Eukaryota > Metazoa > Arthropoda > Insecta > Coleoptera > Staphylinidae > Tachinus > Tachinus rufipes. The sequence goes on along the minus strand of OZ010742.1, from coordinate 31,692,703 downwards.
CTTGACAAATTGGCTCATACTTTGTGATTGCTTTTTAAGAAAATTAGGCTAGTTAGATAAACTCCTTTCATTTCAAAGGCTACAGCCATCAATAGAAGAGTATCGACAGTAAAATTTCTTGGAACTGTCCATCCAATATTAATTGCTCAAGATGAGTATCTTGCCTTGAATTTCGACATCAACATGAACACTGAACATGTTTCTCTTATATCAATTTCGTAATAACTAGATGTTGAGTAGGTAACACAATTGGATAGCGGAAATCTTTAATATCTGGCCTGTTAGATATTTTGGTTTGCGTCCACAGTATTTCAAGTTTGCAATAAATGGTTTTAACGTCTCTTCTACTATTAAATCTTTACTTCTTTCAGTGGACTTCTTCCTACAGTTATTAACAAAACTTGAGATTCATCCTATAAATCTTTAGCTGTTAAAAGGTGCAAAAAAAACATAAAATGTCAAAAATCCGAGCATAAAATATCAAAATATTGTAAAAATCCGGCCAAAAAACTGTTGAAAATGTAAAATTCTACTCATAAATTGTTTAATTGGCAAAATCCGACCATACAATATCAAAATATTGTTAAAAAGCACCAAAATCCGGCCATAAACTGTTAAAAAGTGTCAAAAATAACAAAATCCTGTCATAAAGTATAAAAATATTGTAAAAAAGCATCAACATTTGATCATAAACTGTTAAAAATGCAAAACTCTATTGGCAAAAAGCTAAAAATACTCAAATCTGTTCATAAAATATTAAAGTACTTTTGTTCAAAAAATGTCAAAACTGCAACTATCAATAAACAGTAATGATAAAACAATACTAGTGAAGTGATATACCTATCGATTAAAATTATATCAAAAATGAAACTTTTTTTGGATTTCCCGCGGTTCACCCAAACACCTCCTACGTCAAAAATTTGGGTCGCAACCAGAAGTTAAGAATCGCTGGTTTAAAGAATATTATGTAACAAAAAAAAGTATGCATATAAGCCTCTATATTTAATTTTTTTTACAAAAATCATATTTTAAAAGTTTTTTTTTTTTAATATCTAAGTACGGCAAACAAAATTAAAATCAGAGCAACATTTTACGTAGAAGGTCCTAAACAACAAAAGGAGTAAGAGGGCTGCCCACTGAGTCCCACCTTGTTTGCAACCTACATATCAGATGTAGAAGAAAAACTGAGGTTGGTTCAAGCAGGAGGGGTAGTAGATGGTAGTGAAAGTGTGGTCGCTAGCATATGCCGACGACATTATAATACTAGTCAATGTAAAAAAAAACAAAATTATGGTGTTCAGAAAGGGGGGTGTAAGAAAAAAGCAAAGGACTGGAAATGGAATGGGCAAGGTATTACGGAAGTAATATCTTTTAAATATTTCGGATATGTTTTTTGCACAAATAACAGTGAGAGCAAGCACATTAAAGAGATAGTTCAAAAGGCAAATATAGTAGTGGAGCAAGTTTGGAGATTAAGTGAAAGAAAATTTGAGTGCATGAGAATAAAAGGTTTAATGTTTGATAGTTTAGTTAAGAGTATAATATTGAATGGATCAGAAATATGCTAGGTTTAAACCAAGAAACTCCAGCATATATTGTGCTGAAGGAAGTAAAAAAAAAAAAACAATGAAGTATGAAGAAAGAATGAGACAAAAACACGAATGTAAAATCTTACAAGAATGCATGAAAAAGAAAATGAGAGCAAAAATGGAAAGCTAAGGAAGATCAGGAGAAATTATTACAATAAAACTGGGTATGCTAGTCAAGAAATTGAAAGAATGGGAGAATCTGGGAGAGAGACATGGCACAAAATTATAGAAAAAGATAGCAATATACAAAAGCAAAAAAGGAGAATACGGGTGAATGAGTCTAGGTACAAAGCAAATTATGAACAAATTATAGAAAATGAACTGCCAATGTACCTAGAGAGTAATAGATATAGTAAAGATGATAAAAAGATGATTACAAAATTCAGATGTGGTAATAAAGAAGAGCTGACAAGACTTTAGATGGAAAAAGATTTAAAAATGTGCAGAATGTGCGGAGAGTCTAAGGAAACTATGAAACACATGTTAAAAGTAACAAAATGAAAGAAAAGCAGATCGAAAAAAATTAGATATTGAAAAGAGACGGAAGAGGGATAGAATGGATGAGGGCAGTTAAAAAACAAAGAAAAGAAGTAGACAAACAGAGACGAAAAAAATTTAGTTGTGGTTAGTTATATAAAGATTATGATTTTTTTTATTTTGGGTTATAAATATGTTTGTAAATGTAATTTTCAAGGCCGAAAAGCAAGAAACAAACTTTTTTTGATCTTCAAACAAAAAAGTCTTCAAACCTTCACTTTAGCCATAGTACTACAATTGAAGGCTAGCCAGCCACAGAAACAATTTCATAAATCTGCCTCCCCAAATTTTTTTTAGTAATCTTAAAAAATAAAATAAAAAATTAAATATAATATCGTTTCAGACAACTATTAAACCCAAAACAAAATTAAAATATTTTGCAATAAATTTTTAATTTTTTCCAAAAAAATTGCATTTTCTTTTAGTCAATTTATTAGATAACAAAAACTCTTTATAAATTGCTTAACAATTTAATCTTTTATTTTTGAAAGTCTATTTTTTTGTACAAAATGTTGCTTTGAAAAACCTTTTGGTTACAAGTTTTGTCTAACTACGCTTACCCATACATTGTGCTTCCATAAAAATAATTTCTTCCACCCACATCATAAAAGAAAACAAAAACAATAAAAGTTGTAAAAGTTTATTAAAATATGTTGTTATGTATATGAATTCAAGACAAATCTACGAAAATAATCTTATCAAAAGCTCTTAACACTTCAATAACTAAAAATAATAAATTTTCACAAAAACAACATTTTTGTGCAAAATTGTTCAATTATAAAAATCACATTTTCTACATCATCTAACAACATTAATCAATATATAAAAGTATTTTGACTTCTAAAATGTTTGGCCAATATTTAGACATATAATAATTAGATTTGCAAAATTGATTCAAAAATTGTTACCAAATACCCCTTTCCAAAATTATTTGTCAGAACATATGAATTTTGTTGTGCTTAATTTAAGATATGTGTAGTTGTTCAAAAACAACTTTTTTGGCAAATTGTAACTAATTGGTCCAGATATAATGAAGACTGCTTCAAAGTGTAGAAGATGAAATTGTCGTAAAATCTAGAATTATAATTAAAAATCTATATAACCAGAATTAATTTTAACTGAAATCAAAAATTGTAAACTAACTACTAATATTTAATATATTATTATAAAAAACTGATTTACGTTAATATCAAATAAGTAATATCTATAGAGTATGTTACATTAAAAATTCATTTCTAGTATTAATCCACCAGAAAAGATTTTTAATGTTGAGCAAACATTAGAAATATCTAAAGCCTTCGGATCGAAATGTGAAAAAGAACGGTGGAAAAAGAAAAGATAAAAAACACATTTCCCCCATTCCTTTCCCGCCATTGGACGACGTCTGGAAAATTCTTTTTGTTTTTCTTACATCCCTTTGTTCCCTTCAACGTTACATGACTCCATCTCGAAGGTTTTAAGCATTGATGTTCCTAACACATTTTAACTTTAATTAAATAATTCCATATTTGTTATAAACAATTTTGTGTGTGTAAAGTTTTGGGTTTATCAGTAAAAATGATAACGTAAACAAACAAAATGGTACGCTATGAATTATTATAAAAGGACTTTTAGATAAGAATTATACGGATGTAAAATTTTATTTTTCAAATTGTTATTGTTGGCATGGATTTAAGTGATAAGAAGCATTATCATTTTATCATTGATGTAAATACTTGAACTGTGGTTATGTAATTTTATTATTAAATTAAATTTAAATCTAGTTACTTTGTGTTAAATAAATTTAATTGTCAAATAAACTAAAGAATTTAAAAATATTTTGAATGCGCGGTTTGTTGGATTACGCACAGCGAGACGCATGTACGCGTGTGCGTGGGGATAGGACGGCGCCAATTTAAAATTTGAATGCCCGGCTACGCTTACGCACCGCAAATTCAACTTGACAGCGTTATATAAAAATATTTAATGAAAATCCTTTACACCCCCATCAATTAGCAACTTTTATGCATGTAAATATAAATAGTTAAAAAGCAAAAGAAGAGAAAGCACGAGAAATTGATAGATAGTTTAAAAAAATATCTGGGACAGATCTATTTCCGCAAATTACGCTCTAAATAATCCCAGAAAAGTACAAACAGAATTGGGCCATTTAACAGGGCTCTTACCTGTTTAGCCTTTTAATGAGCGGGAATATATCACAAAATAAACATGCGAAAAACTGAACACGTATAGCAATTCGGACAGATATGAAATAACAAGACCGTAGTGGAAAACGGACCGTACGATTAGAAGAGACAGGCTCACTATTTTGTTGTGGATCAAATTCATTCTCTCCTCTCATCTCTTTGCTCTCTCTTTTAAGTTTTCACCGTCCTCTCTCTCTTCTTGTATCCACTTCTCTAGAGCCGGCTGTAATGGGTGAGGTGGCCTGCACGAAATCGTTGCCCTTCCCCTTACCCCTCCGAAAGTTTAGCGTTGAAAGCTCGACTGTGCATTGGGCCGCGGAATTAAAATAAACGCGATCGACACGAACGCACCAACTGCGCAGCGAGTGTGACGTCAAAGGTACTTCGTCCCGACCGGTGTTCAGTACCCGGCTCTATCCAGCTACGCTCAAAGTTGCCGGTCGCTTTTAGTTAAGAAACGCCATTCCTCGATAAAGCACCGTTCAAAGTCGTCTCGTAAATTTATTCTATTTTGTGTTAAAATAATTGTGATATTACTTAGAAATAGTGCCAAAATAGGTAATTATAATTTCTATTAATATAATTCATTAATAGTAACAACGTTTTTAATAATTTTCGGCTTATTTTTCCGGCATCATGTAAAGCTTTGTTGGGGGCCCTTGCTCAAACATGAGCTTTTTAATCGGCTAACCATGTTTTTAGCGAGCTTTTTATTCAATCCATATATTATTCAATTCTTTTAATTACATTTCAAGCCGGTTTTAATTGATTTTTACTTGTAATTTTCCATTTATACAGGACCCATCGCCATTTTTCCCTGTTTGGTCGGAAAAGCGGCCATTGTTGGTACGTTCCAACGCTTGGCTTTCCCCTGCCCCACCCTTCCTCAACTAACTGTTTTTGAGCATCCATATATCAACACATAAAACAAAACAACATTCCTTTTACAATTTTATTGAATAACATTTAATCATTTTTACCAAATTAAAACTAATAATTCATACCCTACCACAATCCTATATAAACATTTTGATTCATTATTATTCAATCGTATGACAAATGACAAATTAAATTAACAAAAAATAAATTAACAAAAAAATGTTAAAAATCAATAATTCCACGTAACCAACAGCTACGCGCCATTTTCTCGCGTTGGCTTGGAAAAGCGGCCATTTGCCTGGGCCTCACCCAGCTTTCCCTTCTACCCCCTCCCGGGACCTAACTGTTTCCGTTATTGATCCAACGCGTCCTTTTCCAACAAGTTGTAACGATTTTTGGGTGTTGTTCGCTTGGACTTAGTTTTTGTTTTTTTAATTACAGTCAACAACAATGGATGACGACCAACAGTTTTGTTTACGGTGGAACAACCATCAATCCACTTTGGTAGCAGTATTTGACACTCTATTAGAAAATGGAACATTGGTTGACTGCACCTTGGCTGCCGAGGGAAAATACTTAAACGCTCATAAAGTTGTTTTATCAGCATGTAGTCCATATTTCGAAGTAAGTATCTTCGATTGAAAATTTTATTTATGTATTTAGCATTGCTCTTCGGTGATGATCATCTTCGGTATCCGGGAATCATAATTCAATCAATCGTTGAAATTTATAAATTTGACCTTTATTAAAATTCAGCATCGATCATTAATTTACAGCTTTGGTTGATCTTTATTAATTTTAACATCGATCTTGTTTTTTCAAAATTTACATCGATCTTTTAACTTCGTCATTTTTCAATATTGATCATCGGCAAACTTATAAATTTCAATTATGGCATTGACCTTCTCTTAATTATTTTCATTTTCGACATTGGTTTCTTTAAATATCAAATCTAATTAAATTAACAATTAATTTTAAGTAATAACAGCTTATGCATTGTTCGAATTTTTTAATATTGAACATAATTATGTAATTCAGATTATTTTTCTGTAATGGCATCGACCTTTATCTTGTAATATTTTCAGTTAACTTAAATAATTTTGAATGGCATCGACCTTTGTTAATATCAAATATTTTGAACATAATTCGATACGTTTTGATAATTTCTACAAATTAATGAAATATTTTATTATTCAATAGTCTCGACATTTAATATTAATTTCTAAGGTCTATATTGAACCTGTACCGGACTTCGATTATTTATTATAAATATTTTATTATTGATTGGAACATAAATTAATTTCTATTTAAAAATATATTTGAGTGAAAACAATCGATAAAAATATTTAAATTGTTGCTAGGTAGATTATCTAAGCCGATCATATACTTGCATAATATTGTAATTTACAATTGCATATAAATTTTGAGGTAGGACTTTAGTTGTTTCAAAATTCATAGATGTTTAAATATACACAAATTCTGAATTAATATATTTTATTAATTCTGACTGATTAATGAAACATTACATCATTTTTTAAATTTACAAACATTGTTTTGTTGAAACATAGACCATACTTAGAAAGGAGAAAGGAAAATCTTGTTAAATTGAGTCGGGCCTAGTAACTGGATTTCAATAAGTTTCCATTAAAATTTGACCTGCTGACATAGTTTCGTATTCTAAACATGTCTGAATTTGTTTTTATATCAATTGTTGACTTTTATATGTGAATAGCTGCAAGGATATTGTAACAGTTTTTTGTTTTGAAGAAAAATGCTTATTTATATTTATTATATAAATATGAAATGCGGTACTTCATATATTTTTTAAGCTAAAATTTTCTTCAATTCTTTTTTGTTTACAATAATTATGATTTTCACATTATTCGTCTTTTTGATATCAAAACACGTTCCGAACATTTCTTTGAATTGTGTTTATATTAATGGGTGAATAATAATTATGAACGGTTTTAATCAATTGTACGAGTTTGAGTCATTTTGAAGGTAGATTACATTTTCTGTACAAACACATGAAATGCGGTACTTCATGTTTGTTTATAAGAAAATGATTTAATTTTCTTTCAATTTATTACAATTGTTTTTGATCTATTAATTTTTATTCATCTTATTGGTACAAACAGAGTATGTTTAAATTGTTTCTATATTATTTAACGATTTGTAAGCAATGTTTATGGGCGAATTGTATTAATTTAAAGCACCTGAAGGGACATAAGATTTAAATAAATTGTGAAATGCTTTACTTCATGATTATTTTATCAATGTTTTCCATTAGCTTTAATTTAATATCAATTTGTGTTCAATCTATGTTGCAAAAACGAAACGTCTTATAATATCACAAATAGTTTTGATAAAACGTTAAAACTATGTCAATGAGATTGATTTAAATTTTAAAACTACTTAATGAAATCTAGTGTTTGGTTCAATTTGAGATATTTTATTCTTCAATTCTTTAAAACTTTCATTATTTTTATTAGCATTTCTGAATTTTAAATTATTACTTTCAAATATCTATAAAAACAAATGCCTACAGAAAAAGTAATTACTGTATTAGAAGATAATTATGCCGCCCTACCTAAAATAATTTGATCATCAGTTCATTATAGTTCAATTTTTATCTACTAAGAGTAGAAGTTATGTTTAAAAAGTTCAGCGTTTTTTAAAGAATTCAAAAGTTTGGATCAGTTTTGTCTTAAAACAATTAATTGATGATTGCTAACCTAAGCTTTGTCAAAAGTGTTATCGGGCCAGTTTGCAACAAGTTTGATATGTCGAAAGTTTAAAATTACATACCAACAGTCTTGTGTACATTACTTAAAATAATATTGAAACTATTTTGTTTTTTATGTTATAATATTATTTTAATATCATTTATGAAAAGAAGCTGTATGTAAACTGCACATATTCTGTTTGTTTATTTGATGGTCACGATACATTCATTTTGTGTACAAATTGGGCTGGGATGTGATAAATAAATTGTTTTAGATTTCATGTTTATTTAATATAGTTTTCACAAAATTCAATTAAGATGCTGAAATAAATTAATTTAATAAAAATAGTTTATTTTCAATGTAATTAATATTTGTGAATTCTTTCCAGGCATTATTATCACAAAATTATGACAAACACCCGATATTCATATTAAAAGACGTAAAGTTTCAAGAATTGAAAGCTATGATGGACTATATGTACAGAGGAGAAGTAAACATCTCCCAAGATCAATTAGGCGCTTTATTGAAGGCAGCAGAATCACTACAAATTAAAGGCCTATCAGATAACCGTAAAGGAGAGACTGAAACAAAGAAGTCAGGCGTACCTCCTCCTCCACCGAAGAGTCCTCCACCAGCACCATCATTACCAAAGGTGCAGGGACTTACGATTGAACAACGCAGAAAAGATATCGATGAAAACTCAAGGGATGGTTCGCAATCGCCAGGGCCTAGAAGACGGAAACGGGTTCGTAGAAGAAGCGGGGATGAAATAGAAAATAATCATGACGCCTCAAATTCCTCTGAATCTCACCACAGTACACCCGCCCAAAACATTCCAATAACTTCTACAAAATTATTATTAACCGATGTGCCTGAACCAATAGAAACCAAACAAGAAATACTGAGGCATAAAACAACTATTAATGAGTCTGAGATTGCCCCCCAAGTTCCTATAATTAAAGAAAAATTAGAAACCCATACCGAACTGATGCTTGAACCAAAGGCTGAATACGTGGAGGAGATGAATGAGGATAGTATTGAGGACTTGACATTAGATGATGACGACTTAAGTAATATGGAACAAATGGATGATCAGGGTGCTGGGCCTAGTCACGGCAACATGGGAGAAGGATCGGCTCAAGGTAATTATCCAAACATTTTATTTATAGGTTTCCAGGTATTGGACCTAGAAATGAAATGTAAAAATATCAATCTCAACAATTTTTTAAGCCCAATACTTGCGTAAACAAAATTCTAGTCCTTGACATTGTTTGGTGGAATTTGGTAATTGGTTTTAGATTTCCTGCGAATGTACGGGTCGTATCCACCGAACAGTCTCAAGTGTCTTGAATTTGGTCAAATAAAACAGTCTTATAATGTCGATGCACTACTCGACGGTATCACAACGTCTCTAAGAAAGTATACCAGAGAACATGTTAAATTAGCATTAGATGCTATTTTAAATCGTGGAATTTCAGTTACTGATGCTTCATCAGCTTTCGGCATTAAGCGCACTAGTTTACATCTATATCTAAAGAAACTTAATATTAGGAAGAATAGATTTTTTAATCATTATTAATTATATTATGTATTAGGGCAATTTTATTTAATGTTGGGATTGTTAATTTTATATTTACTTTGTTCAAGTAAAAATTAGTATAATAAATAGATTTTATCGAACAATCTTCGGTTATTTATAGGATTTGGATGGCATATGGGTAATCAAAGTCAGGATGAAGTATTTTTAGCCGCACAAGAGGCTGTTGGTGCACATCGGGACTCACAAGGTAGGATTTACGATCCATTTCCAAGAAACTCTTCCAGCTATGTACAACAAATTTTATTTTCAATCAATTTAAATTGCAATCTAGCAGATAAAGATAGTACTTTCTATTTTGATCAAAGTAGATATGCAATAGTCTTCATTTCTAAATCAAAATTTGTTATAAATTGTTGGAAGAGTATTCCACGTCTGCATTGTGTATGGCAAAATTTAAACACCTTGATTTACCAATCTCTGATTTTTAATTTAGTTCTGTTGATTTAAAGTAGTTTTGGTTCTGTTGCTTCTTCCTTTTTACGCTTTATGTAATATGTAGTTCTAGTTACCTCCAAATAACCATCTCCCCCCATTGACAAAGTGACAGTAATTTATTCACTTATTTTAATTGATAATTCATCATCATTTTTTTATTCAACTTCAATAGGTTATAATATTTGATTTAAAATTTCTCATTTGTATATAATAATTGGCTTATTACCGCTACCGCTGGTGTGTGAAGGGCTCCAAAGGTAGGAAGGGGGAGAATCGGTTTGGAAACAAAATGTGTATCAAATTAAAACTTAAAAATATCAATTCAGTTCAATAAATTTTTAATGATAACACATTTTGTTTCTAAAATCAGAGAGTGTTAAAATCTCGGTGTTACTGTCACATTGTTATTTTAATACCTGCTTTTTGAAATTATAATTTTTTCGAATCATTTTTAATTTATTATTGACAGATTTTGCCATCCACATGTTGATGTTATTATTGGGTTTATTTTGTGTTTAATTAACAAACAGTTCATGCAATTCATTCAATCAATTTATTATATTTAATTCAATTAATGATAAGGAAGCAAAGACTGTTTGGTAGTTATTTTGTATATTATAATGTTGGCCTTCTATCTGAAATCCTATCTATCTAACTGGTTCTATAAAAAATTGTGCATGCTCTGTAATTATTTTAATATGTATTATTTTATTTGACTACATTTGTAGTTGAAAATTGTATATTTGTGTTTATCGGGTGGATACACATACTTTTGTGTAACTGCTATTAGAACGTTTCGTTCATAATGTGTTAATAATGTTATGGTGTATTATACTTTATTAATATATTATAAAATTATTGCACATCATATTCAAAAATGTAGTTGCTAACAATTGTTAGCAATGAGGTAATATGTAGTGCCAGTGATTTTTTTATTATAATCATAATTATAGTAATGAATTACTTCACACTCATTACTGAAATTATGACATTTCTATTGCATATCGTTTTTAAGTATAGTTGTTAATATATTACTTTCATATATTAGTAACTTTCTTAAAATCCTTTTGTAATATTTAAGTGTTTCATGTAGTTGCATGGGTTTTCATGCAGCGAGGTACAAAAAAAAGTGCAGTGAGGTATTTAAAGAAATAATTTTTGGCATTGAAAGTGATAAATTGTTCATTAATTTAGGAACAAATTATTGCCTGAAATTTTAATGTTAAAATTTATTTTTGTAAATTTCAAAGTAGTTGCACATATTTTTGTGCAACGAGGTAACTAATATTTTTTTTTGCAGCAACCCTGATGAAGTTGTGTAGTTGTACATAATTTTGTACAGCGAGGTACATCAGTGTAGTTGCATATGTTTTATATGCAGCGAGGTTTAATTTCTTGACTATTCAATAATTTTATATAATATTATATTAAACATTTGTTTAATTTCTATTAATTGAAATTGTTGAAAAGTTAATGAGAATGTGTTGTTGGTTGTCTTTACTCTTGATAATTTCTATAGTTAATAAGATTTATTCCGTATTAATTGAAATTAGTTCTAGGGTAAAAGGTAACGAGGTAAATTGTGCATTTTTTACTCCTCAATAATTTTTATATTTAATTCAATTTAATTTTTTTATTAATTTGCATTAATTAAAATTATTTGATGGGTAAAAAATGGTTGTAATTTTCTTTCTCTTTTTGAGACTAGAAAATGTGGTACAATGTAATTTTCTTTATTTTTAATTATTTTCACATTTAATATGTTTTGTATTAAATTGAAATTGATTGATAATAAAGGAAATGAGGTATGGTTTTTTATTTATTGATAATTGTTAATTTAATTATCTGTAAACTTTGGTGATTCATTTCTCAATCATTCAATTTGCATTTAGTTTTGGCTTTCTTGTTATTGTATTATACATAATTATTTGCATCTATTGAAATGAGAAACTTATTCCTATTTAATTTCTGCACTTAATGCATTTTAATTTATTTTTTTAATTTGCATTGGTTGAAATTTTGTAGGATTAATACTACTATTTTTGGTAGTTCCAAATGTGTCGTTTAAAATGGAAGAAATCTAAAGCAGCAATCAAATTGTATCTGTTGAGTTTTGTAATTTTATGTGTGTACTTAGCTTAATGCTCAATAATTTTAGTATTTAAAACAATTATTTATTAAAATTAGTTGAAGATTAAGTTGGGGAGGTATCTAATTTAAATTATTTATTCCAGCTCATTGTAGCTGTGTTTTATATTTTAATACACAGCGAGGTAATCGACCCGACAACTTCTTTAATCCTCAATAATTTTTCTATTTAATACAATTAATTAAAATTAATTGAAGATTAAGGATATGATAAATTACATTTCTCTGTAGTTGTGTATTATATTTTAGTGCACAATGAGGTATCTATGAGAAATCGTGCAATTTAATCTAATTTTCTCTTTATAGGATGTAGTTGTGCATATTTTGTGCACAATGAGGTAATGAAATTAAGATCTATTTTCGCTAGTAGTTGTGCATATTTATTTATGTACAATGAGGTAATCATAAATATCATCTAGAACTATTAGTAGCTGCACATGTTTTATGTTGCAGTGAGGTAATTGGTTTGTTTTATTTATACAAACTTTTCAAATTATTTAATATTTAATTCATTCCAAACATTTATTTGGTTTGTATTAATTAAAATTATTTGAAAATTTTGTTAAATAAATTTTTATATCATTCAATCATTTATTAGTTTAATTATTAAAAAATAAGTGATTGTAATTCTTTTTTATCATCAGCAATTTTATGTTTAATTCAATTAGATTTGTAATATTCAGAATTGTTTGAAGTTTAAAAAGAATTAATATTTTGATTATACTATATTACTCTGTAATTTTTGTATTGAATTCATTTTTATATATTATTAATTATGTATTCATTAAAATTATAGAGTAATTTAGTAGTAGTTGTGTGTATTAATAAAAAGATTTTTTTTAGGTACACAATCATCAGCAGCATTATTAATTAATTCTTTTGCCTTTTTAATCAATTTTATTTAATGCTTTTTAAACTATTTGTTTAATTTGTGTTAGTTAATACTGATTAAAAAGTCTATGAATTAATTAATAAAGGTAATGTAGTTTGCTACCTAGTTAACCAGTTTCACAATCCAATTCATTTTACACAGTTTGTTTAATTTGTATTTGATGAAGTTGTGTTAAAGAGTTTGCAAATGAGGTAATTGTTTCTTGTCAATAACTTTCATATATTATTGGTTTTGAAATTTATTGATGAGTTATTGAATATTGGTTGCCTTCATCATTCACTTGATGAAGGTAATGTGGTAATTCTCTTTTCATCAATTGATTTTTTATTTAATTCATTTTAAACAATTGTTTAATCTGTTTTAATCAAAAATTATTTGATGAGTTTGAGATATTTGTAATTTACTTTGTTCTTAATCATTTATAAATTTGATTTTGAATAATTTTAAATTAAAATGATAAGGAAATTGTAAATGAGGTAATTTCCATCAGATGGTAAGGTGTGTAATTTTATCTCTCGTTACTCAATGTTACATTTAATCCATTTTAAACCATTTGTTTAATATGTATTAATTATATTGTTTAAAGAGTTTTAAAATGAGGTATGGTTGTAATTAATTCTTTAACTCTTCAGTAATTTATAAATTAAATTTAAATTATTGAGGAATTAAGGGAATGGAATGGGGGCAATTTTTGGTAGTTACCACATCAATTACTTAATGTTGGTAATGAGGTCTGTAATTTTTTGAGTCTTTGATTGCTGTAATCAATTCATTTTAAACGGTTTGTTTGATATGTGTTGATTATAATTATTGAAGAATTTTAAAATAGAAATATATTTCTGTAATTCTTTTGGTCTTCTATATATTATTTTGTTAGATTTAATTTAAATAATTTTTATTATTTGATTTAAATTAATGAATTAATTATTTAAAAGATTAAAGGAATGAGGTACTGTGTTTTTGATCTTTATTATTAAATTTATTTAATAAAATTGGACAATCTAATTATTTCCCTTGCAGCTCTACTGCGTAGAAGTGTTTTTATTTTAATAGAATCATCAAAATAAGTGCAACAATTTTTTAGCAAGTTATTTTTTGTAAGTTTTTTTAAACAATTATTATTTACTTTAATAATAGTTGATTACGAAAAATACAAATATAACTAAATTATTTATTTAGTGTGGTATGAATGTAGTGATTGCTATAGGAGGCCAACAATTGATTAAATTTTCATACTATACTTTATTAGTGTGAAGATGCAATCAATAAAGATTTAGTTATATCATTTATAATTATGTTATTTTATATAATTAAATATGATATACTATTGCAATTTAAATATTGTTGGTTTTCATGTGTGCGTGTTGTATGAGTGGATTTGTTACAGCTTTGCCATTCAGATGTACTCGCTGTGGGCGACAATATTCCGTTCAGTATACCCTTGACCGACATCTCCGATACGAGTGTGGTGTTTCGAAACAATTCTCCTGTAGCATATGCTTCAGAAAATTCGCGCGTAAAGATATTCTACGTAGTCATGTTAAAATTTGCAAACATAATAATTTTTCATAAATATAAACAATTATTTTATTTATTTTTTTAGTCTGGTAACTGCAGTATCCAGGTTGGAATTTTAAATAACATTTTTGTAGTTTTTTTGTTTAGTAAGCAGGCCAAATATTTCCTTGTGATCAACAACGAAATAATTGGACTGGGTGGAGGTGGGCTTATTAACTTAAAAAGAATCATTTAAAAAACTTAAAAATAGCTATATCATCAACTGGATTATGAAAGATGAGCATCATTTTGGAGAGCCAACATCGATTCCTATTTTATTACCTAACCTCATTTCCTTCTTAATCAATTTTCTTCTATTTCAACATCAACCAACACCCATCCAGGATTCCTGGGGGAGCAACGCATCACTATTTAAATGTAAGTTATAGAAAATTCAAATAAAATTAATACAGTTTATTTATATATTATTTCCATATCAGTTTAAGTACATTATTATATAATTTGTATGAAATTAATTACCTTTTTGACCAAATATTAATATATTAATGTGATAAATAATTCACTTGGTTGTTTTCATATTAAAATATTAAATAATTAGGAAAACGTAAGAATTTTAAACTGTTTTGGATGTTTTGAAATTGTTCTGGAATAATATATTTTGTAAAATAATTAATCAGTTGTTCAGTTTAATCAGAGTTTGAGCAGATTATAATTACTGGCACTTACTAGACATTACTACCACTGTGCAAAATTTTGGTGCCTCCATTCTGGATTTTCAATCAATCTTTAGGAGGTGCTGAATTTTTGCTTAGTATTGATGATTCTGATCAGAATTACTAGTTTGTTTCTCTAGTGTCATTGAAGGTACCGGTAATTGTAGGCTATCACTTTATGATTTTACAATTGCAGTGTTAATTCTGTCAAATATGATTTAAAGTTCTGCATTTTATGGTCGATTTTTGTAATGCACCAAAAATTCTTGGTCATTAATTTGGTGGCTCGGATTTTTTGTTACAATACAATATCCTATCATAAAAATGTATGATACATCTCTTTCACACATGTATTGGTAGTTAACAAAGTTTATCTGTTTTGCTTTTGGGGAAAATAGATAATATTTGCTTATTACGAAACAAATGCATTAGTTGGGCCAAAATCTTCTCTCTGTATGTAATTATGGAAAGTTGATTTATGCTTCAAAATTGACAGGGATAATTCTACAAAGAATGACATGGAATAAATATGGTTAATTTTAAATTAAATATATTTATTCTATTTATTGATTAAAACTAATTTTTGATGTAAATATAATTTGACTAAGAGGGGTTTTTCAATTGTTACAGATATTGTTCCAACGGCTCAGATCATCTCACTCATCTTGTCATAAGAATCTAATAATAAATTCATTAATAATCATAAACTAAAGCATTTTATTGTATTTTGAAAAGATAATATAATATTTATTAAAACTGTTTGAATTTTATTTGTTGATCCTTACAATGAAAACGAATCTAATTTGTAAATTTCATTCAATGTTCATTTAAAATAAATATGAATTACATTCGTTCGAAGTACACAGGTGTTGGTATTCATGATTATAATAGTTTTGATTGGAAGTAATTTAAAAATTAAATCATGAATAATACCACTTATTAAAAGCATGAAATGTGTGTCGTCTTAAGAGATATTAGTGCATTGATTTAAAACAGATAGAAATAAAAGGCCAGAAATTAGAATAAATTCAGAAAATTATGAAAAGAAAAAAGATCATGTAGTTGCCTGTACAGCACTATTTATTTCTAGGACAAAGATCTTTGCATGCAAGAATTGCAACAGGGTCTTTTCCATGTGATAATTGCGGAAAAGTCTACAAGCATCGAGGCAACATGCGTAGACATCTGGTCTATGAATGTGGAAAATCTGCGCAGTTTCATTGCGCTCATTGTCCACGACAATTTCATCAACTCTCCAATTTAAAACGACACTGCGATACACAACATAGTTTCTCAAACAAACACATCACTATCACTCCCACACTATATAATTAAATTCAAAATTAAATTTTTCTAGTCATTATTCCAAAGAATGTATTAAATTTATTCCAAATCATACAAGAAACTTAGTAAATTTTAAAATTATATTATTCTGTTTTGTATACGTGTAAATATATTAATGTGAATAAGAGATTTCTATACGAAAAATTTAATTAATTATAAATTGCTGTAATTAACGCTGCAATTGAATAAATTATTTAAAAATTTACTGGCCAGAAGTAATTAGTAATTTTTATAACAGTATACATTACAGGTTGGCTGTTTTAGAAATGGCTGATCAATTTAAATAAATCAATGCTACTATTAATTATTTAAAATCAAAATTAGAAGAATTTGTTATTAGTCGAATCATCACTTCATATCTTCAAGTGAGCTTCGTAAAGGTAGGTGTGAAGAAAGAATCAAACACAGATAGATCTTATTTATGCGGTAATATGGTGGAGGAAATGACCCACAGAAATGTCAGGGATAAAATTACTGAAGCAAATAATATTACAGGTGATAAGCAAGAAATGGAAACTGAAGAAAAATTTCATTGTCCATATTGTCCTAAATCATATAAAAGGAAGGGCACATTAGTAAGGCACTTAAAATATGAATGTGGCGTTGATCCAAAATTCAGCTGTTGTGTATGCCAATTCAAAACCCGAAGAAATGACGATTTGCAAAAGCATATATCTAGAGTACATGCGAAGCCTGTTCCCTAAGTCAATTTTTAATTTAATCAAATGACATTTTCAAATGTCTTAAATCAAAAAGTACTATTTTTATAATATATAAAAACCAAATTCATTCAAGTTTTTAAATGAAAGCTTTATAGATTTGTTATTATGGTCTTTTGTATTTGATTTATAATAAAATATGTTTGTTTTTTATTTTTTATTTATTTATGTAAATATTTGGTTATGGAATGGGATTGGCATGAAACTAAAATATAAAAATTTGGTTAGGTTAGGTTGCAAATCTATAAACAAAATTATTGGCCTTACTATATTTATATTCTGAAATTACCATTTAGTCTTGCTAGTCATTTTAGTAGCTACTTTTATCACTAGGAACAAATTTAGAGTATTTTGATAATATTTTAAATAGGTATACTGTGTATAGGACATTGGTTTACAAGAAAGCTGAAAATTATACGAATTTGACATTATGGCAACTAATTGATAGAGCTTTTTGTGGATTGAATAAATATTAATTTAAAATAGAATCTGAAAATTTGATTATAAAAAAAAATTATTAAAAACAAATAAGATTTTTGATTATTAAATTGATGCCACATTTACAATTTGAATTAAGGTAATAAGATATCATTGTAAGTTTTGAATTTGAATGTTCTGTAAAAACAGTAGGTAGGAATCTTATTTGCGCAAATGGTCGATTTTTTTAAAATCTGATAACTAATTTTTCTTACATACATATATTTTGTTACAAAAAGCTGAAGTAAATTTAAAAATTAATAAAATGAGGTTAACTGAAAATTTAGATAGGGACACAGTATAGTAAATTCACTAACAGCTGAAATGAGTATAATAAAATTCCTGAAATTAACACAGAAAAATACAGTTGATTTACAATCTAAGAGCCGTCTTACACGAGACTGATTTTAATACAAGTGTCAGTACAATAATTTTGCGCGCCAATTTTTCAAATATTTAGCAATCTTTTAAGCAAGAATTTAGAACAGGTTCTAATTTTTTGGATGATATCTTACTAAATAATTGACACATACATCCGTCAATGTATATATATGTCGCCTAAAACACTAGATTATAAAATTAAATTTTTAAATAATTGGCGCGTAAAATTATTGTACTGACACTTGTATTAAAATCAGTCTCGTGTAAGACGGCTCTAAACAGCAAAAAGTGAAACTATATTTACATTTTTGATAAGTAATACAAAATTTTCTTAAACGTTTTGAGCTGAAATGATAGTCAAAGGTCCCATCATGATAGCTATCAGAAGTTACTCCTATAGGATCTTTTTTTTTTTAATCTGAAAGTTTGATATTTTATTTGGTTGGTTCTAAAAATGCTTTACTGGTACTATGATTAATTAATTAAATTAACCTGTTACATAACGCCCTTTTTACGGTGGTTATGTAACAAACAACGTTTGATTTTGGAACAAAATCTATAACTTTTTTTCAAATTACCCAAATTTATTAAATCTTAAAAAATTAAATAAATTTTAATAAAATATCAAACTGATTGTATGAGTAAACTCTGAAGACTGTAATGAATTGGCTTCCTTAAAATAAACTGACTTGACGAACCTTCTAAAGTTTGTGTTATTTTACAATATTCGAATAGGAATTTTGGGAAATTTATTTGATTAAAAAATTATAATTGCCTTATCTATCTTATTATTTATCATTTTAGATTATTAGTGTAAATTACGTTGAGTTTTTATTTCAATCATAATTTCATATGAATTTTAGAGCTTTATAAAAATAATAGCGTTACAGTAGGCGTAATTCGAAGGCAATGACAAACGAAGCACCCATCATGTGCTGCTCTCATGTGACGAATGTGAGAACTATGACTGGCCTTGGTTTTTTAACAATATTATTTACTTTGCTTGTACGTCTTGTAAGTTGTCATTTTTATGATTAATCAAAGCTATCAATCTTATAACTATGGTTATTGTAATAGGACAATTAAATTAGTTTAAACGATTGACATAATAAATTTCTTAAAAGCCCATTTTAAATTTTTGGGCATCGACAACTTTTTTTTTTGCATAAAATATCCACTTTTACAATTTTTGAAAATAAGACATTATTTATTATTGGTATCAAATTTTTCAAAATTTTGGCACAAAACAATAAAATAATGTATTAAATAAAGATGCAAGAAGTAATTTGATTATATGTTGGCCAATATTGAAAATGACTAAAAGTTTCTAATCGCTAAGTAACTGCAGACTACAAAAAATAATTGCAAAAACTTTTTTATTTTTGCCAAACCATTCTATGATAGTTGCTGGTATTTTGTAAATTAATAAACTTCACTATTTGTAAATAATTGCAATAAGGTGATAAAATTGTTGGGAAAACAGGCTATAAAATAGAAAAAATATTTAATATGAAAATATATTTTAGGTAAAATAAAACAATTCTACTGTACCAAGTGCTTTAGATGTTATCTAAAAAAATTCACACTAAATAGGCACATAAAATATGAATGTGGGAAGGAACCAATGTTTCACTGTCCAATATGTTCAAAGAAATTCCATCAAAAAGGAAATTACAATATTCACCTAGTAAAACATCACACAGCTTAATTAAAAAAATAAAAGTAATTAGGTCGAGATCCGTATTCAAGAGTTATATTAATTGATGTTGGTTTTTAGGAAGAGTTATATGCGTGCAGTGCGGAAAGATTTATGCTAACAAGAAAAGTTTAATCAGACACATGCGGTACGAATGCGGAAAAGAACCTAACCAAATATGTTCTCATTGTGGATTTAGAACCAAACTTAAACATAATTTAAAACAACATTTATTGAAATGCCATTATTATTATTATCCATGTTAATTATTTTAGAATATGTTTATTATAATAAATTTATGTTATGTTGATTATTTATTGTGTCTTAAAATGATGGAAAATAGACAATTATTTAATTTAATGAATAGTAATAAATTTTTATTTCTTCCAACTTGTCCAAATGTTAAATTAAATCAAAACAAATTTGGACCTCCCATGCATTAATGCTTAGAACTTCTTATATAAAATTGAAAATGATTATATATTATTATATATGAATATTTTCTTTTTCCAGTCCATATTGAGCAAATTTAAAAAGTCAATTAAACAATAATGTTGTAATTGGAAATGTGTTTTTTTGTCATTTTGATTTATTTTGAAAGCATTGAATTAAAATTTCAAAAAAATCATTTAGATTACAAAGTTACAGATGTTTTTAATGATTTTAAAAATGGGCTTTGTCAGTTTGAAAAAGTTTTTAAATTGCCGATTGTCTGGTGGATACAGATTGTTTGGTAAAACTTCATAGCTTATCATACAAATAAAGATTTTTTGAACTTGAAAAACATTTTTTTTTTTTTTTTTGGCTTGTATGTTCAAAAAATGGGAAGATTTAAACTATTTCTCTATAAGTACATTGTATCGTAGATTGATCTTTTCAAAGGACAGGGTAGAGTAGTATAGAATAGCTGTAGCTGTAGTGTCCTTACGACATTGGCTTAAATTAACTCAGCGGATTATTTCATTACTAATCGCCACGGGGTGGCAATTATATTTGTATTATATATGTACTTTGAAGCTAAAACGAACAGTTGAGGTGAAAACATTGTATATTTTTATATAAATATACAATATTTTCAACTTTAAATAGTTTAATAGTTAAATAGCTTCCAGGTATATAATACAAACATTGCCACCCCGTGGTGGTTGGTAATGAAATAAACCGCTGAGATAATTTAAACACTATATCTATGGCTATACTATATCTATCTTGATTTTCTATCTCTAGACGTTCTGATAGGTGAATAGTTCACTTCAGTTATATTTTAAATCAAAAACCAAAAATACATTATTTTTTATTTTGGATCTTTTAAAGTATACTTTATTTTTACTAAAAATTTGATTTTTCTGTAATAATTAATAGTGATCCGATTTCTGTAAAAAAATACTAATTTGATTTATATATTGTATAAATTTAAACTTCACATATGTAACGCGCAAGTTATGTTCATAATTATATATCAATGAACGTTACATTTAAAAAAGAAAATAGTAATATATTTTACAATCAAACAGTTTATTTACTACTACAACTTGTTTATGTGTTCTCTACTTATAAATACGTACAATTATAAATATGTATTTGTTGAACTTTGGTTGGTAGTTATAATTATGGATTTATTTTCATTTCTTGTTTGTAAATATTTACTTCACTGGTTCGAGAATAATCTGTAATATTTAAAAATCAATATGTATCACGTGAATCAAATATGTTACTTCATTTGATTGTTATTAATAATTATAGGGAACATTTTTAATTGTTTATGTTTTTTTGGTAATATACAACTTCAAATTTTTTTCTGAATGTCTGCTATAGCGACAAAATGAAATAAGTTCTAAACTTGCCGAGTATGTTCTGGCGATGAGTTTATGGCTTTTAAGTACATCGTTAGAATATGTTGAAAACAACTTCACAGCTTTTTACTTTGCTTGCATAATAAGCAGTTATTTTTAATATAACTGGATACTTGACTGATTTATATAATTTGGACAAAAATTGGTTAATTGGGTCTAAAGTTAAGACCAAAAATGTGTTTTTAATCAACAATGGACATCTTTTATCTTTTAAACGCAGATACCAACTAAATCCAAATTTTTGGACAACATTAGTTAAACTCCTGCATACCTGTACAAAGTTTAACTATCATAGTAAAACGTCAGCAATACGTGTAATAATGTTGACTTAAAATTTAGTTTAAGTTGGTAGGTCCGTTTAGAAGATATTAATTGTTAATCATAAACATATTTTTGTTCTTAGCTTTGAATCTAATCTCCAACTGTTCGGAACATTTTAATAGTTACTTTACAATGTTAATAGCATACAATGCATGTATTAAATGTTTAAAAAGCTAAAATGATTTAGCCGCTGAAATATAATTTGCGTCACTTTATAATCGCGAGTCGGTATATCTATGTTCTAAATATAAAACCAGGTGATGACAAATGTGTCAAAATTGGATTAAATTCTGGTTAATGAATCTAAGACAATTGTAATGGATAGCACAACAGAAGAATTTCAGAACTAGGCGACGGTCAACTGGGCGCCGCAGACTTGGCGACAGACAGCTAAGCGAGAGAGAATAATATACGATACGAAATATGTACATTAATAATCATTAAAAATTGATATTTATTAACTAATATTTCTAAAGTCATGAAGTAAATATGAAAATTAATTTAATTAAAACAATATTTAATTTATGTATTATTTAATTATAGAACAAAAAATTAATTTTGGAGCTAATTAAATTACACCTGTTTTGTCATTACTATAATCTCTAGATGTCATTAACATACTTAATCACTATTATAACCTCTATCCCTATAACCACTGCCTATATTTTATAGTACTATTAATAGTATTTTTAGGCTGATATGTCAAAAATTTAAAAAAACTATTTTTAGAGTAGATTTATGCGTATATTATTTATGTATATATTATATTTTTGTTTATTTTTAAGTCTGTCAACTTGCAGCAATGGGAGAAAGCTCTATATTAAAAATGAACTCTAGTATCTTAAGCCAAAGAGCCAATGACAAATATTCTTGGAATGGATATTTTTATATCAAAGATAAATTAAGTAAAGATTGTTCAATTCAATTCTGGCGTTGTGAAAATAAAAACAGAGGATGTACCGGTCGAATATGGACTAACATAGAAGATGGCTCTTTTAATTGTGTACGAAGTGATCATACATGTAGCAGTGTTGGAAACGATTCAAACTTTATTATGCAAAAAATAAATACAGTTTCAAACATTATTACTAAATAAAACGAGATTGCATTATTCTAACAAAATTATAAGAATAATGAATATTATAAAAATTGTTTTTGTAAAGTTTATATTATATAATTCATTTTCAATTTTTTTGTTAAATAATAAATCAAAAAATAAAATAAAGTTTGTCTTTACTTTATATGACTTTAGATATATTAGTTAATAAATACTATTTTTACTTATTAATGTATTTATTTAACATTAGTTTTCCTTGTTGCCCACTTGACCGTCGCCTACTTTGCGTCGCCCAGTTCTCTTCTTCTTGTTCTAATCTTATCGGAAATCTTCAATCCTATCTTCACTCTGTTCACTGCTGTTCTAAATAGTTGTGTTGTACTGCATCTGTATCATTTGCGGAAATTTTTGAGCCATGAAGTTCTGCGTCTTCCTACATTTTGTTTCTTTTTTATTTTCCCGTTTATAATGAAGTTGTGTATTTTGGTCTTCTAGCTACATGTCCGAAGTATCTTAGTCCTGGTCTTAATACTAGGAAGTACTTTACATTCATTCTTCATCCTCCTTAGCATCTCGATGTTTGTCACATGATCTTCAATATTCGTTTGTAGTAGATTTAGGGAGAGACTTCTGTTATTGAAGAATGTATTTATACTGTATTGGTACGTTCCACGAGTCATTGGAGGTCTTCTATGGTATTGTCGGCATAGCAAATGTTATTTAGAATTTTGCCATTTATGACTACTGTTTTCTCTGTTTTTAGGGCTTATTTCGGTCACAGCCTTGCAGCATCTCTCAACATATTTTGATATTATTGCTGGTTTTGTTATCTACTTTGATGTTTGCTGTTTGGTTATAGTACATATTTAAATATGCGGATGTTTCTAGTGTCCAGGGTTTTCCTCTTTCGGAAGTAGTTTTTGATGGAGTAATTTATCGAACATTTTTTTAACATTTATAAAGGTCAACATTCATATCTAGACATCTCTTTATATATACATTTATCTCGTTTAAGTCTTCTCTGGTTCCAAACTCATTTTTGAACCTGAACTGAGTGTGTCTTGATGGTTACCAAATCCAATGACTTTTTTATTCCTGCACGTTAATAATAAATTGGTGGAGTTTAACGTTTTTTGACATCTGAAGAAGCGGTTGGTGTGTTCAAAATACATGTGTTGGAGGTATCTCAATCCTAGTGCAAAAAGTTCTTTGAAAATAGGTTCAGATGCAAAAGGGTATTGATTTTTATGGAGTATATTTTAAAAAACAAAGCTATTTTTGATGATAAATATTTTTGTCTTTTAATCCCCAAATATAAAAGGTAATATTTTGGGGTAGACGAGAATAGCTTCTAAACCTGTCTATGGTACAAGTTCAATTAATTAACATTAGTAGTTATCTTCTAATTTTTTCTTTATATAAAAAAAATAAGGGTTGATTGTGTATAGCTCAAAAGGAAGATAAATGCAGTTTATTTGCTTTACAGAATTCTTTTCACCTCGCATACTCTTAAGGGCCTTTATTTCAAAGCATTTTATCTCGTACCAATACCAGATCGTGATATCAAATTAGTAACAGCTCACTAAGGAAAATTAATTGTGAAACAATATGATTTTGATAAAACTAGGTGATTTAAGTTTATCAATTCTCACAATAAGCATGATCTTTATTTAACTTGTTGTTTTTATTAGTAAATACTGCTAGAACTTTGCTATGGTAGGTATTAACCGGCATTGATTTTTAGGCAGATTAGACGATTGTGGGCAATGCGTCACCAGCTATTTAATTTTGAAAAAAATGAAGATGCACGTAGATGGATGTGCAAATTGGCCATACCAATACTGTGCAATTTGTGCATATAAAAGAGAATTTAAAGAGAAATTGAAACAGCATATATTGCAAGATCATCCAGATATATAGACATAGATTGTTGCAATATAGATTATATGTAATTTAATTTCACACACGTACTTAAATTTATTATTTAGCTTGATTCATAATAAATATAAATTATTTAAACAATATAAAACTACTCATTTATGTTTTTAATAGGTTTGATGGATTTTAGATGCAGCAAAATGTTATATTATGAAATTATATATATTTTTTGCTTTATCATATTTTTCAATAAACTAATTTTGTTGAAAATTATTGTTGTGCATAAAAATTAAAAAAATTATACTTAAACCATTTTATTTTATGAAATTGTATTACAGATATGAAAACAATCCAAAGTAAAATTTGTAATAACCTGTTGTGTAGTGTAGTTAGTTTAGAGTAAAAAAATGTAGGTACATGCCTGGTTTTCTTGTGTGGTAGTTAACAACAACAAAATATATCCGCTAATTTACAGAAACTGTTCCAGAAATAATAAGAAAATTTATATCACTGAAAGAAACCGAACTAGGCATTTTTCCATACCACAAAGAAAGCAAGTTTTCATTCATGAAAGAAAATACATCCCCTTCTGATTTGGTCATCCCAATTTTGAAATCATCGAATATGGACAACAGCGATATGGAAACTGAGCGTTATCACTGCTCTAAATGTTCAAAAAGTTATAAAAACAAACGTCATCTTTACAGACATGAAAAAGAGGAATGCATTGATGTAGCTCCTAAATTTCAATGCAGTTTGTGTTTGAATATGTTTAGAAGGAAGTATCATTTATCTAGGCATATGCAGAACAGACATGCTGAACATGCATCCAAATTATTAGATTGATGTTAATATAATAATTTGTTTAGATTAATTTTTTATTTATAATATTTTTTAATTAGATTTATTTTTGCTGCCTTTTGCAGAACTAAGAAAACGATGTGCCATTACTTTAATATATTTATAACAATATTTTTATATAAGAAATGACTGATTTATATTAGAATAAATATTTTTATATTCGCAATAATACATTTATTTTTTACCTTTTTTTGTCAATGTAATAAGTAATGAGTATATATAAAAAAGTTAATAACTTAAAACTGATTAATTTTTAATTGGTATAAATTTAAAATGTAAAAAAACATATTTTAGGTTTTTACTTTTTTTTAAATTTTTGCAAAAAATAATCGATTACTTAGAAATTATTAATTGATAATTTAATAATCATTTTTTCTACTCTTGCTGGGTGCTTACTTCACGAGTTACTTTTTACAGATACGACTTAGACTCCGTAAAAGTAAGTTTGCACGTACAATTTTTTACATAACTAAGAAAAGTATTGTGCGCATTGCTAACTTATTTCTTTAATATATGATCTGGGAAAAAGGACCGTTAATCTTATTTAGTACAGCAAACTAATTTGAAAAATTACGTTTTTTTTCTTATGTGTTAAATACGAAATAATCGTTTTTAGCGTGAATTAAAGAGGAATATAAAAGCAGTCTTTACTAATCCAATAGTATATTAAGTATGGAGAGCAAGAAAGCATTGTTTGCAGCACGCCGTTGTTTGACTCCACGATGGAAGAGATGAATTTAATTAAATCAAACTGGTATATGTTTTTTTTGCAGGTCTACTTTTTTTTTTCTGCCTGTAATTTATATTGGAAAGTGATGCGGCCCAACTTTTTATTTGTTAAAATATTCAATTTTTTTTTAAATGTAAAGCAAAACACAAATTACGTTATGTAAATCGCTTTATTGCTTCTTAAAATATTTTGCTTTAAAATGTATACACTTTTGCATTCGATGAAACCAATCTTCAAAACAATTTTGCCACTCTGAGCGAGGTACCTCCAAAACAAGTGATTTAAATGCTTCAACGGGTTCTTCAAGCGATGAAAAACATGGTATGTCGAAATAGGAAGAAATCATTGGGCGATAAATCAAGCGAATGTGGGCAATGAGTCATTAATTGGATGTTGTTACTGGTCAAAAACTCTATGGTTTCTCGTGCTGTGTGAGCGCTTGCATTGTCATGATGAACAATGATTCGCCGGTTTATGTTGTTCTTTCTGATTTCAGCGATAACTTCCGGCAAACAAATTGAAGTATATCAGTCAGCATTATCTGTCCTTCGATCCTCTAATGCAACAGTTGCAACATGACCCGTTTTTCCGAAGAAACAAGCAATCATTCTTTTCAAAACGCTTCGTGAACGCACCACTTTTGTGGGTTTAGGTTCATTTTGAAACACCCATACAGTCGATTGCTGTTTAGTTTCAGGCTCATATGAATATATTTAAGATTTGTCACTTGTTACGATGTTATATACCGAATTTGAACGACCCCCTTCGAATTTCTTTAGCATTTTCTTGCACCACTTGACACGTGTCTGTTTTTGTTCTTCTTTTAAATTGTGTGGGATCCAACGACTGCAAAGCTTCCTGACATGCAAATGATCGTGCAAAATCGTATGTATTTGTTTTGCTGCAATGCCTAAGGATACCTTTGTCTCACTATAGGTCACATGCCGATCTGACAAAATTGTTTCACGCACAGCATTAATATTTTTTGCGACAACAGAGGTGCATGGATGACCTTTGCGAGATCGTCATCAAACGTTGGTCTTTTACGCTTGAACTCTGCGAACCTGTTTGTAAACCATAGTTTTGGATGGTGCTTTATCCCCAAATAACGAACTAAGTTTTTTTACACATTGCTGCGGTATTAACCGTATCGATAATTATAAAAAATTATGACTCGGGAGTCACGATTCGAAATTTCAATTTTTCACACAATTATTGCTCCCATTAAATTTTGTTGAAACAAAACCGAGGTGAAAGACTTCAAATTTTACGAATTAACTTCTACTTAATTCCGCGAACTTGAAAAAAATAAGTCGTAAGTACCACGCTCAAGAAAGCATTTGCTGCACTTTGATCTCTGTCAAACATTGACGTGCTGTAAACATTGCTTTCCTGCCCTTGATACTTAATATAACATGTTGCCTGCTTCTACCGAAACCATTTGTTTTGGCCCTAACATATGGGCTGAAATTTTGATTTAGAGACTCAAGGGGCGAAATGTCATCAGCAGTATTTGATGTATGTAGCCAGTATATTTCTTACGACGTTATACTTTAAAATCTGACAGTAGTGACAGATTATATAATAAGCTTTGAAATTTCATACAACAATGTTATTATTTGAGGCAGGCAAAAACATATTGAGTGTAACTCGTGCCAAAATGCTTTAGCAGCTTTTGACTTTTAGCAGTTCTCACAGTTGCTAAAGTTTATTTTTGGCTTTTGATACACTATATACTATTTCCGCCCTAGTGACGCAAAGCATCACTTTCAGATTTAAAATACGAGTTTTTCAAATGTCAGAAATATCATGAAAATTATGTGTACACCCGTCATTATGTGGCTTCAGGTTCTAATAGTTAAAGCATTTTTTTTTAACTTTAGACCAAGGTGCACGAGTTTGGTGTAGTTTCGGCATTAGACTTTTAACAAACATACACCTACTGCTATAGATAATTGTGTTGGATTATTAAGAACGTGTGGAAGTTTATTATCAGCAAAAATATTATGCTATCAATAAGTAATAATGCTATTGGTTAATATGAGTAAAGCATTTATTGACGTTTTATGTTTGTTTTATCTTGTTATTTAAACATTCTGGTTGATTGTTTTTTAGGATGTGTTCCAATCGACCTGCAGTTTGTAGCAGAGAAGTTACGGCTAGAATTTTATTCTAATAATCTTATGTCCCATACACGTTCAACTAGTCAGGAGTTTTAGTTAGTAATTGCTGCATAATATTAACATTGCTTTTTTATAGTCAAGAAGCACTTTTTTCATTATCTGATTGAAGAAGCGAGGGGCATCAAGGGAATTGGTTTTATTGCTTTTGAAAGTACCATTAAGCTTTTATTGTTTCTCGAAAAATTGAGGATGTTTGTTTCTTTTGAATTTACATACATCTGGTCTAGATTCAATACTACATATTACTCTGTTTCACATAAAACTGTCAATTTTTAGTTTTATCAAAGTAAGGTGTTGGCACCGTATGTTTCAAGGCGTTGAAACTGTTATTTGTTGTCATAGTGGATTTTGAGTAGCGCCAAGTGTCAATTTATCTTAAAGTTCTATTATCTTATTTTGCTAAAATTTGAGTTAGAAGGTTTTTGAATTTTGGTTTTATCATGTCGTTGGTGAATCAACATTAAAACATGTCCTGATACTTTAACAAATTGTTCTTTTTTTGTATTTATTAATAGTAAAACATTCTTCAGAAATTGATTTAAACTGATTATAATTGGCTTCCTTGGTGCCATTTTTTGAAGACGGTGACCCGGTTTTTGGCTTTTATTATTGTTGACGTTCTCATACTTTATTCTTGATAAAACAAAACAAAAGTCATCTACTGCAAAGTTAAAAATGATAACTTTTGAACGAGTGTTTTGGTCAATTTTTGTTTAGTATATCTTTGCAGGTGATAATCTTTCGGCTATTATGCTATGTTATATTAACCAAAGAAGTTGTATCATGGCGGTTTCTTCTCTTTTTTTTTTGTTTTTTTTCTTGCTAGAGTTTACTGAGTAGGAGCATTGGCTTCACGAATTATGCTGATCTATCGGTAACTATGTTTTTTGCATTTCTGGTGGAGTTTTTTGTTCTGATCTTTTTGGGGGTCAATCTCTCTATTTTTCCTGAACAATCAGCCTGTTGAAGTTATCGTTTTTTCCCTTAAAAACGTGTTTAATAGTAATATTTGCTAGTATACCCTTGTTGAGTGTTGCTGCGGTTTTTGTATTTTGTTAAGAATGGACACATTTTTTGTTTGGCAGTTTAGGGAACTATAAGTAGACTCCTGCACCACATTTTATGGGCATTGAGTTTCCCCCTCAGTTACTATTAAGGTCTAGGTTTCTGCAATATAAAATGCTGGGAAATGTTATGGTTTTAATTATCCTTTTATGACGGTTTCATCATTATTACAATCAGCTCATTTTCACGTTTAAAATAATTTTTGTTGTGAGATTCGAACCCACGATCTTTGGTGCAGCAGTCTGATGCCTAGACTACTGCACCGCTTCTTTTTATGACGGCTTGTTTACTATTAAATGGTCTCTGTGATGCTGCAGGTTTAGACGTTTTCAGCTAAACGTCATAAATTTAAGTGAGCGAGGTATGAATGGGCAATTGTAATGTTTTTTATGGTTCTATACCATCTGCATATGTTTATCTATTTGTTACTGTAATATCACTATTACGCAACTGTTATTTCTACGGAAAAGTATGCAATTTCATAAGATTTATTATGTACGCGAAAAGTGAACGGGGCGGCCATCAAAAAGTGAAAAATCACTGTCAAATATTAAATTATAATGTTTAATAAAAAATTAAATTGCTTTGTATACATTATAACTATTTTAGTAACAAAAAAAAAGTGTACAATTTGCTCAAAGTTGTTAATTTTTCTTTTATTTATTGTAGTCGTAAAAAAAACTGAGTGTACTTGCACGTAATGTTCTCGTCAAAGGCTCATGCAACATCGTTTGTACTCGTGGGTAATAGGTATTATTACGTGCTAGTTGTACAATATTATATTATGCTATACATAACGTGGAATTAAGGAGGAATTTGTACGACATTATTAGATAGGTTTTACTAGGCTAATATTATGTTGATTTGCTATTCTTTGTAATACATTGGAATGTATTTGACTATGGCAGCTAACTTAATATGGTTGGGCATCATTTTTTGGGTGAATCGTTTTTACACTATTGGTATGACACATTTAATTTCTATTAACGATGATACATTAGGTAACTTACGTAGGCGCCTTAATAATGTCAACCCGTATCTATGAAACATTAGTAGGTCGTGAGTTGCTACACTACAACTGTTGTGGAATGGTTTTTTTATAAACTTTTAAGCAGTTTACATTTTTTATTGTTTGTGCTTATAAAAATGAATTGGCTTGTTATACAGTATAATAAATGTTTATAATATATTTAAATAGATTAGTACTTTTTGGTGGATTCTCACTTACTTTGTGAGAATACGAAGCTCTACAGCCAACCATATATAGACACGATGTAAAAGTAGCAAGTGGGGAGTAAAAAAAATTAATTAAAAAATTAATGTTGTAAATATATTATAATATATTTATTTAATAAAAAAAATAGAATCTGTTATTAATACTAGAAATTTTGTAACAATATCGTTATATCGCTAAGACAAGGCTTAAATGGACACTTATTATGTATTGGACTAATGTCTAGCGGGTCGATTTTGATTTTGCGACTTTTATCATCGGTGAATTTTGTCATAGAAATTACTTTATTTTAATGGAAACTAAGTATGGTCTGTCTTATTTTCTGTGAGAAAAAAATTAATTTAATTTAACAAATGACATAATTTCTTAAAATGATTACCGGAACTGGGGTTTGAACTTTAAATTGTTGGCCACGATTTGATTTAGGTGCTTCACTTAACTAAATTAACGCTGCTTTATACTGTAATAGTTGTCGCTATAATTGTTATAATCACTTTATTATTGTAGTTTTCTTAGAAAAATATATCTTGGTACTTCAGCTGTAGGAATATTGCGATAAGTGTCCGAATAATGTTCTAAAACAAGTTTGCTTTGTACTAAATTTCAATTAAGTTCATTATTTTTTTAAGAGATTTTTTTATGACCTAAAAAAATTGGAATGTTATATCCAGAAATTAATTTACGATAAAGTACTAATGTTTATATCACCTTGTCTCTACTTCTGTATCTGAACATACCTATAAAGTATGCAAAAATGGGGTATTGAAATGAATCTAAAGAAAACAAAATTTATGGCGATCTCAAAAAGAACAACTTCGTTGACAGCCTGAGAATTTTAAACACCGATATTGAAAGAGTAGACATCTATATAAACACTTTGGTACTTAGATAAGTAGCGATACTAAACCAGAGAAATAAGAACAAGAATTGAGATAACAAAAATGTCTTTACACAAATATATACATTCTTTAATAACATAGATCTCTCCTTAAATCTCAGAGCAATGCTTTGTTTCTATGTTTTCTCGATTTTATTATACGGTATGGAAAGTTGGACACTGACACAAGCTTACATGAATAAGATACAGGCTTTTGCTCCAGACGAATATTAAGGATATTCTGGGTTGATCATGTGACAAACATCGAGGTGCTAAGGAAGATGGAGAAGGAATGTGAAGTACTAAGTAGCATTAAGACCATTAAACTTAGATACTTTGGACATATATCTAGTGGACCAAAATACAAAGTGTATGCCAGTAGGAGTAGAACGTGCGTTTATTGTTTTGCTTAAAAAAGGTGTTGCTACATATTAGCGAATATCCGTTAAAGTATGCAGAAGGAATTATTTTAATAATATAAATAAATATTATTGGTATTGGAAAAATCTATGACATATTATTAATAATTATTAGAAATGCTATAGATAATTTTGTTGAATATTTAAATTTTTTATGTTAATCCACTGTAGGAAAAGTGAGGACCGCTACATAAATTATTTTAATTTAAAAAAATCCGAATCTTTAATAATAATGTTATAATGTAATAGCTTTCTATCAATTACCAACTAAATTAGATAATAAAATTGCAAATTATGTTTTTTAATATTTAATATATAAATTATCATAAATTTGGACCAGAACTGTATTGTTTTTTTTTTGTAATAGCTTTAATTTACTATTAACTGCGGACCTTCATTACAAAATTAAATTTTGAATCTGGCTTAAATATTATCTATAATGATTGGGTTGTGTATAATAATAAATTCTTCTGAAACAATATTTTCTATTACAGCATTTAGAACTGAATTATTTAAGTCAATAATTGAAAAACAAGCATCAAATGAGCTTGAAGCACTCAAAATGGCAGTACATATATTTGTTAAACCAGAAGGTGTTGGGCGTAAGAAACGAAAGATGTGCATTGGCTGTTATAAGAAACATCGAGAAACTCTAAGCAGCAGAGAAGCAGATAAGAAATCCAGAAGAGTTATAAGCTATTGTGACAATTGTGACAAAAAGCCAGGCTACTGTTTGGCATGTTTTAATGAGTATCATAAACAAAAATAAAGATTACAATGACGAGGCAAAATATAAATTTATATGATTTGTAAATAAAACTAACGAAATCTTATTTAAACAAAATTATCTACCAAAAATTAGTAATTTTTTTAATGTTTTAATTTATTTATTGAACGTTTGTATATTTCTGCAACAGGGCTTAACGGCGTTGAAGTTTAACACTTTGAGGATTTTTTTGCAAATTTAAGGAATTCAATCCTAAATTGTTGCGGTATTTGTTATGTAGCTTTAAGGCCAACTAAAGTTCCGGTGCTTAGTAATTCTATCCTCTCATAAAAATATTTTGAAGATTTGTCGTCAAAATGCTTTAAAACAGCAGTTTTTGCCTCTTTATCGTCAAATCCACAAAAGATTTTTTTAATTCCGATAACAGGAAGTAGTTGCTAGGGGCCAAACCTGGACTGTGGGGGGGGGGGTGATCTATTTTTTTGAAAGCAGCATTCTTTTATGGCAAGTTGAATAACCTCAGCGGTGTGCACAGGTGCTATGTCGTGCACTTTGCCGATCACTTTGGAACAATACTTTAATAAAGGCGATTGACTCTTTTGTGATTACTTTAACTGGTCAACCATAACCATATTAAACTTTTTGGTCTATTCTTTACGGTGGAATGATTTTTTACCGTATACGCCACCCAATTTTAGTTAAATTTGATGAGCAGTGAGACTTTTCAATGTGAAGAATTTGATCACCGTTTGGTACTCAATGTTTTGCAAATCTGTTAAAACTTAACTAATTCAAGTAGAGAGTTGAAATTGCACTTGTATATAATAAAGTACCACACTTAACTGACAATATTTGACATTTGGTCTGAAGTTTTTAGAAATGTAGTAGGCCAGGAATTTACGATTACTTTTCCTAAAAAAAAATTGTGATGAGCACGATTTTTTTGCACAAACTTTTTGTTGAGTTAATCCAGACGAGCAGACCGCTTACGAAACGCCGGTGAGTTTTCCGCGTTGGGGCTTTGGATGATTGAGGCTTGTTCCCGTCTGGACTTTAGGGGCTGTATATCGACCGCTTTTGCTCCAAATCCGCTATATTAACAGTGAAGTTTGTCTTATATAAACCTTATTTTTATTAAATTTCAATATGGTCTAATCGTTAATCCACCTTCTATTTACTTCAGCAAGATGGGTTTTGAATTTACAAGTACTATGACTAGAATAGTTATTGCTATATTTTATAAATGAACAAATATTTCATGTTTCTATTAATAATAATAATAAAGTTTATAATAAATAAAGTAAATAATAAATATTTCCGGATATGGTTAGCAAATATCTAATATTATTTTATTTTTTATGTTCATTGTATTTAGTTGCCGTTGCGACTTGTTTAATTAATTAAATATTCACGACTTGCAGTTTATACCACACTACTAGAATTTTTCTGGGGAGTCACTTTGCTGGTTTGATTTTGCGTTATGAAGCAACTACCACATTGTAATAATTTTCATAATTACATATTGCGTCTGCTAGGAATTGAACCCGAAACACCGACGTAGCTGTCTTTACACGTATTACCAATGTGATTTAGTTGTATTGGGTTATTAGATGTATATTAATGTTTTTCTAATGTATTCTTTATCATGCTAATACTAGTTTTAGTTAATGATTCAGTATTTACTAAGTTGTTAATGGTATTGAAAAAATAATCTAGTTTATTGATTTAAGGGATAGGTTATTTGCTGTTAAATTAACGCAATTTGCCTACTTTGTTTGAATGTGTATTACTTTACTTAAAGAGTAAGGAGAGCAATCGAGACCATATCTTGGCATCATTTGGCGCTGTATTCAATTAAAAAAATAAATGAAATTTTTTTGCAATTTTTTTATTTTTAAATGCTTATCATTTAGAAAAAAATCATATTAAATAAGCGTCTTTTGTAGTTTTTAATTTATTTCTTAATATGCTTTCAGATTACAATTTGCCTCTGTTAAATTAAGATAATATTTAAGTTATGTTAATTATGCTTTCAATTGTATGATGTTTGAACACTGATGTAGATTAGCCAGCTTGAAGAATTATTAGTTGGCACTTTTTTAAAACTAAATGAACCATTTAAAATATTTTGTTATGACTTTTAGACAAGATTTTTTCTGATATAATAATTTTTCAGTTTATACACCAAAACACCAGTGTGGTAGATGTGGTAAATGTTACAAACACCCATCAACATTATGTCGTCATTTGAAGTTTGAATGTGGAGGCCAACGACATTTTTATTGTCCAATATGTAATAAATCATTTTTACAAAAATATGATGTTACAAAACATTTAGTTAGAGTACATAATTGTTAAAAAAATAGTGTACGTTATTTATTTTCCTTTAAATTAACCATTTTGTTGGACAAAAATAACAAGTATTCTTTTTAGGATTTCCAATATATCAAACGATGATGCCGACAGGTTATCATCCTTTTTTTGCGCCACCGATTGAAAGAAGATACGAATGTGATACGTGCGATAGATCTTACAAACATAAAACTAACTTGATTAATCATAAAAGGGAAGAATGTGGTAAACTTCCTTCCTATTTTTGCCAAATCTGCAATAAAGGATTTAAGAAGAAACAAGGTTTGCAGCGACATTTAGAAACAAAAACTTGTCTTGTTAATTCAATTAATAATCCAATTAATAATCCAGTTAATAATCGATTTAATAATCCAATTATTAATCCTGTTATTAACCAAAGTGTAATGCACGTTGCACAAAATTTGAATCAAACTTTATCAAGCCAAGAAAACAAAGGCGCTATTGGTAATAATGAAACATTTTTTAATCAAATTGTATCTAATAATAGTATGGATAATTTGCTTTGAAATATTAATATTATGTAATAAAATTGTAAAATTATTAAAATATATTTAATGTCGTCTTTTAATTGGAATGTTTTTTTCTTTTGTTTGTAATTGTCGTTTTTTTTGTAGTGCTTGTGAATTGTTAGATTATACTGTGCAACTGTTTTGCAACTTAAATTT
Source organism: Tachinus rufipes (assembly GCA_963932245.1). Lineage (NCBI taxonomy): Eukaryota > Metazoa > Arthropoda > Insecta > Coleoptera > Staphylinidae > Tachinus > Tachinus rufipes. The sequence continues at coordinate 31,656,620 of OZ010742.1, read as the reverse complement.
ATGTTGCAGATTTAATATTGTATGCAGCTTCAGTGGAAGAATATAGAGAGCTGAAAGTATTTACCAGTGGAGTTAGATATGGTTGTTCCAATTGTTTAAAAACATATTGCCAGAAGAAGACGTTAGGTCGTCATCTAAGATTAGACTGTGGAAAAGGACCATCGTTTGCATGTCAAATTTGTTCTAAAAAATTTAAGCATGGTTATTTACTAATTAAACACGTCCGTACTACACATAACGTACATATACAAAGCTTAAGAAGACGTGCTAAACGTACTATAAGTGATGATGTTATTATCATTAAGTCAGAATAATTACCAAAGATTTATATATTTTTTATATACCAAAAATAATTATTAGTTTAAGTAGCACTTTATTTTAATGATCTCTATCTACTAGTTCAGCCGTTTTTTCAGATTTTTTTATAAAATAATTTAAAAAGTTTTGAAACTTGGATAATACTTGATGTTTCCAATGACTAATTTTGCAACTATGGTGCCAAAAAGAGGTGGTACAACTTTTTGACGTTTTCTAATTATTAATCCTAATCTACGTATGGAGCTGAGTCTCTTGTACCATTTTGAGTATTGCTAAAACCTTTGATATAATATCACCAGCAGCAATGAGGCAAAGTTACAAGTTACTTCGTTTATAAAGCACTGCCATATTGTTTTACTTTGTTTCATTTGACCTGCTAGTATACGGCAATTGGGCAAAGTTCTTTTAGTTACCAATGCATTTTTTATTGTTGTATTATGAATATTCATTGTTTAAGTTTGATCTAAAAAAAGATGCTTGACTTAATGCACTCTTACTCGCGACTTGTGTTTATGTTTATTTTTAAACTACACTACATTATAAGAAAGGTTAACTTGCTTGTGTTCTTGAATCTTAAAGATTTTGGACACGCCGAAGTTTTTAAATTTTTTTGTATTTCACTGAATTTGATTTGAGTACCACATAATTTTGAACAACTCTGTCCAATTAATGATTAAACTTTAAGGTTGCAAAATTAATATGTCTTTAGAGATATGCAAGTTTCAAAACTTTTATTTCTTTGTTCTGGCGACTAGGCTATAGAAAATAATTACTGATATTTTTGTCTCAACTTGTATAGATAAAAACCATGTACAAAAAAACTTAGTCATCTTGTTGCCATAGGAGAATTTACTCTAAAAATAGTAATAAGTTACTATTGTAGTTAAAATAAAAGCAATGAAATATATTTATTGTAAAAGCTAATATTGTAACTCATCTAGTCAAATATAGGCATATAAAATTAACATTAATTTAAAAATATATACTAACCTATAATATTAAATTTTATTATTACATTCCCTCTTACATTTAGTTTTATTTGTTGTAGAACGATTTACTTGTTCTTGTGGAAGAAGTTACCTTAAGCGATTCACATTAAGGCGTCACCAAACCTACGAGTGTGGGAAACAGGCAGAAATTAAATGTGATTATTGTTCATGTAAATTTAAGTACAAATTTCTTCTTTATAAACACATTCGTATGATGCATCAACAAATTTAAATAAATATTTATTTATTAGAAATCGTTTTGTTATTAATATTAAGCGTTGGCTCTAGCAATAATTCTGGGTATATTTGTAGGTTATCTTCAAAATTATAAATGCCCAAAATGCCCAAAATTCTATAAAGGAAAATACACATTAAGAAGACATTTAAATTTGGAATGCGGAAAAATACCACAACATAAATGTTTATATTGTGGAGTTATGTTTTATCATAAACATAGATTAATTAGTCATTTGAAATCATTACATGATTTGATTTGTTAGAAAAAATAATTTTGTTAATATTTAAGAAGATAACATTTCCAAACTTGGAATTATTGCAATAAAAAATTTGAACTACTTTTTGAAGCACCAGTTATTCTTAACCATAATTCCTTTTTTAAAATAACTTGTTTTAGGCTGAGAATTTTTTTTTTTCTGAATAAGGCTATTTGAATATCTTCGTGTAGAACCTTATCTTATTATGAAGCTGCTGCTATGATGATCTAAATGATGTAAATAAAAGATGTAACTTGTTAACAATATTTTAATATAAGAGAGTTGATCTGATCTGGTCATTACTACAAGAAATTCTACAACATGGAATTGAAGAAAACAATTGATAGCAGTGGTATTACTTTGCAATCCGTAACGACATTGCGAAACAGAGGCGTAGAAGTTTTTTTCTTTAAATTGTATTATAAAGGGGTTACGCCACTGCAGTGAAGCTTTTATTCTCTTACTAATTGAGTTATAATATAATAATAAAATTACTTTGTTTTTTTTTACGAGTTTATGTTTACGAATACATTACTAGTTTTGGTTCTACTAGAGCCTTCGACAGATGTAAAAAGTTAACTTACTGTTTTTAAACAAGAATGATCACGTAATAAAAGTCACAACCATCAAATACTAATTGATTTTCCGAAATTTTGTTACTGAAGGTACGAATGCATTTCAATTTTGCTGTAAATTGGCAAATGACCATTGTATTATAATATTTTAATCAACGTGGTTATGTATGACTACTGCAATATGACACGATAGGCACTGAATTGAGCTTACATAGTTACTACTAATGCCTTACCCGTCAACTTTAAAACACAATGCAGTTGTGCAAAGGAATTTTGACCAGCATCGAGCAAGTCATCATAAAAATAACTGGCAAATTCAGAAGATAACAACACAAGCGCATTTGTATGTACCGCCAGTGCTACGGTACAAGTGCTTGTGTTGTTTCTTTTACAAGTTTACTGAAACTGTTCCGGGTAGCCTTTGTATTATTGTAGAGCGTCTGTCATTTTCTCTAAGCATCAATACTGAATCACCGCTCTGGATGTTTTTGAAAAGGGTCAAGCACTGACAATTGTTTTGGTTCTACAAACCTCGTCGGTGTGCATTGTATGACTACGACATCCTATGATAGTGAAAGACAAGTTTGCATAAATATGTCTGTGCTTTATTTTAATGAAAAATAAAGTTGTATGAGACAATTGTGGTTTTAGTGGTTGTGAATAAAATCATAGTAGTAGTGTGGGTTGAACAACCATCATAATTCTATTGCTCCAAGTATTTTGTGGATTGTCCGCATAATATTGATCTGCAACGATACTTAGCCAAGGTTGTGTAACATGTCGCTCTATCTTGCTGAAACCAAAGGTGGTTTAAGACCGAATTGGCGTTTTCATTATATTTTTGAAAAAAATGGGCTAACAGTCACACGCTGAGGATGTGTTCTCTACGGTATTGTGTGGATATTTCCAGTCCTAAATACGACAGTTTTACTTATTTACTAAGATAAAAATGCACCTCATTGGAGAAGATGATGTTTTAAGCAAAATTGCCGTCAATTTGGAGCTTCTATTTGACTCAACTTAAGAAGCGATAACCAAACGGGTGATCGTTCGATCACAATTTCTGAGTTGTTTGGATATTCTCATTAATGATTTGCGGCTAAAGTTTAGTTGCTGCGATCTGCGGCGAGTTGATGTTTTTCGACTGGTTTGCACACTTTGGGCTACTGTAGCAATATTTTTGCTTGTACACTTGTTTGCCACTAACATATCCGTCTCATCAACTTTTGCACAAATTTGCGTAAAACAGGCGCAGTTGGTGCATTGTTCTGACCAACATTTTTTTTTCAAAATTTTTCACTATTTTGGCAACACATCGGTCACTTTGGAAATAAGTTTTTTATATTTTACAACGTTATTTAACCGTAAATTTGTTAATTATTTTTTTAATTAATAGTTTGCTTCCTAACAGTTGAATTATTTACGGGATATGAAATTACACTTTGCACTTTAGTGCTGTCCTATAGGCGTTACATAGAGTATTGTGGAGAACTTGTACCACGTCTATGATTGGGTTTCAGACTGTCAATTGTCTGAAATAGTTAGCCATTTAGCTGGCTAAAAGATTAGCCGAAGATATTATAATCTTTCTAAAATCACCCACGCATGTAGCTGTATGACCGGACTGTTTTTTTGAAGTAATTTGGATGAGTTCCGGCGCATTTTACGCGTTGCATCGGTATGCCGTGCGGCAATGGTGGCATTGCACAATGCGTGCGGTATTTTGCTTATACTCTACAGTCCATCTAAGCCCGCAGATCTCAGTGAGAGACAAGGTCTCCCGATTTTTTGCTTTATAAGAAAGCTGCATATACAACATTGGGAAGTGTTGTGGAAGATGGATCAAAGCTTTGAGCGATATGCTCGGCTTGCACAACATCAGTCGTGATGCATTTGGGAATATTCCGGATAACATATTTTAGGGTCTTTTTAGCCACCAATTGGTAGGTGCAGTGTACGACATTATTTTGTGTACAATGTTCTATCACAGCACGAGAGTCTGCGGTCGATGATGATATTCATTAACTTGAAACTTGCCAACTGGTTTTGATAATCGGATTTATCCCGAATAGTGATGGGCGGAGGGTAACGTTGGGCAGCGCCCTCTGTGGGAACTGGCGGAGTTGGGGGCGTGAGGGAGAACCTAGGGAGCTAGGGACCTAGCGACATTGCGGGCGGATTGAGTTTCTATCTTTTTCTCTTCGGAGGATGCGTAGTCGGCTATGGCGGCGGTAGGTCTGGGCCGGGCTATCCGAAATTTTTGCGACCTTCACAGTGGGGGTCGGGTCTGGAGGAGCTTCTGGTGGCATGGGTGAGCTTCAAGTCGAGGATGGACATCATGGATGGAGGCGGTGGAATCGGCTACTCACTTTTGGATTTCTTGCGGAAAATCCATACGCAGTGAGGCTAGAGTAACCTGTTGATCAGCTCAGTGAGATATGTTTCGATTTTTGATAATCTTCCTATTTAGCTTTATGAGGATGTCCTCCAGATTTTGGGGTTGGGCTTATAGTAGCTTCAAGATTTGACCATTACATCCGTTTTTTTTTTGCAGAATGCTGACTTGGCTTAGTTTCTTCTCTGCATTTATCCGGACTGCGGGGCTCTCTTCTTTTGGGTGCTGAAATGGGTCGCTCTCGGAGGTGTTGTCTCGACGGCTCACTTAAGTTAGGAAGTTAATAACACTTGGTATTCTACTTGCTTGTAGGACGTTAACATAAAATGAGACATGCGCACTTTCATAATTCTGTAAATTTTTTGGGTGCATCATTCTTATTTACAATTTTTACAATTGCCGCTCAAACAATAGCATCATTAAGGATATATGTTATTGAGTGAACACTTTTTGTTGCTTTTTTTTAAATGCTTAAGGTTGGTGAGAAAACTACTTTTTGAAATTTGCTTTTTTACTAAATATGTATAAAAAATCGAGTTTGCTTTAAATTTTGTTTATATTTCTATTTTCGATATAATTATGTAATAATGGTTTCCGACCAACAGTTGTAGATATAAAAATTGTAATTGGCATTACTTTTATTAAATTTTATTTTACTTTTTATTTTTACATTAATTAACTGTTTATTAAGTGTTATGCTTAGTCGTTTTATTAATTCCAACTATCAGATAAATTTTTCTTCCAGAAGTGACAGCAGACCAATCATCTATTATAATAAACGATTTAGATCTTGAACAAGATGCAAGGGAATGGACGATACAAGTTGTCTATCCTACTGATCCACAACAAGAATTATTTACAGATACTGAAAATCTTGCTACTTTACAAGTAGATGAAGTGGAAAACGAACATATGGAATACTTTGAAGATGATGAGAAATGTGATGAAGTTGTGAAACCATGTAAAAGTAGTTTACCTTTAGCTGAATGTTATACGCCTCTTGGATATGCTTGTCCTCAATGTAATAAATTATATAAAGCTAGAAAAAATTTAGTGAGACATTTTAATTTAGAGTGTGGTAAGGAGCCTAAATTTGGGTGCCCTTATTGCCAATATAGGAATTATAGGAGAAATGAACTTAAGAAACATGTTAGGAATAGGCATAATATTGTTATTAATTTTTAGGTTTTATTGAATAAATTATTAAAAAAAAAAAATAGAATTAATTGGTGTTTTTGTACTGTATTGATCTTAGTTAACTTGGTTCAAGCAGGCCGAAGGTTCTTCTGAGTATGAGGATTGTATATATTTTTGTTTGCTGCTGATGCGGTTACCAATTACTAATAATTTACGGCAGAGTAGAAGATTAGACCTGGAGATCATTTTTATAAATACGTTAACGAGTAATGAATACGGGCATTATTTGGCACTGTATTCAGCATCAATTTTTAAATTTGATTGTAATTTAAACTACAAATTTGTTTTTAGAAATAATGCCAAAAACACTCTTAAATAATGTTTTTGGCAATCAAATTAGGTATCCTTAGGCCAATTATACAACAACATTTTGTTCACTCAATATCATTCGGCATCTGTGTGATTGATAAACACATCTTTGAGATATTTCTTGTTTTAACATAGCTTGTTTTCTAACTGTTCTGTTTGAATTGAGAACGCCAAACATTAATGTATCATTTATTACCAAATAGTTTTGACTTTTTTTTATGAAAATAAGGATTTAAGTAATTAAGAAATATAAATCTGTCAGTTGCATAAGCTTTGTAAAGTTTTAAACATACTCGCTTAATGCACACTGGTATTTTATTCATGGCACAAATGTCTTGTTGTGGAAAAATTTATATACATTTTTGAAACTTTTTTAGTGTTTCAACATATTTTATATTAGCAATAACAAGTTACATTTGAATTTTAATTGTTTCTGACTATATTTGAAGCTGTTGCGGTAAAACCGTCTAAAGGTGCTATTCTGATGTGCTTGGCTCGGGACTCGCGACCGCTTTTTTCTGTTACCGTAATTTTGACTATTTATGTACATTTTACAGCTTAACATTTCTGAACCACGCGACAGATGTAACTTGTATTGCAACCGATTGGAATAGAAACTTTAGTAAACGTATTTTTTCTTCAAACTCTTTTTGGTTTCTACATTGAACTGTTACTAATTTTACTAAGATTACATAGTGTGAAAATCTCAACGTTTAATGTTATTCTATAGTTATGCAGAGTGTTTACTACTTAGATGCGGTAAAGTATAATTAAATTACTCTGAGGGTTTACATACGTCTCAGATTATATACTTATCTGATACCATGCTATAAACTTGCTGTAGTAATAAAAAGCCGACAATAAGTTAAAAAAAACGTTAGTTTCTACCCTAAAGGAAAATCATCGAGCATACATTAAGGATTGTTGAGTAATTTGACCATCAAAGTATTATTATTTTTATTACATTTTTATTTCATCATAAATTTACTAACTGGTTTGTAGTTTATTATCTCTTTATTTAAAAAAAAAAATACATTTTTATGAATAAACGTTGTATATAATTTATTATTTTCAGGTGGAAATGACCAATTTAGGTGTCCTTGGTGTCCACGATTTTATCTAGAAGCAGCATGTTTAGAACAACACATGAAATTTGAATGCAATAAAGAGCCCTCATTTAAATGTTGTAGCCATGTTGAAAGAAAAAAATCAGATGTAATTAAACATATTGCCCATAAACACAAAGACAAATTAAAATTAAGAAGTTTAAAATTTAGACCATTTAACAAATTATTTTGATTATATTAGTCTAGAATAGTCTAGTTTGTAAATTTAGCGTTATTTGTTGATTATACTCAAATCAATAGAATTAGTTATTGTTATCAAGTTGCTATTGACTATAGGTTTTAGCCATGTATACATTTTATAATAAATAGTATTTAATTTTTTTTGTAATTTAGGTTGTTTTTGTTACATATTTAACGCGTGCGTAGTCGAGTAGTGGACAGTGATCAGTTTGTATATGTTTTGTTGATGTTAATTATTTAAACTAAATTAATATAATTTAATTTTCTAGGTGTTAAGGGACCTTATTATATGTGCCATTGTGGGAGAAAGTATTCCCATACATTTTCCTTGACTCGACATCAGAAGTATGAGTGTGGAAAAGAACCTGCTTTTAATTGCCCATATTGCACCCATAAATCAAAAAGAAGGTGTAATTTAATACAACATATTGTTGCCGTACATAAAAAAGGATAAGAATCTTTTTTTTGAATCTAACGTTTCGGATTGTTCAAAGAAATTATTAAAAAACTTTATTTAAGACTGACTGGGTTTACACATAATTTATTTAGCTTTATAAATAAAATGTTTGCAGGGATTTTTATTTGTAACATATTGATATGTTATGTAGACTTTTATTGTATATCTATACCAAAGATAAGTTAGGTATTATCCCAGCTTGGAACAAACTTTGTGCCATATATTTAAACATTGTAATAATAAATGTTATTATTTTTGGTTAAGTTATCTATAGTAATTACAAATCAGTATTTATTTTATATATTTAGTCTGTTACCAAAGTATAGGAAGTGAGTTAAATAAATAATATATGATGAAATGCAAGAGTACTCTTTTTGATATGTTTAATGATTGATGTCCTCCTCGGGTGTCTTGTCTTATCTTTTAGGTTGGTTGCGTTGTAGGTTGTCCAAATTATCCGGCCTGGCAATGGTCTAAGCTGCCGACCCATGTCTCAGACGTGTTTGATCGGTGATAAGTCTGGTGATCGGTCAGACCAAGGCAATATTAGGAGCTATACTTGCTCTAAGTGCTTTTTGGTAATGCATTATCTTGCTGGAAGATGTCATTTGGTAGCGCCTGCATGAAGCTACTAATACTGGCCCCTTTTAGCAAATTGAAGTTATGTTTTGATGCCGGCGAACCATTCTACGGCCATCATTTACCAACCAACATAACATAGATTTATTACTAAAGACGATTTTATTTTATTGGTGACTAGCCTCGCTGCTATTGAGACTATAAAAGTTTTGCAGCCTTGTTTTGCAGTCAATGGAAGCTTTCGGTTTAATCAGTATGATGACCAAAAGAAGAAATTGTTTTGAAAATTGTTTTTATTGTCTTGTGACGGGCAAGAGCTCTACTGGGCAGCAATGGACCTTGTTGTTTGAATGTTTGAAACCGATCTTGTGTAGCCATCCGTCCAAGGAGTTGATATTTTCTGTATACTTTTCTCAGTCCATACTCTTACACTTGTAGAGTGGTTTTGATTTAGCTTTCTACCGATTTCATGAAAGGACAGGCCTGCTGCCTTTATGACGATAATTTGCCTTTCTATTGAAATCCGAAATACGGAAAAAATGTCTTTTATTTCTTATTGGAGGCATTGTAATTTGTTAATTTTGCAGATTTTTTTTCGATTTTTTTTTTTTTAAGTTATCTTGGTTGCTAGTTGAGTGAGAGAGGTGGTAACGCAATGCCTCCTACATTATTTATTAAATTTAATCTAGTTGAATGGTTTTATAAACGAATCAGACTGATTTAAGAAGGATTTTATAAGAATTTTAGAATACTTTGCAAGTTACTGTTAGGGATTTTGAGACTTGATTAACTAAGACGGTCTTAAGCTTGTATTTAAAGTAGTTTGCTATAGTGCTTTGACTCTTTACCAGTACTACGAAAATTACGTAGTGTAGAGCTAACATGACAAACAACTATTAAAAATAAACTTTTTTACATGCTCCGAGCATGGCTCATACATTTGCTCATCACTCCAAACCTGGAACACTGGTGCTTTGATTTTAGGTTGGCACATTTGCTTATTGCTCAGATTCTTGTATTTATATGTTGTATCATCAGTTTTGATGTAACTGTCGTTTAGTCAACATGGACTTTGTGTCATCTTCATTAGATGAAGAAGTCCATGTTGTCTGAACTAAGGATCTAAGCGATGAGGGAGCAAGTACCAAGCTGGGGTTAAATTATCTTGGAAACCATTTTAGCAGTATTGCAATGTTGATCTTGATTTTGTGAGAGATTTAAGATTTCTGCAGTCGCCATCTAAATTTAGGCATTATTGATACTATATTGCATTTTCTTGTCAGGTCATTTTGTAGAGGTGGTAATTGTTTGATCCCAACTTTTAGACTGTATTAATGGATGAGAGTATGGAATAGTGTTTCCCAAATTATGTTAAGTGGAGAATATATGATTTGCCTTTTTGCTCTGCATATTCAGATTTTTTTAGTTTTTGCTGTTTTTGATTCAGTAGTACAATACACAAACCTAGACAAACTATCTACACTACTATGGTTACGGAGACCACAAAATTGCCTCTTAAATGAAGCACAAATTCTGAAGGTACAGCTTTTTTACTATCAAGGAGCTCTTTTGCACTTGACGTTTTGGCTATTTTAGACACAGCAGCTATTTTGAATCGTACTTTGGTCTACCAACACTCGTTTTATTATGTCAAACATATTGTTATTATCGCGGTAAACTTCCAGTTTTTATTGTAAGCTTCGAGTGTATGCTTCGTAAATTGACTTAGAAAAAAGATACACACAATTTCCAATGGCTTGGTGACTACATTCCAAGTGCTTGAACATTTTTGCAGTTATTTGGAGAACCAGGGCAAAAACATTAACGTTTATCAGGCGCAGGCTTAAATTATGTCTTTCTACTAAGACCAACAACAATTTTTTTTTTTTATTATTATTAGTTACCAAGGTGTCTCGTCAAACGTTTAGAGCAATACCAAACAGAATGAACGGCATGCTATGCTATTTTGACAATATTAGATTTATGGTTGTACTTTACGATTTTTTTTTCTCTGTAAACTTCGTAGGCAGTATGGTTGAATCTTTTTTGTTTAATTGTAAGTGATTTAATGAAATGTGATACATTTTTGCAGGTTTGGAATTACGAAAGGCATAGATTCACACTTTTAGTTTATTCTAATGTTGTAACACCAAAGTTGACTGATTGATCATTATTACCACACAAAAGTTGTAACGTGATGTAACGGCTTCCTTATTGCTAGTCAAGTTAGCGACTTGTGACAAGTATGAAGTGACAGTACAAGTTTTTCAGGCGAGCATAAAAAATAAGCCCTAGGTAATAAGCAATAATTAGCTTATTGTATAGTCCATGTTATTAGTCAAATGAACGTAACAAATTTTAATCGATTGCAATAATAATTTACTAAAGATTGATTGAATGAAGATTAGTGAGCCATGCAACGGGTGGTTATATATCTAGAGGGTACGGGTTGGATGCCAAATGAGTCAGCAGACTTGTACTGTACTTTATTAAGTAGGTAGAATTTAGAAGTTATTTATTATTTAATCATAAAGCAAATTGAAAAATATATTTTATTATTTATCAAATCATTTGTCTGTTCAGATCCATATCAAATATTATAAATGTTACCTATATCAGCTGTCAAATAATAATGTAAATAATGAATATATAAGTTATTATAAACGCATTTTATTTATTAAAATATTTATTTATTGTGTTGCCTCAAACCATGTACATAATTGAACATATTATAATAAATTTTATATAACCCACTCAATTAACCAATCACTATTAATACTTTTCTTTTTAATCATATTTCTTTCCATTTTATTTATTTATAAGAAATTTTTTATTTTATTTTATTATTTTTATCCAATCCTCCATAAATATGTTGCAGATTCTGGTAGCGAGAAAGGTGATGCAACTCTACGTGCAATTTTAAATAATCCATCAACACCTAAGAAAGATACAATGCGAAAATTTCATATAATTTCAAATCAGGAAATTGTACGACCTGGTTACAGCAGCGATTCGCAATTTGCATGTCACACTTGCGGCAAAAGGTATCGATGGAAGTCAACATTGAGGCGACATGAACAGGTTGAATGTGGTGGGAAAGAGCCAAGTTTTCATTGTCCTTTTTGTGATTACAAGGCTAAACAAAGAGGAAATTTACGAGTGCATATGAAGAAGCATCATTCACAATGTTTTTTATAATAGGGGAATTTAATATTTATTAATTTAAATTATTATGTTAGGGTTTTATATTATCTTTGGGAATGAGGTATATATTTTTGCTTTATGTAAATGATACTTAGAGAAAAAATATATACATATGTTTTTGAGACTTTTATGCAACTTTATACATTATCAAAATATATATTACAATATTTTTATACATGTGAAAAAATCTTATCTTATATAATATAATAATGAAAAGACTAAATATTTTTACCTCTTTTAAATTTAATTAAATAATTGATTAGGTTGAGCCTATTAAAAACAAAATTTATTGACTCTAAAACTAAAATAGAAACATTATGGTTGAAGAATTAGTTTACAAATATATATGATTTATTTAGTTTAAATAACCAAAACTGGTTTTAATATTTTTTTTTATTTAAAGACAATAACATGTACTTTTTAAAGCAATTTTAACTGGGTGCCTTATGGGTACTTATAGAAATATGAGTATATATATATTCATATATTTTTATGTTACGTTCAATCAATTATTTTTATACGTTTTTAGCAATCGTTTTACATTTCATCTCGTTATAGATATTAATTATGCAATATATTAGATGCAATGTTTTATAGTAAATATATTTTATACAAATATTAAAGATATTATAGAAATTCTAGAGAATTGTGCAAAATAGTCATATGAAATATGATTTGGTGAAGCAAATAACTTAATTTATTTATATAAATAAATATATATAATATTTTAAAAAAGGGCATTTGTTTTGTTAAGTTTGTTATAGATATTATTAATTAGTTATTAATCAGAATGCAGTTAGCTGTATCATTAAAATTATGTTTACAATCAAAAATTGTTAGTTATATTCTTCACCACATCAATAAATAATTTTAATCACTTAATCATTTTTTTTTATATAGTTTTCTTTATTTATATTTATTGAGTGAACTAACATTATTTTTTGTTAATAATAATATATTTATATATTTTATAAGATGTACTATTGTTTGATAAAAATAAATTATTAAGATTTTTATTAATTATTTTATTATTTTTTTTTGTTCGAATCAAAAGGGTGCACAGTACTGCACCGACTGCTATTTTTGTAACAGTTTCCGCTCTATTGGTAGCAGTCCGCTTCTGATCACTTTCATTTTCTGAACGTTTTTTTTTAAACATTATTACCAACCATGTAAACAATCAATAAATAATATTTACTTTGTAATTGTCGGTGATTTTCTCTACTATTCATTACATTATATATCATATTCTTATATGTATAAGGTAATTCAATAATATCATTTAATTTTTTTCTAGGAATTAGTTTTGAAGTGACAATTACTGTTTAAAAGGCAATTTACATAAAATACATCATTTATTAATTTTAAATAACAATTACTGTTGTCAACTTTAAATTAACACCTGATTCCCGTCGCTACCAAAAAAAGCTAGCGACCTTCGCTCAGAAATCGGCTGAGGTAATGTGACATTTTGTTGTTTATTTCCGGTAGCAATCAAAGACAGGATGCTACGATCCATTTCATTTTAATGGAGGATGAGGCTGACATCCTAACATAGTTTTCAGCAACGTTTCTTCTTTATTTAAATATAAATATACACGAATGAAGATGTGATTAATAGATTTTATGAATCTACTTCAGAATTATCATAATTTTAATGAAGATACTTGATGGACTTAATATTGCTTTACATATTTAATATAATTAATGGATGTGACCTCTGAACAATTTACTAAATTTATTCTTTTGAATACATTACTAGTTTTGGTTCTATTAGATATGTAATTACATCTGTAGAAGGCTCTAGTAGAGCCGAAACTAGTAATGTGTTTGTAATAATAAATTTGTAATAAAAAATATAGTGAATTGTTATATTATTTTATTACACAAATTTGTTTTTTGTATAAGCTATAATTATCTATCTTTGAAGTTTTATCTAATTTAAAAAAATCATTAAAAAAAATTTAAACATTTTATGTTTACAACCGGGGCAATTCTCTATTGCAATATTCAGTAAAAAACGTAAGAAGAATGCCAAGTTTTGTTTTTTTTTTTAATTTATATGTAGAAAGATTGCAAAATATAAGTAAATTATTCTTGCTACTAGTCTAGCTAGCTAAAGAATTGTTAGAATTACCACGCCTCTTGTTGTGATAACAGTTTTTATTGTTAGCCAGCAATATATATCTTGCTTACTTCTTGCAATGTGCATAGAAAATTGGCCTGACAATCAAGTCTTAAAACCAAACCTATTTTTTTACCTTAAGAGTTTCTAGAATTTGATTAAATGTTTCTGCCATTTTTTAGAAGTTTCTAAAGTTATAGACAGATTTCTAGTATTTCTTAGTTTTTTAGAATTTACCGAAGTAGTTGGCCAAAGGTATCTAAAACACTAGAGGAACATCAAAATTTTAGGAACATTTGGCGTTTCTGGCTTTTTTTTAGAGTTGGTCAAAGATTTTTGGTATTTCTTAAGTTTTTAGAATTTACTAAAGGAGTTGGCCAAAGATATGTATCTAGAGCACTAGAGAATTTTTAAATTTCAGAAACATTTGGCATTTATTGCATTTTTTAAAAGTTTTTAGAGTTGGTCAAAGATTTCTAGTATTTTTTTAGTTTTTATGTTTTAGTGAAGAAGTTGGCCAAAGATAATCTAGAACACTAGAGGTGTTTCTAAATTTTAGGAACATTTTTGTTGCTTATGATTAACAGTTGCAGAAAAAATAATCTGTCATTTTGCAATTGACAATTTTATGAAATCGCTTTATAATTGACCGTTGTAATAGAAACAGTATTTGCTTTGTGGTTGACAATTGTACCAACTTTAATATATCACTTTTGACAGTTTTGCCATAATATTCACTATTTAGATTGAACTTGAGACTACTATTATTACCTGCACCAAACACATCTCATTGGTTTTTAATTTTAAAATTTGATTTAGGGTAGGAACAATCACCCAATCACCAGAAGATATTATTGTACTTTAAGTTGGTTGGTTTTCCAGAAATTGCATTAGGACTAGATTTTAATTATTGAACCTTAGATGAAAACAGAATGCTGACGTATTTCACTTCGGATTTAACTTGCTAGAAAAGACCAAAAATCTGAGATGTGAAATGACGTTAACTCATACAAATTTAAATATCCAATTATCCGACTTAGTAGATTTAAGATAACTTACAAAACAAATTTGTTTATACCACTCAATGTTTTTATTAGTTACCGTTTTTTTTCTTCACCTTACCATATCTTCTTTTTTTTTATGATTAATTTTATATCTCATTTTTTGTGTTTTTTTTTTCTTACGATACCACAAAAAGTATTCAATAGTTTTTTTTCTAACATTTTTATTTTTATTTTTATCTGGACGGCGGTGTTCATAGTCGTTTGACAGGGTTCCATCGCAGGGCTGCTGCGCTAGCGACGTGTTTGTCATCATCAACACCTAATTACTATTCCCAAACTGTTTCATTTATAATTGTTAAGTTTTACTTACAATTTTTAACATTAATTAATTGAGTATTTAACAATTAAAACGTTTACTCTAGTTGAACGTAAAGTTTTCAAAGTTTTTACAGACTATATTACGTTAAACATGGGTATGAGCTTGCTGTTTTTCAAACGTCGAGCTGGTGGTATGTTGGCGCATTGCGGAAGGCTTTTGGCGATTCTACAGACAATACTAATTTGATCAAATACTTTAATTGTTGTTTGTTATGGGGTTGCGTTGAGGTGGTGCCATGTTGGTGACGCGCCTGACAGAGCGCTAGCAAACGACCACAAATAATTAATATTCAATACTCAGCTCTAAAGCTACATCAAATATGGAGATCGTGGCGCAGATCTAGTCATCTGAATGCTGCACTAAAGGTTGTGAGTTTGAGTTTTACAACAGAAACCATTTCAAACGTTTATACACTTTCCCACTTCCCAAATTGTAAGACGTGAGGTGTTGGTCTTAGCAAGTGGCCTCGACTTATCTCTCTCTATACTCTATTTTTTTCGTTTTTCCTTGATTTATTTTCTATGGCTTTTAATCTGTGTGTTTTTTTTCCATTTTGGTTTACCTAAATCTTGAAGTTTTATACTTCTCTAAATTTTTTTTCAGTACTGTCATGTTGCATAGTTTTTAGTGCTCTTTATTTGATTTGTCACTCAGGCATGCATTAAGGATTCTAGGTTTATCGATTTGAGCGTCGGGTTTTATGACTAAGATTGGTTTGAAATCTATTCAAAACTGTAGGCCTACGCGTAATGTAGGTTTCATCTTTACGGGCAGAGAAGAGGCTGTCGCCAGTAGTGGCGTGAAATACGGCTAAAGCGAAAGCCTCATTTTAAATTCTGTATTTGCAAAACAAATGTTGGTACTTAGACAATTGTAAATAATATCTGTACTACCATCTCTGGCTCTTTGCTACCATCACTAGACACTACTACTTACATTTATATCATTGTTTTATAAATTACACATGTAATTTTACATTTATACTTCTTAAAAAATTGTTCATTATAGTAGTACAGTTGTTGGCGGCGGGTTTTCAGCGTATTGCTGGCACTATGTTGTATGCGCTAGGAAACCACCATATATAATTAATATTCAATACTCGGCCACATCTCAAATAATATATGACTAAAACAAATGTTGATACTTAAACGATTATAAATAATTTTAATTTTTAATTTTCTTCTATTTAGCACTTTAGCTAGCATCTGCTCAGCAAACACATTGAACAAAGTTAGACACTACACTTATATCATTCAGAACAACAAAAAGGGTCAAAATTGTAAAAATTGTCAAAATTACTTTCAAATGTTTTAGGAACAATTTTTTTTCCAAATCCTGAGTAGATCCAGATCCAGAAGTGGTAATTTATTCAAATAATAGTCAAATAACGTAGTGAAATTCAGGAATGATTAAATATACAAAATAATACTTTGTCTTAATTATTTCAATTAACATTAATAATCCTGTAAGTAGAATTGAATTAATTTGGTGGTAGTTGTATGAATTAAACATTTATATGAACCTATGCTAACACCTGTCATTTTCAGCCATGCACATGAAAGTTGAACTAACGGAATCTCCACTAGAACTACCTATGAAAATTGAATTAACTGAACCCACAATGGATTTCGTATTTCATTCACCATGGTTGGATGATATTGAAGAGAAACCTAAAAAGCCTGTATATAACAGAATTCGTGGTAATTTTAAATGCACTCAATGTGAGAGAAGTTATATAAGGAAAGATTCTCTACAACGACATTTGAATTACGAGTGCGGCAAAGAGCCTCAATTTCAGTGTCCATTTTGTCCGCAAAAATGTAAACGCAAATCACACCAAATTAGACATATCAAGAGACAACATAAGGACAAGATTGGTATATTAGAGGAAAACAATCCAGATCTTGTAGTTAAACTAGAATAAGTATTCGTACGTAAACATTTTTATATATTATAATATATGTTATATTATGTTAATTTTATTTATCTTTATTTGTATATACATATAGTTTTTTTTATATTATTTTGAAGCCAAATAATTTTGCTTTCTATTTTTGTACATCACTTATGTTTTTATTAGGCTTATGTTGCGGTGGCGGTGAATAAATTTTTGACATTTATATATTATTTTATTTTTTTTTTACATTCCTATTATTTTCTTTTGCTTTTGTAAATATAATTTAATTTAGGGTATTTTTATTATTTTCATTTTTGTACTAACATGTGTTTCTTTTTCAGCTCAAGATTTGCGGGTGAATCGACCATGGGAGCATTGGCCCGCACATTTAGCTCTCCCTATGATATTAATGCGCGAAAGTATGAAGAAATCTATGATACAATCAATTAGTTCCCCAAAATCCCCAAAATCAACATCTAGGGATCGGAATACTGATCATCCCGGTTATGATTGCAATGTATGCGGTAGAATTTATAAATTAAAAAGCTCATTACGCAATCATCAAAAGTGGGAATGTGGTAAAGAGCCTCAATTTAAGTGCCCATATTGTGTCTATAAAGCGAAACAAAAAATGCATATGGCTAGGCATATGGAAAGAATGCATAAAGAAATTGATTATTCTACAATTAAAGCTGAAGTTGAGATTAAAGTGGAGTCATCTGGGGAGGGGGATAATTAAACTATAATTATTGTGATGTAAAAAATATTTTTTTATCTTATACTATTATACCGTAGTTTTAATGACATACATAATCCAGGTATTAACTTCCAATTACCATTCGTGCCTTATAAAGACATTTTTTTAAACAATTCTTTAATGATTCCGACTGAACATAACTGCCGTTTTATTGACGTATTAAAAAACATTTTTCTCTATCTACATTTATACAATCTTTTATACATATTTCTTGTTAATATGTGATATAATTACAATGTGTACATACACATTATCTGTTCTTTTGAATACATATAAACTGCTCGCCGTAAACTCATATATGCGAAAATTTTGATGAAAAAATTGGGAAAAGTTTTTTTAATTTTTAGTAGAGTTTGAAGCTTGATGTAAACTTCTTGATGTCAGCAAATCGTTTTTTTTTTAACAAATATTGATCTAAAATTGCCATATTCTATTTCAGTTTCCAGAGAATTTAAGAATCGATTAGATTCAAAGGTTGATAAATTTGTTAACGCCGATCCATGTTTAGTAATTCTAAAAATTACTTTGTACGTGGAAAGTACCTTTTAAGAAAATGATGTTTCAGAAAATGCAATCATGATGATCTAGTGATTTCTAAGTTTTTAGAATAACTACTGAAGGTGATAGGCTTTCTTGGTACTAGTCCTTTTCTACTATTACCGTTCTGCCATTTGTTTCCTATGCAGTTGTGTACTCTATGTCCATACACGGCAAAGATGATATATTATTAGAGCATTTTTATTTGTTATCTTTATACAATTGTGCCATCAACGCAAACCTAAAACGCGATGTAAAAGAGACAAAATGAGGCCAAACAAGTCGTGTACATTCCGTTACTGCACTGTAATATAAACATGCAATATTTCAAAACATTTAAATTTTTAGTTTAACTCATCTCTTGGGCAGACGATCCAATCGCATAGGTTTTAATTTTTATCAATTGACAAATTTTGGGTTTGAACTTTTGCAGTTGAAGTTTTCAACAATTATTACTGAAAAAAACAGTTTTTTTTCAAAGTTGAGTCAGCAAGTATTGATTTATTTATGGCGGGCAGTATATTTTTATTCCAATTAAAAAATGTAAAACATTTTTTAACAACGTGATTCCATAGAGTTCTATTTAAAGTTAGTTCTTAATTCTTTTATACCCTGTTTTATACAGATTATATTTATAGATTGAATTATATTTATATTATTCATTGATTTTATTTTAAATAATTGTTTTATAGCATGTTTTACACAAAAATTATTTCTTCAGTACTAATTAATGCACCTACTAACACTGCAGGTCGGATATGTGGGTGCATACTATGTATTTGCTTATAAGCCCTTAACAATATTCAGTTCGAGTTTCAAAGATTATATCTATAATTTCAAAATTATTTAATCTATAATTATAAACAGTTTAAAACTATCTCTAATCTATTCTAGATCTCAATTCATTAATTTAACCCGAGACATATTAATTGTGATACATTGAACTATGATAATAGTCCAAATTTTATTAATTTCTTCTATCTCTCTATATATAATTATGTTTCAGAAGAACAGTATAGACAATAATATAATTACTAAGTGATATTTTGATACACGTTTACCCAATCATGTGCCTCACAGTGTTATTGTTCCTTGCATATTTGGTATCGATATGTTACCTATTAAATTACGAAACCATTTCGTAATTATTATATATTTTAATAAATTGCTGCATTGCTTTGGAAAGGTGAAAAAAAAATTAGAATAAAAAAATCAAATCAGGTAGTGGTAAATATTAATTTGCGCAAGGCAGCTTATGAATCAAGTGTTGCCATCTAGAACATTATTCCTCTATGTTAAAATTGTTAAATTGTATATAGTCTATATATTTTTGTAATCAATAGTATGTACAGATAGAGTTCTAGGTGGTTGAAACACAATGTTAAATATATTTATATCGACTAGTTTTTAGATTATAAATCAAATTGCTTTATTAGTTGTTAAGATCAAAATTTATATAAAAAAAGTTATTTGTTGTAAAGAAATAGGTGACGGGATCATTGTTATTCGGTTATATATATTTTTTGTTGTATTTGGTTATATGAATCGACTCTGATAATACTCAAACTCAATATTAATGTGATGATTATATTTTTTACCATATTTTGTAATAGTTCCTCAAATAACGTGTACACTATTTTCAAGTTGTCATATTTTTTTTATATAGAATATATAATGAAGCTAGATGAACATTTTCCTATATTATAAATTTTTTATACATATATATTATACAATTTTTGTTAATTGATGCTTTTAATCTGTAGTTAAAGTTATAGTGCTTTTTATATTCAAATTTACTATCTATTAAATCTGCTTCTAGGTAGTGGTAGCATATTTAAATAAAAAACAAAATATTTTTTTTGTAATTTGTTGATTTTTTTTCATCCTAGAATTAAATAAATTCTATCACCAATTCCTTATATTTTCTATATTTTTATTTAAAATCGAATGCAACAAACTGGTGTACTTAGTTGATATGACTAAAAATTTGTCAAATCTAAACAGCGCTTAACTTTGTCGTTCATCTATTAAGTTTAATTAAATTAGTTAGATTTGCACTTTGACTTTAAATGGCATTGTTTTTCCTGCTAAGGAAGTTTTACTTGTTTAGGTTCTGAAAGCCGCAACAAACTAAACTTGTTACATTTTGGCGAGACAGTTTGCAGAGTTTGTGATGTTTTTGGTCGGTATGAATCACCTTACCGCAAAGCTAATTGCAAAAAAGAAAACCCAGATTTGTCTATCCCAAAATGTTTACAGGAATTAAGGATCTCACAGTCCAGCCTTTATAACCTACAGTAACGTTGACGCAGGAGTTGAAGCTGGCTGATCGTGAACAATGCCGAACTTTTGTTTTTTGGGATGCTGGAAATGCAGGCATCGAATTTTGATTTTTTTAGCTTTTTTAGAAAAACTATCTTTAGCGACGAAGCTCATTTTCATCTTAGTTGTTTTGACAATAAACAGAATTGCCGCATTTGCGGTTCCGAAAATGCGCATTGCTAGCTAACTTTTTTTTATCTATATTGAACAATTTGGGCATAGGTATTTTTTATTTCCAACAAGATAGCGCTACGAACCACACACACATCGTAAAACAATTGTAATCCTGCTCCAGACATTTTCTGGGCGCATTATTTTGCAAAATTCGAACATAAATTGGTCCTCCAAAAATTCTGTATCTAAAAGATAATATTCGAACTGTTATTTGCCAGATGGAGCCTTGCAAAATTTAAATTAATTTTTTTTTTGAAAAACTATAGTAATGTTTTCATGAAAATTATAATTATTGTTCAAATGGTCAAATTGATCAAAATAGATGTTTTTTATGCAAGAGTTGGGTTGTAATTTTATTGTTGATGGTTGGTCTATTCTCTTTACAACGTCTCTAACATGCTATATACTTATTGCGCTTTATTTTACCTTTCTACTTTTTTTGTTAAGATATTTTGCTTAATTTGTTTTTAATTGTTATTATTGATTGATATTTATAGTAAGTATACACATTTTACTTGAATATAACCACAGAACATCGCACTTATTTAATTTTTTTTAGATGCTAAATATACCATTCGAGTAAAGAAAGACCTAAAAATAGAAAGGATTGAAAATAGCTATATACCATTTGAAGATGGACCGATTGAAAAAGATACCCAAAAAACAAAAGTTAATAAACATCTGCAGTTTATGGAAGCACTAAGCAAAAATGTTTGGAAATAAGTTTGTTATTAAATAATATAATTATATTTTTAATGTTAAAGATATATTTAATAAAGAATAATATTAAATAAAATAAAATATGTTTTTGTATATTTTTTTTTTTTCTAAAGTTTTGTCTATACTTGAATATTGTATTTTGAAATAAACGATAATGTTATGGAGTAGAACAGTGCAAACCAAACATTTATCGAGTACAACAGACACCACTATTTTGATTGAAGTATGGTGAGGAGCATGAGGAAAACTAATCGATGAACATGAAACTAAAATGTTGTGTTACGGAACTTTAAACTTGGGCTGTAGTTTAATATAGAAAAATAAAATAATTAAACGATATAGCTTACCTATTTTGAACATGTATAACCCGTATAACGTATTTTGTCAATTTAACAACCGTGTTTGGTGGGTATTACTGGATACTACTGAACTTGATTGGTCAAGTCACATGGGACGAATAGGCGTTTTAGAGTTACAAATTACGGCACGGTTTGAAAGAATTGCTCTTTAAAGTCAATGCTTAGGTGAATACTAATAGTTTGAAGTGGCATTTAAGGAACAGACAATGAGTTAATATTTAAAGTTGTGATTGTGTGGCATATGGTTATGCTTCAAGCATTATCTGCACAAGAGCAGTGTGTATGCTAGTTATACGTGTTTGGATTAAATATGCTTTTTTTGTTGTGGTTTCAGGAAAACTCTAGTGCTAGGTTTTTTGCCTTTTTCTTCTTCATTCAATGTCTTGGCAGGCATGCAGTGACATATTTTATGTAAAGTTTTTCTTAATTATAGATTTCTTTTTTCAGACCACTTATTACAGGTTTGATCTGTTTCTGTTTGCTGTACCACGTAT
Source organism: Tachinus rufipes (assembly GCA_963932245.1). Classification (NCBI taxonomy): domain Eukaryota; kingdom Metazoa; phylum Arthropoda; class Insecta; order Coleoptera; family Staphylinidae; genus Tachinus; species Tachinus rufipes. The sequence continues at coordinate 31,634,028 of OZ010742.1, read as the reverse complement.
TGTGGTTTTGATATTTGAATGGGGCAGGTTTTGTATTGACTTGTGATATGGGCTCTTGCCCATTGAAACTCTAATTTCACTTAGCGTTTTTGGTAGTTTTTATTTTGGTATTAGTGAAAGCCCTGGCACGCATTCTGCGCGTTTTACATATTTTTGTAGGTATTGATCTTTGATTTTTCTTTCTTCATTCACTGAACTATTTGGTGATGTAGTGTTGGGTTTTGGATTGAGGTCCAGTTCTGTTTTTTTTGTATTATTAATTCAGTTTTGTTTTTCTGGATAAAGGTTTCATCCAGCTCAATCTCCAAGGTATTTCTTTCCCGTGTCTATCTGATGTAATCGGTTGCCGGTTGTCTGGTTAAGTCTGGTTGACGAATCTTGATTTTTGATTTTTTTCTCTTTGATTGTCATTCACTGGACTATTTTGAGATGTAGTTTCGGATTGAGATTAATTTGTTTTGTAACATTAATTCAATTGTGTTTCCTGATATAGATTTTATCTCTCCAAGGTAGTTGTTTTTTGTGTCCATTTGATGCATTCGGAAAATACGCTGTTTTTGCTGGCACATTTGGTACACTTGCTGCTCTTTGTTAGCTTGATCCTGTTCAATTACGCGTTGAAGCAATCATGGCCACACTTAAGAATTAGGTTAAGTTAAGTCATAACTCACTATTCCGCTCTGTTTCTATTTTCTTAACATTTGCTCTTAGATTTTTTACTTTTCTTTAAGAGAGCTGCTTATATTTGACTATAAGTGCAATGGGCTTCACCGCAGCAGTAACTAAGATTGTATCAATCGAGATTGTTCTATACCTATTTGCGATTTTTAGCTAAAGTCTTCTTTGTTGTGAGATTATCATAGCTTTATACTTTTTATATCTATGAGCGTTTTTATATTTGGGCCCCAAACAGGAACAGCGAAACATAACATCTGCACCTCTTGTGATAGTACCATTTTAATCAAATAGTTGCAGTTTACATTCCATAACTGGGGATTTTTGGTCTGACTCAAATTTACTGTTAAAGGCCCGACATTTTGAGAAATTACTTGTCGTTATCTTAAAGTAATGTTTTGTTTTGTTGGTTTTAAAAAATTGAAAAGTACTTACTTTTTGTTTGTTATGCTTTGATATTATCTTGTCCAAGTGGTGGTCTTGGCGGGCGACAAACATGTTGATGCGTTCCATGAAGTTTTCTTGAGGAGTTGTGTTTTCAATTGCATCCTTAAAAGCTTCCAGGGTTTGAGGTCGAGTTTTGTAAACTTCACCTTTGAGGTATCCCTACAGAAAAAAAATTCGTCAAATCCGGGGATTTAATTGTCTATGGAACATCTTCTTACAACGAGATTAGGAGGCCGGGAAGTAGCTTCAGCAGAGAATTGTGTGAATGACCGACAGTAAAGGCTGTGGTTCTATTTACCTGAAACCAGAAAGCTTTTGCCGTATGTTCTTCCATTTTGAACAGTAAACAAATTTCCAACATATTGCAATATTCACAGTTAAGCTTCTTTCTTCAAAATATAAGGTCTAATAATGCCTATAGAGGACACAGCGAACCAAACTGTCACTTTAGTGATCTGAAGTGGCCTTTGGTGATTTTTCCGAGTGATTTAGTTGCCCAGTAACGAAAGTTTTGTTTGTTTACTGTGCCAAAAAGTTGAAAATTTGCTTTGTTGCTAGTCCATACAACAGCGGCAAGGGGTACAGCTGTTAGGATTGCATTGCAGGCATGTGTACGTCTCACGCAGTATTGTTTGCTTAATTTCTAGGCAATTATCATGTTATAGGTTTGTGTTTAAAATTTGCCTTATTGTTCTGGACAAAAACTGTTTCCGCGCAGAACTCGTTGGAGACTGTTCAATAGACGCTTTAACTGCCGAGATTGTTTTGAGTGTTTTCACAGTTTTGGGTTGCCTAACTGATCCATTTCCGAATGGTTTTAGCGAGTTAAACCGAACAGCCAGCGAATGGCTACATTGCTATCACACTATTCCCGTTTACTTTTAAATGTCTCAAGAACCTAACCACACCTCTCCCACCCTTTTACCTGCTCTGAAGACTTTTCGTGCTTGGTTTGAATCTAGGTCATTCAGTCCCACCCTGTATATAGTTTTTAGTCATCGATAATTGTGCGATTAGTGCAATAATTTGAAAATCTTGGATTGTCATAAGTTGTTATTACGATTGTTTGAATGCTATTTGGTGCGCCGATAGTATGACAAGTATTTACTTGGAGTAGTTTTTGGACAGTAAGCGAATAGTAGTTATATAACGTGATGTAAAATTGTTGAAAAGCTGGAGAATTATGTGATAGATTTTTTTAATTGGAATACAGTATTTGCTTAATGCTTGTGAATTTACACTTTATTTTACGATTAAACCGTTTACACGCCGTCTTTTCTCTGCAATGCTAGCAACTTTTATTGCGGGTGGATTTACAGTTTTGGATAGATTCCGAACCACTGGAGAGATTATTAATCTATTTTGGACCAGAGCAGAACATTAGTCGTAAAACTATCCATCCTCCTTAGCACCCTGGTGTTTATCATATGATCAGCCCAGGATATTCTCGTATTCATCGAGTATTCTTAGCGAATGCTATGTCTAGGGCTTCTCTAAAGGTTGCTGAATAAGTTAAATAGCAGTGGGGACAAGACATACCCTTTTGATATCATTGCTGGTTTTGATAAAAAATAATTATTTTTTTGTCTTTCATAATTTTGCAAAAAAGGGTAAAAAAATATTGAATTAATGTAATCGAAAGGAAATTTCTTGTAGAACGTGATTTTTATGTCTGTTTTTTTAAATTCTCTTGAAAAAAGCCGGAAAATTAGTAAAATTACGGAAAATCCGAGAAAAGCTCCTTAAAAGTAACCCATTTTTAGAATTTATGTGTTATATTTCACCTCAGGGCAAGCGAATTCATTTTTTTTTATTTTTACGATTAAAAGTACAAGTATCATATTCAAATTTTAAGTCTCTAGATATAGCGTAATCGAAAAAATCAAATTTTCAATAAAATGGCATTTTTCTCATTTTCTACGGTAAATTTCGGAAAACCAAAGGGAATCGTGTTCTACGGAAAATTTGCTGTAAGATACAATGAATATGATTTTTGACTATTTTTTGCTTATTTACAGCACAAACACTGAAAGAAGACAAAATATTCCTAAAAAAATAAAATGGCCGCCATTTACATTGTATTGCACCTAGAGATCTAAAATTTTAGGAATAGTCATATTTTGGTACCCCAAACGTGTACAAAATTTGAGTAAAATTAGAGATGTCGATGTGGGGACGTTTGTTCTCTAGGCTGTTCAAGTCTTCTACTTACAATTTTTGCTAGACATAGCCGTAATTTTGTTGTTGGGCAATTTAAAATTGACACTTACGAATATTATTCACGAATGAGGCAACATTTATAACGAATGGATAATGAACTGAAAAAAAAAAACAGCCATTTTTAGGGTTTGGAGAATCCGCTGTGATATGAAATTATTAACATAGGTTTTCAGTGAATGTTTGGAATTATAGATAACGATCTATTTTTTTAGAACTATTTGACCGTCGACAGATATTTAAAGTTTCGAGAGGATGATTTGGGTGGATTGTTATATAATGTCCAGCTGGCGATCAGACATAGTATGTGGTACTATCACGATGGTTCTCCTCCGCACTTTGCAATACTTGTAAGGCTATTGCTGAATCAACGGTTTGAAAGACGTGTAATTGGTAAAGGAGAACAGCACCTTGCGCCCTAAGGATCCGCGATATTAAATGAAAGATCTGGTGTACCAAACATCATCAAAGACTGTTGAGGCAGCAGATCTCACTTAAGAAGAGCGATGTGATTCGAGGTGTCTGTCGGTTTTAAACAATCTCTATAATTTAAACTAAAATCAAAATAAATCTTGTTTATTTCTGAAATTTTAATTATATAATAAATAATAAATAAACACTTTGTATTTTAAAATCCATTTACTTTAGGCAATAACTTTATTAGACTTTTTAACTGTATTTGGACCTCACATCGTGCGACACCCTATATATGCTGAATATACGTGTGGCTGAGTTACATGCGAGATTCGGCGAATCACGTGGTCACAGGCTGCGTCTCGCAGCGCATGAAATGTACGAACTAAATATTGCAAGTCAAGTCCAGTAGTTTTTAATGTTGTGCTTCTTTAAACGTTGGTGTATTGTGAGTAATTAGTTTAATTAATTTTTATATCTTTAATATCAGTGTATTAACACATTACATTAAAATGGCAGTGTCGCATACCAATTACGTAAGCAATTTATTACTTGAGTAGTTTTTTTTATCTAATGCACTAACACAGCTGACTAACCTCAATGCAGTAACGAAAGCTACACGTGCTTTGTTATGGGAAGGCGTTATACGAGTACCTGGCTGAGCACGGTTGATCCCTTCTTGGAATTTTTCTATTTATATAATGCTAAACACAATGATTTGAGTTTTTTTACAACACCGGATTTTACTGTAATTATGGATTTAGCTAAATTAATTTGAATTATTTTTAGGTTTACAATATACATGTTTTAAATGCAATAAGAGATATTTCCATAAATCGACATTAAGAAGACATATGAGATATGAATGCAATAAGTTAAAGAAATATTTTTGTAATATATGTGACTACACAGCTTGTAGAAATGATATCCTTTTAAGGCATATTAGAAATAAACACCAGTAAATATTTAACTCACACTTTTCATTAATTTTCGGGCACCTTCTTATAATAACTATGGGTTCTTGGAAATTGAAATTGATATGATTATTATTTTTACACGATACTATTTAATTTTAGGATTCAACGATATGAAACCATACGGCTGCTTTAAATGCGGTAGATCATACAAGCACCAGTCAGCTTTAAGTAGACATAAAAATAGGGAATGTGGAAAAGAACCACAATTTGCATGCAATTATTGCAATTATAGGGGTTACCAAAAGAACCATTTAACAAGTCATGTAATACGACGACATGCAGATAAATTGAATTTTTGTAAATAGGTTCTAAATTTATGTTTTAATAATTATATGTACTAACAATTGGGTTTTATGAGGGTATATTTATGATTAGTAATTGAATAAACTATTGAATTTTTGTTAATTTTAGGTATTTTCATATATCAACCACTTATGAAGAAGTTTGATTGTAGAAGTTGTGGAAGGTCTTACAAACATCAATCTAATTTAAGCAGACATCGCAATAAGGAATGTGGAAAGTCACCACAATTTGCATGCCAATTTTGCCATTACAAAGCATACCAAAAAATTAATCTTACTTGCCATATCGCTAGAAAACATGCAACTCAATTGCAAAGTTTTGTTTAGTTTATCATTAAAATTTGTTTTTTTCAGTTCCTATAACTCGATGCAATTCATATGCATTTTCTTATACAGTTCAAATATTTAGATTTATAATGTTATTCATATTATAATGTTGGTTTATAAATAAATTTTTAATTATATATCAAATACTTGTTTATTTGATCCATTAGTGTCCTAGTAAATATAGTTAAATTTATTATGAGTGTGAGTGGGCCATGTACTTTGCCTCGTCAGTATCAACAGCGCCTACATTTTTTAAGTAACGAGTTCAGTAGTATATACAGTGTCTTTGCGACATCGGCTTATTTCAGTGAATTAAATATATACCTGGAAGCTATTTAACATCTTGGTATTCAAGGGTGGAAATATAATATAAATATTCAATATTTTTACCCTTAAATACTAGCTCGAGTTGAATAGCTTCTAGGTATATAATACAAACCATGATTGCCTTACAACAGATTCTAAAGGAGTCTTGACCCATTGACATTTATTAGTAATTGTTTTGGGGTATGCACTGATGGTGGCCAGTCGGGTTTTAATACGGGTAAATGTATTATGTAGGTAGTTTCTAATTTATGTTAGAGCCGCTATATACTCGTTTTGTATTAATATTATCTTGTCAAGTTTCAGCTTGTTTTTTAAAGTTCTACGAAAGTTTATTTTATTAGACTTGAATCCGCAAGATTTACATGAACATCTAATTTGCATGACATTTGTTTATTAAAACCGTAACAAATCTGCCTATAGACATGTTTGTATTAAGGGTAATTTGTGAGTTCTCAGTCTGCTTAGTCTGCGTTAAGACTTGCATTTAATCTTATCCCGCTAGATCTACATATTAAAAAAAATTATAATTGTTAATGAAGAGTAAGTCGTCAAGTTAAGTCAAGCTTAGAATTAGAATTATTAAAACGTATCGTTAGTTACATCATGATTCTTTAATTTGTTGTTGAACAAACGTAGCGTGAGTTTTAACGACAGTTCGGACAATCGTCCACACATCGACATCTTCAATTTTGCTCAAATTTTTTACACATGTTTGGGGTACCAAAATATGACGATTCTTAAAATTTTAGATTTCTAGCTGCAATGCAGTGCAATTCGGCCATTTTAATTTTGTCTTCTTTCAGTTTTTGTGCTGTAAATAAACAAAAAGTAGTCAAAAACATATTCAGAAGAGTGTATCTTATAGACATTTTCCGTAGAACACAATCACGCCCTTGGTTTTGCAAAAAAGGTCAAACAAAATATTGAATTAATGTAATCGAAACGAAATCAGTAATTTTTTTTTTAACCCGGAAAATTAGTAAATTTACGGAAAATCCGAGGAAAGTCCCTTAAAAGTAAAGTATTTTTAGCAATTATGGCAAGCGAATCCAGTTTTTTTTTTACTTTTAGGGTTACAAGTACTATGCTTCAGAAGTATCATATTTAAATTTTAAGGGCGGGATTGTGTTCTACGGAAAGTTTCCTATAAGATTCACCTTATTGAATATGATTTTTAACTATGTTTTAAAATGGCCGCCATTTACACTGTAATGCACCTAGAAATCTAAAATTTTTGGAATTGTCATATTTTGGTACTCCAAACAGGTGTAAAAAATTTGAGCAAAATTGAAATTTACCCTTATACCATAAATAGTTTCTTTTAAAATGGTGTGAAATTGTGGGTTGACTATTTGTAGTGCAGGATCAGGTGTGGGTGCTATATAGGTTGGAAGTATGACCCAACCTCATTACATTAGTGAAGATTTTTAGCCTGGCCAGGGTTTTAAAGTTTTGATCTAGTGCAAGAGCTGAGGCCTGCATACTCCCAATCATTTTGGACCATGCATTTTATTTTAATAATTAGGTCTACTTTTTGAAAATGTTTTGCTATCTAACGTCTGGTCTAAAAAAGACAAACTTTTTATTGCTTAGGGATATCTTCTACTGTTGCTTTTGTTGGTTTGACCTGGATGGCACAGGTTAGCTTTTTTTAAGCAAATGTAGGTGCTATTGAATAAATTGTATTTAGTAAAGTGGTAAGCAGGATTTTTTTTGTTTGATTGTTTTTTTTTTAATCTGCTTTGGATTTTTTAGGTTAATTTATAAACAGTTTGTTTAAAGGAAGAAGTCAGGACACCACAGATTATCATTTTGTGAAAGGATTCTGTTTGGAAATGTCTGGAGCAAGAATTCTATACTTTGTCTTGTAGTACGGCAAGTGGCACCGTCTTGTTGGATACCGTTTAAAATTTAGTGTGACTGTTTCACCATTTTCCTCAACAAAATATGGATTTTTGATTATATACCTTTCTATTGAAGATATAAGGGAATGATTAAAGATAGGACGCCTTAAAGACTGTGGGATGAGGTTGTTGGCAAAACCTACTTTAGGAGGTTTGTCTTTTTCCTTGTTTGGCTCAGCCAGTCTGGTCAGATTGGTGTTAGAGTGGATGGCGAGGTGGGATAGCTAGGTCGTTGAATGTCTACATTTCTGACGTACCATGGGGTTTGGACAATCCAACGTTAGATTTTGAAAGGCCTTAAGACGATTGGGGTGAGTGTTTGCGGCTGTTCTTCAGACTGTGCAATTTGTACGTCAGCTATTTATTGAAGGTGATTCTCAGGTTGAATAGCATAAGCGATAGAAGAGAGTCTTGAGGAACTGCTGCTTTGCTCTGCCGTGAGGTTGAGACATGGTTTTGGAGTTTTACTGATAGTGTTTCGCATTTTAGGTATGAAGCTATCAGCTTTATAAGACGCAAGGAGAATTTGAGCCTACGCAGTTTTAGTAGTAAACCTTTGTCGAATACTTTATTAAAGGCTTTTTTGACGTTGAAAAAGACCAACATTGTGGTTTTTTAAGTCTAAATAATAATGTGATCTGTCACGCGGTTTAGCTGGTGAACAACAGAGTATTCACGCCGGAACTCATGTTGATGGGCGGGTAGAAGAAAGTTTATTATCCAGAAACATTTTTCTATGACCTTGTTCAAGGTGCACATGAGACTGATTGGCCGGTGGTTTTAAGGAAAATTTTGGTCTTTTTTTAGGTTTTAGGATATTGATTAAGTGCAAGTCTTTCCAAGCTTTTGGAAAGTGCCCTGTACGTAGGATTGCATTATTGCAATATTAGCGGGCGAGCTTTGTGCGAGAAATACTTCAATGTTTTGTTTGGGTCTGGCACGAATCGGCCTTTAAGAGAATACAAATTTGGTCGACGGAGTGTTGCTTTTAAACAAACTGTAATAGCTATAAAAATGATTAAGATTTTTTTTACAGTAATTTGTAGCAAAGTCATAACAGCTTGTTCTAACTTAGATTTAATCTATTGCAGCTTCCTACCTTGCCCACGCATAGCATATTATTTTTATTTATTTGCATTTACAGCAAGTTTTGTACTATTAGGCCGGAAAATCACTGAAGCGGCAAAGAAGCAAAAGGTGTGGCAGTGGACTGGTTCTAGTACGATAATTACAGCAGTGTATCTAGTGCTCCTGTTGGCACTCGGTACTAGCCGCTACAAATGCGATTGAATGTCTCACTCAGCCGTAAATTATGATTGAATTTTTAAGTCTGAAATTATGAATTCTAAATAAATTTACGTTGGTAGATATTATCTTACTTTATTCTATTTTATTCTTTAGATAAGAACTATAGATCTACTAAAGACCTGGCCCAAAAAATTGATTGTTTGATGGGTTATGGGTATAACATGTTGCCCCATTATGCTAAAATCAAATGTCGCGTTATACTTTTGTAGCCTTCTTTCGTTGACCAATATGATGTTTTTTTCCATATTATTTTTGAAAAAAATGATGTCACAATTCTACAAACCACATCAAAGGTTTACAGGCTGAAGATGCATTGGCTTCTCTACGATCTTGTGTAAATACATCAATTTTGCTTGTTAACATAGCCAAGATATTTTTTTAGCAAAATAGTCATTTTTTAGACCTTCTCTTGGACTTAAATTGAGAAGCGATAACGAAACGGATGATTGTTGGCCTTCAATTCTTGATTTAGTTGGATTATGTATTTTTAATAATGACGTTCGGCTAATGTTGAGTTGCTGCTATCTGCGCCGAGTTGATGTTTTTGGACTGGTTTGCGCACTTTGTTCAGTCTTGTCTTGTCTCACAAACTTTTTGCACAAATTGGTGTACACCTGGCGCGGTTTGCGGCAACACAACAGTTATTTTGAAAAATAGTTTTTAATGTTTTAGAACGTTGCTCTAGCTAACACACATCACTAACGTTTATTTATTTTGTACCGCGGAGATATGATACTATCACTTTTTTGAGCACGGAAGTGTGCAGTTGTCCAAATAACATAGGATTAATAAAATCCGCTAGATGGACTATTATTTACAAAGTTTATTGAGTATAAACAACATGTTTTAGAAACCCAATCATTTCAATAGTTGGGAACTTACGAATACAGATAGGATATGATCGTTGCTAATATAATCATTATTTTCTTTAAAAGGGGCTAAACAGGTGATAGAATTTAGTTGAGTTTATTTGGTGGACAAAGCGACACTTTTTTGGGCAAACATATAGACGGTCATTATCATGGAGAAGAACTGCCACGCCAAAACTCCTGCTTTCCGTTTTTTTTTTCGAAATATTTTTTTTGCAGCAAAAATTTTTTTTGATTCTGTTTATGGTATTACTTTTGTATATGTTATCTATGTAACGATTTATATGAAATAAATATGTATTATTATTAATTTTTTTTACGTTTTTACCTTTCTTGCTGTGTAATATTAGACATACTAACAATTTACAATATAGGTTTCTTCATTATTTGACATAAATTTTGTTTCAGAAGCAGATTTGGAAAATATACCAATAATATTAGAGGAACCATCAAAAACTGATGATATAACAAAGATTAAAGAAGAACTAAGTTCTCATATTGTCTTTTCTAAACCAAAAAGAGTGATTATTACTAAGAAAAAAGAAACGCCTCTTTTAAATAGACCATCTTTTAAAATCATCAATCATACTAAAGATTTAAAACCAAGAGATTTTAGAACACGTAAAATATCCAATCAACGTATGCAACTGTTTTTAAACATGAAACCATCAGATATACCTAAAACTGAACCTAAAAAGGTTTATGCATGTGAAAAAATTGAATTGGCAATTCCAAAGGATACAATACGTTGTCAAATTTGTGGAGAATTGTACGAACGCTTATTTAGAAAACAACATCTTGCTAAATGTCAACCCCAACCTTCAAGCAAACCACAATATGGATGTGCTTTTTGTAGTTTTAAACATACCGATAAAAAAGAAATCGCTAATCATATTGCTACTTGTCATCGTGGTCAATAATAATTATTAACATACTTTTTATTAATATATGTATTAAAGTATCAATAAATAATTTTACTTAAGACTAATAATTTTTAGTATTAATATTTTAGTTACAGGGGCGTAGTTGTAGTTTTTGATTCTATATTAGCCTTATATGTTTTCAGTAGTTTTGAGTCATTTTAGTATTTTTTTTCTTTTTATTAACATTTTCTTTTCTTTTTAATATATTTCAGAAGAATTGATTTATTTCGATGTGATCGAGTTTGATCAAGAAAACCAGGGCAGATTAAAGCTGGGTAAGAAAATGCTGAAAAAGAACAAAAAAGATCCGAAAAGAGAGATGCCCCCATTGGCTGAATTGTTTATGTGCACTAAATGTACTAAAACCTATCGCTTGAAACATTCATTGACACGCCATATTAAATACGAATGTGGACAGGAACCTAAATATGCATGTATTTTATGTCCAAAAAAATTTAAACATAAATATGATTTGAGCATGCATTACAAACATAAACATAATGAGTCAACTTTGAAAAAACTCATTAATGAAGTTTAATTTATTTAATAGTTTACCAAAGTATGCTTTCTTACCTACAAAGCCATTATTTATAATCAATGTTACCTTGCCTTATTGAAACGGTACAAATTATTCACCAGTGCCTTATATTCACTTAGCTTAAGACTGAAGTTACGTTACAGTATTATTGTTTCTATTTATTAACTTCTTACTATTTAATTGTTGCATGTTAGATTTAAGTTTTTTTTAAATAAATATTTTGCCAATTAATCATTTTTGTTTTAGTGTTACTCACGCAAAAATAGCAAATGAACTTAGGTTAGCAAAATATAAAATATCATTTTAGAAATAAAAATTAACAAAATGGTTTAAATGTTGGGAGTTTTAGAATTATAAGTACTCTTACCCACTGGTTTATGAGTCTTATCATCTACTGGTTTATGGTTAAAAAAAATTAAGTTCAGATTGATGACCAGTGCTCAATATTTATTATTTCTTTAATAAATTTAAAGATCAAGGAAAGCAAAATGCAAGAACGCTGATCGCAGTACTGCAACCACAATTGTACCGGTTCTAAATACTATGTTGGAAATAAATTTGAAAAAAATTTGTGTTACTACTTTACCCCGAATTTGTTCACTTCAACCCAAATAAACTTACAAAAATGTGATAACTTCTAACTTTTTTTGTTTATTTTATGACTTATACTGAAACTTATTTTTTTAGTTATAATAATTTTAGTGTACGGACACTACGGCGATCCTCGTTCCAGTCATAGTATTGTACCCTCGTATACCGAACAGCGCTCTAACTTTGGAACACTATAATTTGTTCCAAGCTTGAACCCTCGTTCATTGCTCTGATTTTTATATTTATATATTGATTTGAAATTTTTTAGCGTCATGAGAATAAAATACAAAATAAATTGTGATTTTACCGGCACGTTGCTAAAAAAGTTTTAATTCAATATAAATACCAGGATCCGAGCTTAGAACAAATTCTAGTGTTTTAGGGTCGTAGCGCTGTTCGATGTGCGAGGGTACGATGCTATGATCGGAGCGAGGATCGCCGATAGTTTAAAGATTTTTGATTACCCTAACCTCAACATTTTGCTATGGGTATCTTACTTGAAATTATTTTTGTATACAAAGTGCGGCAACGAAACTTGCTGATTTGAAAGGGGTGTCGCAAAGGGAGACAAAGTTGGCCGAGGGTGGGGTTTATCTTATTTGAAGAGGTGAGTCGGGAAATTGTTAATAATTTGCCTCAGTAGCAAAAAGGCATAAGTCTAAAGAGCACCGTGCGTTTTTCCTAGAGGGTTTTACGTACACTTTAATATTTCTATCTGAGATCTTGTTCTTGACTGATCGATTATTTTGTGCAAACATTTTGAGCGATAATGAGAACTTTTTCTGTCAATTTTAAATAAATTAAGACAAAGGATATGTGGTTTCAACAGAATGAAGTTATGTGGGAAAACTTTTCTGGACACGTTTGTCTGATTTTGGCTTTTACGATTTTGTTTTATTTGGGTTTCTTACATTTATTGTTACACCAATCGCTAGGCTTTGTTAATAGCTCACTAGAAAGAGAATTTTTTGCTAAGCAATATCTTGGATACTTATTGCTATGCTAGTCAAGATTTATGCATTACAGGTGGACTTTCAGTTTTAAGTGGAGTCTGAATTACTGTAGAGATTATCAATCTTCTCTGGACCAGAGAGGGTTTTAGTCATTTAACCTATTTAAGAATCTGCAGAACCTACAGGGCAGTATTGCAGAGGGCACTAGAGGTAATCGCGGCTACACTACTTGCATATTTGATGGTAGAAGAAAGGTTAGAAACGTGCAACAGATAATACGATGGAAAGATGGCAAAGACAGTGGAAAGAAGGAGAAAAGGGAGAATGGACAAGAGAACTAATAGAATATAAATAAAAGAATAGGTAGGGAATAAACCGACGAGGTAATACTATACAACACAACTACTTACCGGACATGGAGCTTTTGGGAAGTATTTACAACAAATAAATAAGATGGAGAAAGAAAATGTGTTTTTTGTCAAGAAGATAATCATGAATAGAAAAGGCATAGAAAACAAAATCAACAAATCTACAATCATTAATATATGCCTGAGTGAGAAAAACATAAGGACAGTACTAAGAATCTATGCAACGGCAGTACTGAGAAAAAAGATAGAGAAGTTTAAAGCTTCAAAATTTAGATAAACCAAAATGCAAGAAAATACACAGTTTAAAAGCTAGAGAATATAAAGGAAGGAGGAGCGAGAATCTAAATGGAAGTAAAAGAACATGGAAAAAAGCAATCTGGCAACCAGTCAACATGAAGAACTAACCCCAAATGGAGATTCAAGAATCTCATAAGAAGTGAAACTGGCAAATCTAGGACTACTTAAGGGGCTACACTTAATGGAGCTGCACAAAATATTTATGTATAAGAGATGATTTGACGAGGAAGAAGTTAATTAAGATACAGAGAAACTAAGAAGACACTTAAGGACAATATCAATAACAAGGCTTGGGAGAGATGGTTAGTGATAATGACAAGGATAAATTAACAGCTGGACTAACGTAGAGAAGAAAAATATTTCCATGCGCTAGTAATTTTCAAGGGCCACTTGATGAGGCAACTTTTTACTACGTTTTTAAAGGAGGGGCGTGGGAAAGCGTATAAACTCTTGAAATACTTTCTGTTGTGAGAAGAGGTTATTGGCAAGTTTTTTTGATGTGATTTCTATAAGTATCTTTTGAATTGTATTGTAGGTTTTTACAATGCGGCGTTTTAATACTTTGTGTGCAATAAGTGTCCGGCTGGTTAACGATTTTAAAATGGTTATTAAAACAAAAGTGTTCAAATTTTTTTAAATGTATTAACACTACATTGAAGTACATAAAAAAGCTGTTTTTAAAATGACAAAACAAACAAATGTAATTTAGTTCTATTCATTCTACCGCAATCAAAACATGTAGTTCGGCTAGCCGGCATAGCATTACACTTCAAGTTTCCGATAGAATGGTAAAAAGGAATTTAACTCAATGACTTCCATCATCACCCGTACAAAAGTCATTCTACTGAAAGAAGCAGATTATGCCACTCAAAGAAGTTTTAGTGAAGGGTTTTTGAGTTTGATTTGATCAAGATGAGGGCATTGTATACAACTTATAAGTGAGAGACGAGGCTTATTTCCATCTCTCCAACAAACAAAACTTTAGGTTTTGGAGTGATACAAACTTTTTGCTACTTTTTTTAGGATGGTTATTGCTTTATTTCAAACTTGCTCAGTTCATACTATAACAAGGAACTATTTTTTCAACAAGATGGGCATACCAGTTTTGTAAAACGGCGATATTACTTGTTTGCCGGATCTCATAGCTTGTGACTTCTATCTTTGGAGTTGCAAAAAGATTAAAGTTTACTTGGAAGATTCACCACGAATAATTGTTGCCTAAGCGAACGAAAGCGGCTCAAATTTGTTCTAACGCTTAGCTGATGCAGGTTTATTTATATTTGATTTGCCCTTATAGTACAGGGTGCGGCATTGAAACTTGCTGATTTGAAAGGACAATAAAAGAAAAAGTATTTCACATATCTATTTAATTCTTTTTTTATTGTATTATATATCCTGAATTTTTGTTTCAAGTGGTTTTAAAAATGACATCGGACAACTGGCGACCTTCATTAGCGATACACTGATCCACACGCTTTTTGAAGTTTTGCTCCACTTTTTTGAGCATATCGACGGGAATGTTGGCGATGGCTTGGCATATGTTGTCCTTCAAGTGTTGCAGAATGCAGGGTTCATGGTTTGTCATTGTAAGGATTTGAGATATCTCCATAAAAAGAAGTCACAGGGAGCCAAATCGGCCACAGTACGTCATTCTTCAAGGAGAGTAGGCGTTCGTGGAAGTGTTACTTCAAAAGTTCCATTGAAATTCCTGCTGTGTGTGCCGTAGCTCCGTCTTGCTGGAACCATACGTCACCAAGTTCTATTTCTTCAAGTTTTGGGAGAAAAAATGCTTTAATCATTTCTCTGTAGCAAACTGCATTCACAGTAAAAGTGTTTTCTTTTTCCTCGAAAACAAAATTGCGTTTACTGAGCTCTTGCACCACTCCAAGTTTGTAGGGATAAAACTTGAGTTTGCTGTGAAGAATTTTTCTGTTTGCGCGCCGGACGCCGGGGAGAGTGCAAAAACGACAGTAAACTACGATTGCGTTTTGTACATAAAACTATTAAATGGTTTGCTGTGCGATGATTTTTGTCTGTTTTTTTTGTATTCTTCAGTTTGACGATGTTGCTGTGTTTTGTCTTGGACGGTATTTCTGAGAATATTCAAGTTTTTCCAAGCTACTCCTCGGGCTACATTTTCTGCTTAAATTTTGCCAACCAATAAGTGCCTAGTTCAAGTGCTCTTTCAACACAAGCAGTTGATAAAAGTCGGATAAACAGAGTAACAGATTTTTTTTAAGTTTTGCATTTTTTTTGCTGTTTTTATAAAATAAATGTTTACTACTTTTTTTTGTTTCTAATTCATATTTTATAGATGATGTTTTGTTTTGTGAAAAAAAATTCTATGATATTTTTTTTCACATGTTTGTATTAAAAGTAGAAAGTTCTAGCATTGAGTGAGGCAGTATTAGGATGTGGCGTATCGCTAATATAGTATTTTTTTGTACTAGCTGTCGACTCTAGGAGATTTGAAGATTGTGGATAGTCGATAGTTATATGCTAGCAGCACGGATACATTTATAAGAGCGGCATGCAAATGTACGCAAAAGTTTATTATTGCTGCGCCACTCAACGGTTGTAGCTATTATAATTTATTACTGCTTTAGATGTATTTTTATAGAATTTTGTATATAGCCAAACATTCACGAAGTAGAGGACCTAACATCTGTTTATGGACTGCCCAAAGCATTAAGAAAGTTGTTCAATCACTACAATGAAAAAAAAAACCTTGATTTTTTCTACTTCAACCCAGTCCACAAGGTAAGTTTCAATATGATTTTATGCATGATTACTTCATTAATTTTAATTTATTTTAGGAACAATCAAATTTCCAATGAAAATATATCAATTACAGATGGAATCTGCGAGGATATCTGTTGAGTTGATGAGGGAAATATTTAATCCAATAATAAAAAAATAATAAATCTTATAATTTTAGTAATTCATTGGTAGTTTGCATTTAGTTTTGGCCTTACTACCTTAATAACATAAGATGTAATTCTACGCCGAAACCAGTTGCAAATGATCAATAAATTATCCAAGTTATGAATTAATTATAATATTTTAATTGTTGAATTAAGTATCTCCCACATTAACACAAATTAATTATCCGACCGAATTTTAGTGAATCAGTTAATTTAAGCAATCAACTTATGATTACCTAAAATTTTAATAATTTCAAGTAAACTGTGCTGTGATTAATTATTTTAATCATATTTTTTTATTGTAATTGGTTTTTGTTGTAATTTATATCCTTACTGTAATTTTTGATCCGCATTTCGATTTTTCTTTAATTTAGTTTTATTTAGTTATAAATTTTAGTAGTTATTATTGATGTTTCACAAATTAAATTAAATATTTTTTAGGTTTACTCATAACTCCCGACTCCACACCATTATTTTACCAATGCGTAGCATGCCAAAAAGTTTACAAAAGAAAAGATCATCTTAAACGACATATGGAGACGATATGTTATCCCAAAATGGTGTATACCTGTCCGTTATGTCCAGCTATTTTCCAACGCAAAGATCACGTCAATAGGCATCTAAGAACTGTCAAGCATGAAACCTATATTGAAACTTAAAGTGTTATATTTTTAATTCAAGTATTTAGATTATAGTTTTATTGTAGTAATTTAGTTGACGAATAAATTATCTTTCTTTTGAAATATTAATTTAGTTAATTTTGCAAACCTATTTAAACCTATTATGATTTCAGGAATCTTCATAACTTCAACAGATGGTAGATATAATTGTGGAAGTTGTTCAAGATCCTACAAAAATAAACATCATTTAATTAGACATTTACGTTATGAATGCAATAATACAGAACCTCAATACATTTGTTATATTTGCTATAAAAAATTCAGATATTCACATACATTACGTAAACATGAAATGTTACATACGAAACAATAAATTTATTAATATAGTTTTCTGGTATTGGTTAATATTTGCCCTATAATTATTTAATGTTTATATTGGTATATGATTGTTGGTATTGTTGCAGGGAAAAAACCATTTCAATGCGAAATGTGTTTTAAAAACTATACTCACAGGTCTACAATGATGCGTCATCAGAAATTTGAGTGTGGGAAAGAAAAGAAATTTGGATGCAATATTTGTCAGTATAAAGCATATTATAAAAATGATTTGAAGACGCATATGTATGTAAAGCATTCTAGTTTTAGTGGTGTTTATTTTTAGTTTATGTTTTTTTTTGTAATAAATTGATCAATGTTTTAGTGTGCATTAAAATGATAATGTGTAAGGATTTTATTATAATAATTTTAGTAATAATATTTTAAATAATGTCAGTTTAATTAATTAAATTTGAATGTATACAGTTTTTGGTTTACATTATTTTAATACCAAGGACAGGAATGAAATGATCCTTTATTGATCCTATTTGGTTTAATTGGGCTGAAGGTAGTACCTAAACATATAACACCAATTTACGTTTTAAAAACCGACGCCAAAAACTGCGAACTTTTGTTTGTCCCGGTGATTTTCTATGTTTTTAGTTCTATTGTCTAAGTTGAATTAAAAAAAAAGGATTGTTTGTAAATTCATATATAGAATTGTATGTTTGTTAAATCCAAGAAATTGGCGTTCTGGAGGTTAAATTAAAGTTTTTTTACAATACTAATAGATGTTTTATGCGTAGAATTTAATTTTAAAGACATTTTGTAAGAATAAAGAAGAAATTTTGAGAAATTTTGATTTTGTTAAATTAATGAAATTAGTATTTTGTAGGTTAAAATGATCATTACCAATAGGTAGATTCAGAATTTTTTTAATTTATAAAAAGAAAAAAATATAACAATTATACTTTAGGCCAAACTATCCGTCATAATCATGCACCGAAGTGCCTTTTTCCTCCCGCTGAAGTGTGCGTCAACAAGTGATTGGATATTACCCAACTACTTGATGGTAATTATGATTTGAAGTGTTCCATCTACCCGCCCAAGTGTTGGTCAACAAGGGTTGGTATCACCACTACCACTCAGAATATAGAGACAATTCTAACGCTTGCAGAGAGGAGAAACTTCCAATCTTTTGATAACAAATACATGGACGGGTAAGAGGGCAATTCAGTTCAAACTACTTGATGGTAATCATGAATTGGAGTATCTTACCCATACACCCAAGTGTTGGTCGTTTAGAGATTGATATTGCTATCGCATTTTTGTACATAGTGGCTTTTAACGCTTGCAGACAGAAGTTACTCCCAATCTCTTGATGACAAAAAGAGTGGGTGGGCGGGAACTCCAGTGCAAACTACTAATTTGTAATTATGCACTGGAGTGCCCTGTCTACCTACCAAGTGTTTGTCACCATCACCTCCTTTGACATAGATACTTTTAACGTTTGGTGGGAGGGAACCCAGTTAAAACTATCTGTCCGTTCTCATTTTTTGGAGTGACCTATCTACCCGTTCAAGTGTTTGTCATCAAGGGATTGGATATTAGCATCACCTCTTTTAACATAAAGACTTTGAACGATTGCAGAGAAGAGAAACTTTAAATTTTTTGATAACACTTGAGCGGGAACTTCAGTTCAAACTATCTGCCCGTACTCATATTTTCTAGTGAAACACCCACCAGCTCAAGTTTGCTATCAAGCGGTTGACCTTTTCTAACGTAGAGACTTTTAATAACGCTTGCAGAGAAGATAAACCAGTTTTTTTTTTGATAGCTAATACTTAGGAGGGTGGTTTGGGCACCCCACTTTAAATATTTATTTATTTCTTATACGTTTTTTATGGGGAGATTCTAAAAATTAAGTTTTATACGTTTTTTAACATATGGAACGCTTATCTTTTTTTTTAGAAATGTTTAGTTGCAAATTGACCAGATATTGCGTCGGCGTTTTGAACTGTATATAACAAAATCAACGACTCAACGTTGACGCAGGTATGTTTGCATTACATCATTGTTTAAAAAACGCTTCTATTCACTGTCTTAATGTTTGTCACCGAAACTATGATTGCCGCAAGGCAGTGAACAAACCCACAAGTAGTTTACGACTCAGTATGATTTGAATAGCATAGTAGCGGATTATGATGTGACACTTGCTTCTTACAAATAGTCGAAATGATTGAAATACAAATTATTCAAAGTTCTGTACACGCAAGGAGTAGAGTATCTGATAACATGGAGGATTTGGGCTACAGTTACCAGTTGCGACGTACACGCTGAAATTAGTTTTCAGATTTATAGTCAAAAGTTTGGTATACCATATTAAGTTTGTTTTTTTTGCATCATACTGCTAGGCAAACTGGATTTGTTTGAGGTTGAATTGTTGAATAATAAAAAAAAATTGTTTTTATTTTGCTTTACCAGCCGATTGGAAGTTAATTTCTAGGTATTTATTAACAATGCTACGAATGTTATTCAAGTAATAATAATCAATAAAAACATTATGGTGTTCTAGGTTTGATACTGCTATTACATCTTTACTTATTTCTTACATTTTGAATTAGTTTAGTTTTGTAGTTTTAATGATTTTTTTAGGTTACCAGGTGGTGTAGTGATTAGCGTACTTACTTACTATACCAGGGGTCTTATATTTGGAGGGTCAGTTTTTCTGGCTAAGAAAAAATGTGTTGTATGATGAGTACTCCTTCTTTTGGATAAGAAGAGAAACTTTAGTAGGTCTTGTGTACTGCCTCAAAGTTGTGTGCACGTTAAAGAACATAATAATTTAGGTTTGAATTTCTTAATTTGCGGCAAAGTACCCAGATGTGCAGCAGAAATATACCGTCGTTAAGTAAATAAATAAACTTTTTTTGGAGTTAAAATTGATTGGATGAATGAATAAAAAATGAAAAAATTTGTTTTGTTGATTTGATCTAAATGAAGAGTAAGCAACCATTGCAGAAGGAATGACGGTATGGTGGAGTTTTCAGTTAGGAAGCAGTTAGAGCGTTATTTCTTTAATCTCACTTCAATTAAACTGGTTTGTTGCCATATTACATTTCCTTAGGCTTCATTTATTTTTATATTTCAATTTTGTACTGTTAGAAATATCCAAAATATTTTTTTAAATGGATAAGGAAATAGAGTCTTTGATCAGAAATTGTGTTTACCTGCTTCTACCGAAATCAAACTTTGTTTCTCTAAATTGCTTGTGGTATTTTATTGGCTGTATCAATCACAATTTTATGATGACGCTATACCTTAAATTATCAATGAAATTAAAAACTGCTTACGAACAACTTAAATGCTTACTTTAGTATACAGGAGATTCCGGTCAAACAGCCCTGTTGCAGTTTATGACGACTAAATAGTTTGAACTAGACTCGCCCGAGTTCTTGTAATCATGCGATTAGACTCTACTTTTTGCAAAAACCAATTGATAAATTTAAAGACTAGAAAATGACATTTAACTAACAGATAGATGATTAACATGGGTGGGCGGGGTGTTTCAGTTTTTTGATTGCTGAAAAATAGTTTAAACTAGACTGCAAAGTCCACCCGCTCGGAGATTGGACAATATTTTTCCTTACAAACGTTATTATTTACAAATTTAAAATGAAGGACGACATTCAATCTACAGATCACTAACACTTGGATGGATGAGCGGGATACTTCTGTTCAAGAGTGGGGATAAATAGTTTAAACTAAAGTGTCTTGCTTACTTGCCCAAATATTTGTTGTTAAGAGAATATACATGTTTGTGGACAAATTGTTTGTGGTGTTTTGTTCATCCGCCCAAGTGTTTGCAATCAGGGGAAAAGAAACAATTAATTGGATGCAATAGCCCATAATTACAATATTTAAACGTATAAGTATCATTTGATCGCGTGGGTGTTGTACTCTAATTGAAGAGTGCAAATAAGTAGTTTGAACTGAAGTTTACCACCTTGATTATAAACGCCAGTAGTCACTAAACTGAAAGAGGATAGGATAACATTGAATGTATGGATTACTAACACTTCGGCGGTTAGGAGTACTTCAGTTCAAGATTGCGGATAGTAAGCATGAAATCAATTAAGAAGAGTGTGACATCCATTGTACGGGTTACTCTTGGATGGGTGGGATAATATCCAGTCTACGGATCACTAACATTTGGGCGGGTAAGCGGGGTATTAGAGCTTAAATGCTCAAATGTTTGTAATCAAGTGATGGAATATAACTTTTTTTTGGAAACACCTATATTTACTAAATTGAAATAGGAAAGGGTGACGTTTAATGTACGGACTACTAACACTTGGGTGAATGGATATGTAACTGCAGATTTTGATTGCAGACTTGTGTTTAAACTGAAATGACTCAACTACCCACCCATTTGATTGGATATTACTTTTCTTTGAAAATGCGAACACTGACTAAATCAAAAGAGAAGAAAGTGGCACTTAGCATTACTAGCATACGACAAAATTTAATCTACTTATTTGACAGAGGTGTTCTGTTAAAGTTTCAAGTTTTGTGAAGTGTCAGTCAAATCAAAAACTTTAATTCTTTGATTGTACAGTTTTCTTAAATTGCAACCGATTTAGGTCTATTTGTTTGTGTCATTACTTAATAGCTGCTTTGGGATATGTACCTGCAAATACAAATATACACTATCGTACTCTACATATGTGAGAATTGAGGCGATGTAGATACTGATAAGTCCTAGTATCTGGTCTACAAACACTCATATTAAATGTAATTATGGTTACATAAACACAAATAAATGTGCCGAATTATTAAATGCCATTTTTTTTAATGTTCTACCGAAGCTGGTGTTCGAACCTGCGACAAATTATGCGCTGAAATTTGGAACTAAGTCATCTTCCGGCTCACATACATGCTCAATGGTGTTTATTTTATACGAGCAACAATTAGATATGGACGAGCTTTTGATCGGTTGATGGTCGGGTTTGTGTGTGAGACGGTTGGAATAGTTAGGTATATAGTGGGAAAACCAGCTCAACAAGCTAGGCAGTATTTCCTATAGTTTACTCAGCAGTTTTTACGTTGAGTGAGACGAGTGTGTTCGTCTTGGTTGTGCAACACATAATTATTTTTTAAGCGTCAAAAGCTGAAATTGATTGTAAACTGGAGTCGTCAATTGGGAAAAATACTAACTGCAACTGCAAGGCCACTAGGCTTCTCATGAAAACTTTGTTGTCCGCAACAGGACAATCAGCATTAGACGGAACTCTTCTGAATATTTTTTTTTTAATTACGTAAACTTTGGGTGTATGTACATGACGTCCCAAAAAATAAAGTTAACTGTAAGAGTAGTATCTACAAAATTATTTTTTCTAGAAAATTTGGCAGTATTTTGACACTATACTTTTACATATAAATACTAGAAAAGTCTATGCAAAGTTATTATGGTACAGTAAACACATTTTTTTAAAGGAACTCTCTAACAAGGTAAGGTAAAGTATACTTTTACGGAAATGATGTATTGTAATTATTGTTGGTGTTAATTAGATCACTAGAAGTTTGAATAAATGGTGTTTTGAATAGTTGTAAAGAAGTTGTTGCAGTTGATTAAACACACAATGCCAGTATTTTATTAAAACTCTATATTATGATTATATTATCATTTTTATCAAGCTTTTGTGTTGTAATTATATAAAACATTGCAATTATTTCATTTTATTATCATCTCATCGTAACTGCTAACGGTCACATCAACACAGTTAATACTTGCTTGCAGGTTTCAATATGGATACTAATTGGTCTCGGGATTCTTAAGTTTCTCCTTTTAAGACATTTAATACATGCTATTTTTGTTTTGCAGGATTTCCGGGAAGACCATTTCAGTGTGAATTATGCAATAAAAACTATGTCCACAAATCGACAATGATTCGTCATATGAAATATGAATGCGGAAAGGAAAAAAATTTTGCTTGTACTTACTGCAATTTTAAATCGTATTATAGAAATGATTTAAAAACGCACATTTATGTCAGACATGGAAGTTTAATTACAGATAATTAAATTATTCTGTTGAAGGAAAAAACTGAATGACAGAAAAGCATTTAAAAAATATAATAATAAATATACATGTTATGGTATAATAGCGTAGTTAGTTAACGGGCACAATATTTTGATATATGTACTGATGGTACGTTCAAAACTGATATACAGTAAAACATAATATAATTCATAAAAAGTACTTAACCCATTTTAGCAGAATATATGTATAGTTTATTTCATATTAATGTATTATTTAAATAAATAGTCACAAACATACTTTGTTGCGTATAATTAATTTGTGTACGATGTTCTATTTTTTTTTTTTAAATTTATTTTATATTCTGATAGCATACGTACTTTTTTTTTAAGGATTGCTACAAGCTGCTGCCATAATAACATGTTTAGATTGATTGATTGAAAATGTTGTACTTTTGAAGATTTTACTAGTTTGCGCAGAGTCAAAGTGCAGTGGTCTGTAAATTCCGCGTCTGAGAGGTTTAAGGAGCAACTTTTTTCAACAGCATCAAAAGAATAGATTAGCTTTATTTGTGTTACTACAAACATTTACACTCGTCAGGTTATAATAAGTTAATATTAATACATTAAAAAAAATACATTACTAAAAACTTAAAAAAACATTATTTGATTTAGAATTAAAATAAGTAAACAAACCGTACTTGTAAAAACTAAACAACAAAGAACATATTAAAATCAAATGTAAAAACAAAATTAAATAGTAAATTACAATTTTAAAATATTATAAACATAAATAAATTGATAATGCCATATATGTGCAATACATTTTTGATTTGCATATTGTAAACAGAATCTGTTGTGTGAAAAATGATTTGGATGTATTTCTTGTCTTTTTTTATAGCATTGACACATTTTTTTTTCTTAATAATGGTTAAGCTGAAAAAAAAAGGTTTTTGTGTTGAGTATGGAAACAAGTAAATCTTGCCTCGTAATTTGTATGTGATGATTTAAATTTTTCAATTTACAAGAGTTCTGTGTCCTAGAAGTACCCGACTTGACGTATAGGTGGCGGTTCTTGTTTGAACAGAATGACTATGGTATAAAGTACTAACCTTATAACCTTTGACGCTACGTTGACGTCATGACTTTGCCTGTTGATGAAACCGTCTTTGTCTATTTTGGAGTCGATTCTCTTCTTTCAGTTTATTACTTTGACTATTTCTTTATCTTAGGTGTGAAATGATGGATCAATATTTTACTTATAGTTATGAATTAATGCTTTATTTCTGGCGTGGTTGACCACTGCGATGTTTGTCTTGTTTTACTGTTGTAACGAAGGAGAAGACTCCCTTACAGTAGAATCTAGATTTGCTTTGATATTGGTTGGACTGAGAACACGTAAAGATGATTTTTTTTTATGTTTACAAATTTACTGACAGGGTTTACTATTCATGGCTGCCAAACAATTACTAAACAGGTACTTCTGGAACTACTCTTGTATATTTCCATTGGCGACCTATTAATATGACGTAATTCACGTGTATCTTAAGCTATAACTGTCTAATTAATAATATAGGCAGCCAGCTGCGGTTAATCAACTCATGAGTAACGTTATAAGTGAAACATATTAAATTAAAAAAAAAATACAATGTTATGATTGTTCCGTCCCATTGAATTGGGAGAGTGCCTGCTAGCGGTCAACAAATACATTTACAAATATGTGTGGCTGTTTTTATACTTTGAAACTCTAGGAGTTAAAAACTGAAAATGTATGTCTAGTTTATGAATTTTGGAAATAGACCATTTTTCCGGAATTTATAAAATACTTATTCATTTTCAACTAGTGTACTCTACCGAACCCCTGAAGTTATTGGACATTTTTTTGCGCTTGTTGCATTTCTGCTAATTTTTTAATAAAACAGAATGAGAAATTGATAGTAGTCACTAATACTTTAAGGTGAGTGCGTCAATTAATTTTTTGATTATTGACACTTGGGTGGGTGGTGCACGTAGTTTATGACTTCTGTAAGTTGGTTTAGAATGCTGTACTTTTTTAAATGTTACTAATCAGAAATTGATATGTTCTCACACTAATACTTTAAAGTGAGTGCATCAATCAATTTCTTGATTATTGACACTTGGGTGGGTGATGCACGTAGTTTATGACTTCTTTAAGTTTGTTTAGAGTGCTGTACTTTTCTAAATCTTACTAATCAGAAATTGTTATGTTCTCACACTTGTTGCAGGCTTGCCCAAGTGTTTATTATTAAGAAATTGGATTATTACCACAATTGTTGCATTCTCGCTAACTTTCAATAAGACACAATGAATTACAGGTGTCAATAAGACATTATAAATTGCCAATTTTCTGATTACTAACGCTTCGGCGTTTTTACCGTCTTCCCGGTCTGGAGTCTACCCGTGGAGGGGGTGACACTTTGCATTGGTAGCACCAGCTACGGCCGATAGGTGTTCTTGGTGTTTCTGTGTTTGTGTCTGTTGCTTGGTGTACATGTGCTCCGGCTCTTGAGTTACTTACTGGAAAAGCTTTCCAGATGTGGAGTGGCCTTGGGGCATGATTGATTTCTTGGCAATGAGTGCAATAGCACGGGCGAAGCTCTTGTATGGTCTATAGTATAGACCTAGTGGTCGAATCTTGCAAGGTTTGGGTAATCCTAGTTGTAACCTGTGGTTGCGTGGTTAAAGGACGCGACGTTAAGATAGCACTATGTTTGTCCAAGTGGCCGTTTTGAAAAGGGTTAACGAGGCCAGTTGGTGCAATACACTCGAGCGCGTGTGTTGCCATGTGCTTAGGTTCCGCTTCCCCGAAATGAGATAGCGGTGCGCTTGTTGGTGCGTAAATGAAAATCTGTCTTGTCAACCATTCTGTTACAGGTGAGGTTATTTATTATCTAGGGTCATGCAGCGGTTGTCATCGTTGTTATTCTTGCTTGTGTCAGACATTGTTCTGGTTTCACTATTATTTGCACTTTTCACTTATACTGAAGGAGAACTTTCTTTTGGGTTGCGTCTGTGATGTGTCGTGACCAACTAGCTGTTTGCTCGAAAAATTGGTTTTTATATGTTTTTGTGGCCATCCATTGGTTCTTTTCTCATTCTTGATAATGATTTCTTGGACCGATAAGCAATGGGAATTCTATTTGGTATCAACGACTCACTTAGTTTATGAGTTATGGAAAAGTGGTTTAGAATAATGTAGTCTGCCTAAGTCTTTATCATCAAGAAATTTAATTATTTCTACACTTTTTGCGTGTCTGCTAACATTGAATATGACAGAATGAATGATAGGTGCCACTTAGACATTATGGTGGGCACACTCGTAAATTTTTTGATGATTAATGCTTGGCTCGGTGGGCAAGCCATCTATGTTTTATGAATTACGGAAAAGTTGTTTAGAATATTGTAGCCCGCTTAAGTGCTCATTATTAAGAAATTTTATTATTCTCACACTTGTTGCATTTCTGCTAACTTTAAATATGACAGGCGTCACTAAGACGTCATATGGTGGCATAATTGCTAATTTTTTGATGACCAACGCTTGGGTGGGCAGGGACCTAGTTTACGATTTACGGATATATAGAAAAATAAAATAGTGTAGCCCACCTACCCGCCCTAAATGTTCAGTATCAAGAAATTGGATTTAAATTTGTTGCATTTCTGTTAACTTTGAATACGACAGATTGAATTAATAAATTTCTTGATCACTGGCAGTTAGTTTATGAGTTCTGAAGGATGGTTTAGATTGTGTACTACACCCATCCGCTTAAGTGTTTGTTATTAGGTTATTTTTCCCATATGTTGCAATTTTTATGTTTTTGTGGTTCTACCACAAAAAATTGTAGCATCAGGAATAAATGTTGCTAATTTGGTAACTTTTTTTGTTATGGCAGATCGCATTTTTGGCGCATTTTAAATTTCAAGAATTTTTTATTTGATAAAAGTTGGGTTTATTTTGACCGCGCCCACTCACCGAAACGTTCTTTTTGGCGATTTTATTTTTTATTCAAAAACTGCACCTGTTTGGTAATTTTTTTGCTTTGAAATGAAAATCATGTTTTCAAAACGCCAACTTGAAATGAAAGAAGCATCAAGAATGGGGAGGGGAGTCAAAAACAAAAATAAACGACTCTGTTGTGCATCCGTTTTTGGGATTAAAAAAAAATCTGTTTTCTAGAAGAGAGCGAATAGTCTTTTTTATCTTAAAAAGCTAGAAAATTAATTAATTTTGAAAAGCATTTTTATGTGTGCGAGTTTTGAGAACTGCTAATGTTTTATACAAATTCAAAGCACTTGTCGATATACTTTGAGAAAAAAAAATTACAGTTTATTGTTGAGAAGGAAGTATTGTTGCATAGAGAAGTGGTTTTGATTTGTTAGAGTTGGCATAAAGTTTTCGAAGAATTTTATAACACTAAGTGAATTTTTATTTATATTAATGCTTCTGTAATTTTTTTGCCGAAACCATGAATAGCTTTGCCTATTTTATAAAAAAACTTGTTAATATGGATATAGATTTAGACATTAGGCTGTCAATGGGTGCGTACAGGAAGGCGTGAGGAAAAACCGCTTGCTCTTTGCTAAATTGGTATCGCTTGCTCCTGATTGGTTTTGCTTTTCAAAACAGTTGCGGAGAACTAATCAGGAGCGTTCTACTGTTAATGTAGCGGAAAACGCTTCAAATGTAGCAGTCTTTCTCCTTGCATCTATTATTTTTGACTTTGGTTGACACATTAGGTTATGTTTTCAGGCATTATTTTTGATGGTATTTTTATTTTACTCAATTTTGTTATATAATTCCAGATATTAACATTTCATTTTTAAATAATTTTTTATTTGCCTTATATTTTTAGTTTTTATATTATTTAACTTTTATTTTGTTTATTCAATTTGATTTAATTTAGACACAACAAAGATTATGAGTAAAAAATTAAGCAATAATTTTAGATGGGCATTTAATAGAAACGTATTTATATTTTATAACTATGTTAGTCGACTATCCTGAAATTAAAATATTGGTAAGCTATATTTATATTATTATTATTAATTAATATTAACAGATTTGAATTTTTAGATTTTAGGAATCTAGAATTAACAATGATCAAGCATGGCTATGTAAATATAAAATCATTAATAGTTGGTATGGTTCAGGATTTACTAAGCAAATAAATACCATTCTCAATAGTTCATTAATGTGATATTCAGATTTCAGATATATGACATTTGAGAAGGATGCTTCCGGTCGCCATCAGTGTCCTAGATGCATACACTCGTATAAACAAAGAGGACATTTAGTTCGACATTTAAAATATGAATGTGGAGTAGCACCTAAATTTAAATGCCCTCTATGTCCGCGACTATTCAAACATAAAGCTAATATGTATGCGCATTACAGAACTTGTAGTGTTGTTAAATAATATTTATTGTTAATTGTTTTTATATTATTTGAATAAATTTAATTTGATCAAATTGTGATATTCAGTTTAAGTGATGCGAAAATATATAATATATTTACTTTTATAAAATATTTTGTTAATGTTAAATAAAGAATTTGTTATATTTTAGGGTACTACTAAACAACTATTATATTGAACAATAATAATAAATTTAAAATTGTTTAAATTACTAATTATTAAGAATCAATTTACTTAACACTTCTATGTAAAGTGTGTTTATTATAAAAAAATAATTTATTTTCAGATTATTATGACACAGTATTCGAGGTGGATTCAACTGGACGTCTCAAATGTCTATATTGTGAACGTTCCTACAAGCTCAGGAGAGATATTTATAGACATTTAAAATATGAATGTGGAGTTATTCCAAAGTTTGAATGCCCATCATGCCTTAAAAGATTTAAACACAAATCAGATTTTACTAGACATTACAAGAGTTGTTCAATTAAATTTAAATATAATTAATCAAATATTATTTATTAGTTTTAGATGAATTTAAATGATACAATAAAGTCAATATTAGCAATAAATTTTTAATTGTAATTGTAAAGCAATCCGGTAAAAATAACGTATTGTAGGTAGGACAGGGATATTAATTGGAGGACATCAAATGACTCACATTACAGTTGTACATATTTATAGTTTAATAAATTTAATTTATATGTTTTTTAGTTTTTGTTGATTATTTTATTTTTGAAGTTTATTCCTTATTCTTTATATTTTGACTTTTTTATCTCGCACATTTCAGATGCTTTTGATATTATAAAGGCTGTTGCCTACTAGAGCAAAAACGTCAAAGGGACGTCGGTGTCAACTATTTATAAGCACCTAAAATGGAAGCGACAGGAGTACATGTGTTGTTATTAATTTGCTTCGTTTCTAGTTTTGCAGTTTTTTTTAATATGTATTTTTTTAAACAACTACTATTTAGTTTGCAGATATAAATTAGTCTATCAAATAGTTGAGTACGTGCTTAATACATACGTCTGATGAAGCACAATAGTCTAGTGCGAGGATTGTTGAGCAGGCAGCCCGGGTTTCATTCCCGGCAGCGGCAATATCCAATTTGTCAAATATATTTCGATTCGGTCGTCTCTTTCGCATGGCAATGGGAAACCTGCGAAATATTTGCTCAGTATACCCTTCTAGTGGTGTGGTTTGAATTCCACGTTAAATCGTAGGTCCCGCATGTTTGTGTAGAACTATTATCGCACACCACAAGCATACGAGAGAGGAGCCTACGCTCGTAGCATGTACGGCACTATAAGAAGAAGATGAAGACCGACGTTAGGCAAAATTGGAGGTAGATATTTACATTTTCTATTTTTTTTTTATTATGACCATAAGAATATGTTTTGCAGACGTTCTCTGTTTTATGCATATTTGCAGTGTGTGTTGCATGACCTACAGTACCTACAAGTTTGAGCAGCATGTTTCTGAGGTTTTTTTAAATAGAAAATATTTTATAAATTTGGGTCGATCTTGTAACGGCTAAATGTTTCTGGGAAGATTTACGGAATAAGATCTTGCGATTTTTTCTTCATATTCAGGTGCTACTCCTATTGTACAATGGATATCATCATAGCATCATATCATCATAGCACTTCTAAACAGTTTTTTGGGGTTACAACCGAACCACTCTCCAAAGTTTTGCAACCATTTCATTTTTTTTGCTCTTAAGTTTTGTCCTGCATTATATTTCTTAGTAAGCATTTCTTTCTTATTACGTGGCCTATATATTACTTTTTTTTTTAATGAAGAGAAGGACTTGTTTCTGATTCAGATGTCGGAGAACCTTATTATTTGTCATTTTAGTCTTATTTTTAGAATTTTTCTTAGTTTTTGTGGCGTACTTTGTTAAATGTTTTCTCAAAATCTATAAAACACGCATGTATTTCTTGATTCATATCAAAACATTTTTGGGTTGGTACGCTATGGGCAAATAATGCTTCTTTTTTTGCGATTTTGGTGGCCAAGAATATAAAATGAAGAGCTTCATGTTGTATTATCGTTTTTTTATTTTACAAGTTAAGGAGTTTTATCTAATAGCGGTTTTATCTTATTTTGCAAAAAGTTGGAAAGGACTTTTCACATCATAAGTTGTTCGAAAATTGTCGTTGAAAGTTATTTTTTGTTGTGCAATGTGGATTTTTATGAGAGTTGCTCGAATTGTTTAATACATTTTGAGTAAACTGCATCTTTTCAGTAAATAATATACACCTAACTGAAGAAGTTAATAGTAGAAGGAAAGACACTAAGATGGTCGAAAAGATGGATTGACCTTATAAAGACAACAACGAACTAAACGGTCTCACTAGCAGCAAGAAAGTCCAGGAACATGGAAAGGTTGTAAGAAAAGCAACAAGCGAGTCAACCACGAGCACGACTTCTTTGCAAAGAGGATAAAAAAAGAAGGAGTTTTTATATATAAATATTTAACCGAAAAGCATAGTCTTTAGGTTCTAGGTGCTTTATTTAGTAATACTTTCTATTTTTCTGGTACTTATTTCTGAACTGTGTTCAATTTGTTGTAATTTTTTTTACTTTGACCAAATTTTGCTGCAGCTCTATTAGAAACTATTGGAAATGAATATGTCTTTACTTACGATGTTTGGCACTTTTCTGTTTGGAAATCGTAGTTGATACTATCTTTGTGCAGATTGCGCATTTTTATCACAAAATCCATAAATGTAAATAATATTGGCATACACTTTATTTGAAACTGAAAGAAATTTTTTTACTCTAAGATGAATAAGTTAATACAATTTTGTCATGCAACATTCTGTGTATATCTTTCAATTGTCTTGTTTGTTTCCTGAAAATAGGGTATACGATAAGGATGTTATTACTGCGTTCTTTTCTTAGTTTGCACTTGAGTCAATGATATTGACAACACATTACCATTTTTTTTTCTTGAAAGTTGTGTACTATACTTTGTTATCCAAATTTCTTTTTTATAAACCAATAAGCTAAGTGATTCTTAGTGACACACGGCTCTATTTTGTTGACTATTACTAATACGAAGAAGTAAAAACGGAATTTTCATCTTTTCTACTATACGTTCTGGCAGTGCAATAAACCTACGTTTTTAGGTTGTTTTACGTTTTACTATAACTCCGAACATTTATTTTGTAAGTCTTGTTTAAAAAAAAAAAACTTTAATTGAGCAGTTAGTATATTTTTAGAAGTTGGTCGTCTCTTGCGTTATATATGCCTATTGTATAAGTTATATAACTTATTTCATTTGTAGAAAGCTCTAGTAGAGCCGAAACTGGTAATGTATTGGTAAGAATAAATTTGAGATAAAAACAGAGTAAATTGTTTTATTATTTCATAATTTTATATTTTGTTCATGGCACCTTGATGTCATAAACAAATTTTACAGTTTGTTTAACATTGTCACACGTCATTAAGTTTTTGACTATTCTACGAAAGAAGGTTTCCCTTAGTATTCGTTTTGGCCACATTAAAACTTTGTCTTCCATTTATCCGAGAGATGCTGTTAACGTAACTACAGACTTCCTAGATCAAAACAACATTAACCGTTTGCCTTGGATATCAAGATCATCTGACTTGAACCCGTTAGAATATGTCTGGGAGTTGGTGGACAACATTATGTCTTTTACCGCATCCTCCAAACACTTTAGATGAACTGCGTCACCTGCTTCAAATAGGATGAGCTGCTTCAATATGCATTAGACTACCTGAGCATGTCTAGTATGGTTGATGAATGCATAAGGTTACTCGGAGATGTAACACATTATTAACATACACGAACTATTTACATTAAATTTCAGAGTTGACGTACAACTTCTTCAGCGTGCTTTTTTTTAAACGCAATTTGTGAAATTTAAAAACGAATACGAATTACATTTGTTAATATTTATTTACAGATTTTGAATTGATTTCTGGACGAAGCAAATGACATGTTGTAAACGAACGTTTTGTTTCAATATTATACAGCTAATTGGAGATTTCTAGTAAATTATATACTTAATATCAAACATATGGTTAATTAAGTTATTTACTGTTCTATAATACACATTGAATAAAGAGCAGCAAAAAGAACGTTTAATTTGTATAATTTTACTATTGAAGAACTTGTAAGTTATGGTAAAAAGACGTTAAAAAATATATACAGCTGCACGCATAATAACTACTAATTTCTTCAAGTAATAACTAAATGTTGAGTGTTTTTTTATATTAAATTGCTTTACATTTATGAAATTGGTCGTTTCAGATTATTATGACACAATCTTCGAATTGGATGAAAATGGACGATTAAAATGCCTTTATTGTGATCGTTCTTATAAACACAGAAGAGATGTATATAGGCATTTGAAATATGAGTGTGGAGTTGAACCAAAATTTATATGCCCATTATGCGACAAACGATTTAAACATAAATGTAATATGGCTACACATTACAAATTTTGTGCACAAGGAAAAAATCCCAAAAAATAATATACCAAAATAAAATAGCTGTTGTAGATTTAATGTATACTATATATTTTGAAAATATAGATGTTGTTTGTTATGATTGTGAATTTATTTAATTATTAGAAAAGTTTTACCTTAATATAAAATGTTGTTTGGCATTTGAATTGGAACTGTTCTAACACGCAGTTTGTGATGAACAGTTTTAGAAGATTATTTCCAAATAAGAATTTTTATTTGTTTAAGAATAATTGTTTTTATTTTTATTTTCCTTATTTACTTAAATAAAAACTGTTGGATTGATGTTCGGACGCGCATGCCTCAAACAGATTTAAACTAATTAGAGGTTGTGTTGGAACAAACCTATTTTTTCAAGAAATGTAACTCCATTGATTCAACTGGAGAGTGGCCTAGTTGGGTGAAACGCTCAAAATTAAAAAAATCATTTAATAATTCAGGACATTAGTGTACGTGGACCAAATAATATGCCATGTCAGTGCCTTTCTTAATTACTGAGTTTGATAGTATATATTTGTGTTTTCAGGTACATATTTAAAGGTAGTAACAGAAATATTTATGAAGTCTGGATAACTTTTCCGAGAAAAGTAAGACATATAAAGCTTTGTGATTATGTGATAATAAAGTATTACACAATGGGTTGTGATGATGACATTAAGGCAGAAGTTAAGCACATAGTTATACCAGTACTATATAATTGTAATAACAGAATGAGGAAGCATAACATGAGATCATCTTCATTTATTGGGTTTAATTCTCATTGGCTTTGCAAAGAAGTTAGATTGTCTAAAGTTTGATGATGAGATTGGAACTAAAATGATCGACGATGTAATGATAAAATGCGAGTATAACAAAATATATTAATATAATGTTAATGTTGTTATCTGATGCAAAATAATGAACGTTTTTTTTTTGTTTTTTTGTTTTTTATTTAAGTTTAGTTTTTGGAAAAAAGAGTATTACACAGAACACCAATGTTAAAGTTAATGACGAAGTTTTGCGCATATTTTTAAGGAAGTTTGGTTGTCTAATATTTTTAGGCTTGTCGTTTCTAAATTTTATGTTGATATCGAAACCGAAAAGAAAAAAAATATAGGCAATTTAAATAACAATTATTTTTTTTAATATCACTTTATTTAACGTTGGCTACAGTTTTAAAGATAGCTGGACAAATAAATTGATTCAGATATGAGAATTGTTAAATTTTAAATTCAGTTAACGTGGGGTTCTGTTAAAGTCTAGTTCTTAGAACTGCTATCCATCTTGTTGAATCTATGATACGACCTAGCATTTAGTTAGATGTATTGTTAATTATTTATCAGTTTACTTATTATTTTGTTTGTTGTAAAATAAATCTTTTTATAATCTTTTTAGAGCGAACTTTATTTATGTTTTTAGTACCGTTATTATTGTCATCACCCAGCTATGTGTGCCTACTGCCTGAGCTAAATTTATCAAGTTTTTTACTTCTATTTTTTTATTTGCTTGTGGTCTCTATTTCAGGAGCATTTTTGGCAAAAGACCGTTTTGGAGTCTGGCCAGGTGTCCAGCTCATTTTTTCTCTAGTCTGGCACTCTATTGATTATATTGCAAACTCCAGTTTGTTGGTGGAGGCTTGGAATTTTGTTGCGAAGTGTGATTCTCAGCATTTTTCGTTCTATATATCTTTGTGTTGCCTAAAATTTTATAGTTGAAGCTTTGGTAAGCGTTAGTGTTTCTGCGTCGAATATTTGCCGTTTTGAAACATTAGTAAGTTTTCTTTATGGATATGCTTTAGCTTCACAAAGGCTGTCTATTCCAGCCCTACTTTTAGTGATGTTTTGCAAATTTGGTTGTTATGGTTTTAATTTTATGTTTTAGGTACTTTATATGCATCTACTTGTTCTATTTCAGTGTTCCGGGTTTTGATATATTTGTTCAGAACAAAGTTTGTCATGAGTTAGGTTTTTGTCATATTTATCTTAAGACCAATTTCTTCTGATGTCTGTTTGATCTTGCTGATCATGGTTTTTTTGATGTTCTTGAATATTAGTACGATGTCGTCTGCAAATCTTAGATGACTTTTTTTTTATCCACCATGATTCCGTAGATATGCCAAGAACAGTTTTTTAAGGCATATTAGCGTTTTTACTGTTTGGAGAAGATTGTTTGTGCCGTACCCTGATCTGAAATAAACATGTTCCGTATGCTGATAAAGGTCGAATTTCTGTTTTAGGCGTATTGTTATTATTTCTGTATAGAGTTTATACAGGTGTGGTGGTAGGCTAATGGACTGCTTTTATGACTACTTTATTTTTTCCCAGTGTTTTGTTGTTTTTCATTTTTTTTAATGTGTGTTGGATTTTGTTTAATTCGGTAATTCTTTATAGTCATGGTTTATTACTTTTTTAATTCTTTCTAACATGTTTCGATCTACATGTTCTTGCCTGTTGGTTTTATATATAAGTGTGTAAAACTCATGTGTTATTTTAAGGAGTTTTTGTCTAGTTGTCTAGTTGTGGTTATTTGGCCTATTTTGTTTTTTTGGTATGTGTTGTATCTTTTTTGATCTCTTTGGAGATTTCTTTGATTAGGTGTCTTATTTTCTGTGAGTTTGCTTGTTTGGTGCTTATTATTTATCTTTTTGATGCGATTAGTTTTTTTTGTGTTGTTGCTAAGTTTATCAACTTTAGTATGTTTTGTTTGGCAGTGCGTATTTCTGGTATTTTCTACTGCTTCTAATATTTTGTTGTTTATTTTTTTTACTGTTTTGTTTTTGGGATTGAATTATTTTAGGTCAGCCCTTATAGTTTTCTTGTATTTGCTTACGTTCTCTGGGAGCGCTCAGCTAGCGTTTATTTTCTTTTTTTATTATTTTGTATTTCTTGTTTCGCAGGTTCATCCGCATTTTTGCTTTAACTAGTCTGCGATCGCTTGCGGTTGATAAGTTGTTCAATACAGTTACGTCTCGGATTATCTGATTTTTGTCCGTTATTATGAAATAAATTACAATTTTTTGCTTTTCTATTTGGGCTTACCCAAATTCGCTTTTAAGGTTTTTTTGTAATAAAAGATATTCATCAAGTAGAAACTGTTCTGTGTCAAAACGTTCAAGTTTTTCCTACCATGCTTTTCTATTCGCATCTCGGATTTATCTGGATACCTACCAACTTTTGCGTTGAAGTGGCCGGTTAGGATGGTATAATGCGTGGGTATCAGTTATAACACAGTTTTTATGTAGATATTTTACTTCTTTGTATTTATGACTGGATGTTGGTGCATAGGCTTGATCAACTTTGATATTGTATGTTGAGTTTAGCAAGCCCACTCTGCCTGTTAATGTATGGATACCTCCAAAATGGCAGAAAATATTTCCTGATTACATTAGTATCTTACAACTCCAGTATTTATTTTTTATGAGCACAAGTGCATCCAACTGGTAATCAGGTCAAAGCTTTAGTTGCCAAATAAATTAACAAAAAAAAACAAACATAGGTATTGAACAGTTTTGTAAATTGAATCGGTATAAAATATAACATTAACGTGAGTACAGAAAACTAAAGTTCAGAAATAAATTGGAGATTACGGATCTAAGGTTAAGGCCAGACTTTTTGGAAACTTTTTTTTTTAAATTAAGTACTCACATTGTATTAAATACTTCAAAGTACAAGCAAGTTGAAAATAAGTAACGATTTATATTGACTAACAGATACCGGCGTGAGCGTTATTGTGGATTGAGATCTCGTGATAGAGGTTAAGTAGGTATAAGCGAACGAGAGTTGTATATTAGCTTAGAGTTACTGAGATGACCGAGAATGTATTTGTAAATGATAATTTATTTGATAATAATTATTTTATTAGTCGTTAGTCTATTCAATATGTAGGTAGAGCGCGGAAAAACATATTTAAAGATTTTTTTGTAAATAGTGCACAATTTAGAATCTACGCCGACTAACCTATATCTCATAACAGTAGAAGTACGCATGCTTAGTGCAATTAATTACGATCTAATGTTTGTTATGGTAGATTTTATTTCAGAATTAAATAGACTTTTTTTATGGAAAGTTTTTTGCTTTATTTTTTTTTTTAAACGTGAGTCATTACTTTAATCTCAATTGATTATTAAAAGATTTTGATGATGGAATTCATGAAAGTTGATTAAAGTTAATTAGCGTTAAATGTGACAACATAACCTCAACATACGATAAACTGTCAAAATTGTTTTTATTAATTCAATATATTTGATATTTACTTTGAGTTAGTATCAAATATTATTTTCCTCTTAGTTCTGGTAGTTACATATTGTGTAAAACTTGCCTTTGTGGTAGCATTACTATAAATGGCTTTCATGAATTCCAGCATGAGTCATTAAATTAAACAGCTTGAGAAATTGAAAAGTTATTAACGCCCACCATGAATGCCTTGTTTTAAAAATCACTTCTTCTATATGGAAAGTTTTCTGCTTTATTTCTTCTAGTGATGGATAAAATTTGAGTTATTAATCTATTTTGAATTGATTATTAAAAGATCTTCAATTGTAAAATTAAACAGCTTGAGTCATTGAAAACTCGAGTATTTTTGAGAACTTGAGCCATTTTTAGGATCTGGGTTATTTCTGAGGACTTGAGTCATTGATACTCATCACCAATTTTTTGTCTTTAATTTTATTCTGTTTTTTTTTTTAATTTAATTTTTTTTCTATTTGTAAGAATTTTGTAATGTTACTTCACCACTTCTATGTTTACTAAATGGCATTAAGTTCAGCGCTTTCAGCTCAACGTCAAATAGGTATTTTTTGCTTTATTTACAAACCTTGTATATTAAAGAATAAAATAGTGAGATATTATTTTATTTTTTTAACACCCTGTATATTACATTTACAAAACATTGTTAAATGCATTAACTATTAAAAAACTTTGTTGATATGATAAGTCTATTATATAAAATAAATCCAATTCAATCCAAATATAGCTATTAAACAATCAGTTTTATAATAAATCTGCATGGTTTTATTTTTAAATAAAATAATTTTTAATAATTTTGATAGTAATTAGTTGCACATTTGTATTGAG
This sequence comes from Tachinus rufipes, assembly GCA_963932245.1. Lineage (NCBI taxonomy): Eukaryota > Metazoa > Arthropoda > Insecta > Coleoptera > Staphylinidae > Tachinus > Tachinus rufipes. Next base: position 31,595,713 of record OZ010742.1, on the reverse strand, counting down.
TGCACTATTTTAATAAAATTTATAAAATTATTGATGAAATTAATATTTCAGATTATTATGATACAACTTTTGAAATGGATGAAAATGGTCGATACAAATGTCTGCATTGCGAACGCTCCTATAAGCACAGAAGAGATGTTTACCGACATTTGAAATATGAATGTGGAGTTGAACCGAAATTTAAATGTGGGGAATGCGAAAGATGTTTTAAACATAAAAGTATTCTGAAGTCACACATGATAAATTTACATTCAAATTGTTTAATATAACTATAAATTGTTTGAATTAAAAACACATCACATTATTAGGTGCCATATTTGTATCATACCATTCCTTGCTTTTGCTTCAATTTTAAAATGTTATACTATCTACATATCATACAGGGTGTTAAAAAAACATAGTGTACTTATCAAAAGTAAAAAGCTTTCATTTAGTATGTTGTTTTTTTGCTATTAATTTGTCTTTATCTTTATCATAAGTGACAATATCATAGAATTGACTTAATCAATAGAAATCATTTGTTTTTTATAGCTCCTTTTTTTAATTTAAATTATTAAACATTACAACATAAATTGCTAGATGTTTGATATTTTAATTTTACTTTCTACAATATTGATATTTTTAAGATTGTATTGCACAATGTTGCTAATCATGATTTCATTTATAATATGTTTTTAATCCAAAAATATTTAGTTTTATATTAATCAGTTGCTCAGTCAACGCTTTCATGGTAATCATGGAAGTGTAAGATGCTCACATTTATGTAATCTATACTATAAAATGTGTTGTATTGTTGTTATTAATTTAAATGAAATATTAAATGATTATTAATAATTTCTAGTTTTATTTTTATAACTGAAAATGTGCGATAGACATGGTAAAGAATAAAGTCATAAAGCTGCAATAGGTGTACATCTTTTTTGGCCTAAAATTGTATAAGGTACAGTTTGCAGAAATGATTTACATGTATTTATTTGTAAATTAATTTTTCTTGTTATAAATAAAAAATAATAATTTATGGCTGTGAATATGTAATGTCGTTATTTAAGGCTAGGAGATAACATCCAGATTTGTTTGTCTACCGGCGACACGTTTTGAGAAAATTGGTAAAGTATTTAATTGATAACCTTTTGAATTTTTTTTTTATATAGCCGACGCAACGTACGCTAAATTTACCAACCACCACACCGTGCTTTAATATTGTATTTTAATTAACTTACACTAAACAATAGTAATCAAGGAGCGGCCATTGTTGTCAAATCATTTGATCTTATCACTTTACTGCGCAAACCTTACATATTTCTTTTCTTCGTCCCGCTCTCTAAGTTGCTTTTGCCCCACTGCGTTCTATTTGTACCGGTCAATATCTAGTCTTCACGCATTAGCTTGCTTACATTGCTGTTTGCTATTGTTCTCGCGTACATAGCTAATATATTCTGTGCAATTAACATTCTAACCTAACGGGCCAATATAAGCTTGACATTCTTTTGCTGTTTCTTTATTTTGCGTTTTACAGCTATTTTACATCGATCCAGAAGTCTTACGACTTGTATGAAGGGGGTTGACGGGACCAACGGCTTATTAGGTGACTTCCGAATCACCCCGATGGATAAAGAGCAAAGTTATTATTTTAGTCATACTCGAGGATCGAACCCCGGACTGTTAGCGTGCTACGCTAACGCTCTATAACTGAGCTATCTCACTGTTATTGTGCAACTCCAAGGGCTCCAATTCAAATATACAAAGCACTAAACGGCTGTTATTTATAAGACCTTAATGATGAGTACTGTGTTAACATACAACCCCAAAGCCTTATGTTGGTAGTACAACTTTAACTCTGGCAGAGTACATGGCATGCTACAACTGTCAAGTACTTTAATGATTCAATGGCTAATGTACTTTGTTTTACACACTTCCAAGACTCTCTTTGTCTTATGTGTGAATAGCCTCAGTTGTGAAGCATCTTACTTAAATGACTTCATTGCCAATGTATTTTTTTTGCACCCTGAAAATCACTGTTAACGTTAACAGGTATTACAAAGAGATGACTTCAGAGTTCTAATGATTTGTGGGATTGAAGCATTGCTTCTTACCGTTGATTGCAAATTATTGCAGCATCATTACTACTAGTGTGAAAGAGTTAAGATAGAAAACGCAATAGGTTTACATTGATTTAAAAAACAATTTTGGTGGCTATTAACTTGTTAAAGTTTGGAGCAGATAGTTTCAAGGTAATTTGAAGGGTGCGAGGAACGGTCACAAGAAAGCTACTATTTTTAGTACTGCAAAGTTTACTTATGGCTTAAAGTTTTGCTTTTTGAGCACCGTGAGTAAATTGTTTTTTTTTTTTTTGGAGTCAAAGAGTGGAAAAGTTTTACAGGTTTACATAGAAGATGAATTCCAATAGTGGTTAGGTAGAGTTATAGCTTGGATTGATAGTATAAGGTGTCTTAAGGAGTTGTATGGTTAAGCTTAAAGAAATCATTTTTCCTGTGTTAAAACTACATTTTTGCTTCAAGGATTATTGATTGGGTTTTACATTTTCTTATAGCAAAAGTTTCTGTAGAATGCGAATTTTATACAACATTTTTCAGTTTATCTAAAATGAGAGAAAGATTTTGTTGTTGGGTATGACTTGTTTGTGCTTTAACTGGTGTACCTATGTCACTACTGTCAGATTTAAGGATGACATGTGAAATTGTGATTTAGAAAATTAAACAAAGTTTTTTTGGCACTAAATTATCGATTTGGCTCGCATTCTAGGAGGAAACAGATGGTTTTGGTAGAAGCATGCAGTTATAATGTTCCTAAACTGCGGTCAAGATGAGAGGATACGTTACTGTAATAAAAATTTGAGCAACGTGTTTACATTACTTATAGTGCATTACGTTTTTAAACTATTTGATGGCACTTAGCGAAGAGCTTATTTTTATTCCATTGTATTGTCGACATTTTTCTATAGAAACACTTTGGCACTCAATTTAATTTCTTTTGGGTAGTCGGACATATGCCGTCTAAGTTGCTAGAGTTGATCAGACAGATCAAATCCAGCGTACAAATTTATTTAATGTTTGTATATTTGTTGCGTATAGTATATAAAAGTTATATTTATGGCCATTTAGAGCTGAAATCTTTCACTTTATTTATTTTATTTTAATGATTTTTTTACAGCATATTAAATTATTAAGTTTATTTATGCTTTCTATAAATATAGTTTAGGTTTCTTTACTTGATTTATTTAAATTTTTGTTTATTTTAGAATGTTTTGCCGAACCTTGGGGTATATCAGAAAACCAATCACCAGAACGACTTTCAAAACGACATTTTCTGGATTTTATTGTTGTACGTTGTGTACTGTGTTACCAGAATAAGACACGGAAAGATACTCGGTATTGGTGTTTTGATTGTAAAAAACCTCTTTGTATAAAGCCATGTTTTAAATTATATCATACTATGTTGTAAGTATGTAAAAAATATGTAACCGTTCTGTATATGTAAATATATTATTGAACTATGAACGTTGTATATTAGAATGAAGAGGGTTTTTTTCAGTGTAGCATAAGTGCAAAGTTAAAATATGATAAAGTTTACTATTTCTTGGCAGTTTTTGAACAGACAATAAAATTAAAGTTTGTATCAGACTTTGCTAGAGATGAATCTTGAGTTTATTATTATGATTCTGTATTGCTCAGTATTGCAATCATTAACTGAATTTGTGACATCTTTAAAAGTTTTTTGTTGAGCCAAATTGGTATTGTTTTTATAAACATGTAAACTATGTCAGTCATGAGTGATTTTTTTAGAAATTTGCATTTTCTTATGGCAAGTTGAGCAACTGGCGGTGTGCAGTGTTGCGTTGTTGTGCAACAACCTGACTCTTGTTGTTAAATTTTCTTGACGGTTTATCCAAATATTTTTTTTAAGCTATGTAATAAGGTGTTATAATAAGCGCCATTCACAGATGCTCTCACAATTCTAAAAGATTGTGGTTATGATATTTTTGGATAACGGGAGTACTCTTGGTTTTTTTTTGGTGGTGGTTCACCTGCACGTTGCCATTTCATGGATTTTTTTTTAGCAGAGGCATCATGATACAAGACCATAGTTTTATCTCCGGTAATAATAGTTTGCTGAACTTTTTGTCTTCTTTTACAGAGTTCCAACACAGATCGAGCACGATCAATTCGTTGGTGTTTTTGAACAGCAGATAGAAGTTTTGGAACTTATTTTGCACTCACTTTATTTATACTCAAATTGTCTTGGAGTATTTGGCGAATCGATGAATCTGACAGTCCTGACATTGCTGATGATTTCCTTACTTTTAGTCGGCGATCACTTTGGACTAGTTCTTTAATAAAGGCGATCGATTCTTTTGTAGTTACATTAACTGGTCGACCAGAACTTGAGACATCTTCTAAAGACTCATCTGTCATTTTTTGGTTCATTTTTTACGGTGGAATAAGAATGTGAATCTTTACCGTATACGTCATTCAATCTTTGTTTAATTTGATGAGGGGTAAGACCTTTCAATGTGATTAATTTGATGACCCCTCGGTACTCAGTTTTTTTGCAAAATAGTTTAAACCTGTTTGTCTGTCTGGATATCACTACAAGACTAATTAAAGTAGAGGTTTGAAATTACTCATTTACTTTAATAATGCATCACACTTTACTAATACTATTTGACATTAGGTAAAGTTTTTAGAAATGTAGTAGTTTAGGAAGTTATGGCAGTTACCTCGTAGTTGCTAGATTTAAACATTTAATCATGCCCAATAAGTTTGTAGTATTGATCACTGTTTTTGACAATTAAGGCCGCTGTACTCATTGACATTGTCATAACGTATATGAAGTTTAACAGTTGTGGAAAACTTTTGGTTGGTTACGACATTTGAAATGAACAGGTGCACTAACATTCTCTCTTCAAATACCATTAAATGAGCTTTTTTTAAGTAACAACTTTTGTAGAAAGCGATTTCTATTCTTTACTTTACCAAAAAATTTTTTTTGGTTGGGTTTGATGAGGTTTTGGATATATTTGGTGCCAAACTAACTTTAGATCAAATTTTTGGAAGGTCATAAAGAGTCGATTAAAGAGAAATATTTGCTTGTTAGGTACTCAAGATAGAGGTGTATGTTTTTGTAAAGCTTGTTGGTTTTATTATAGAGGATTACATACCCAGTTAACGGATTTGATGATGACATAGAAAAGAGTTTTTATTGTGTTTTTTTTATAAGAACTTATTGATATCCCGGTTTTCTTGGATTGTCAGATGCTAGAAATCAATAGACAGAACGGGTTGAGAAAACAAATTTAATATTATATATGTTTGTTGTATAGTAAGTATAATTTAGCAATATCTAAGACCATTTAGACCTCAAACATTGTACGGAATAAATTTAGATGTAATTAGTTAATTAATTATTTTACTTTAACTTTTAATTTTATGTCTTTTAAAATGCTGCAAATTTATTTTATTAAAATCAATCATAATTTTTATAGATTTAACAATCATTTAGGAGGCTTTATTGTTTACTAACTCATTTAAATTTTTGTTTATTTTAGAATGTTTTGCGGAACCTTGGAGTATAAATGAAAACCAATCACCAGCTCGACTTTTAGAACGACATTTTGTGGATTTTATTCCAGCCAGCCAAAAAAGAAAGCCATCTAGACGTTGTGTACTATGTTATCAGAACAAGCTGCGAAAAGAAACTCGGTATTGGTGTTGTGATTGCCAAAAACCTCTTTGTATAACGCCATGTTTTAAATTATATCATACTATACTGTAAGCATGTAGGAAATTGAAATAAATGATTCTACAAATTATCCGTAATCTAGATGCACTTTATTGCACGTTTTTTTTGGTTTGCATCTTATTGCTAGTAAGTTACATCAAGCGTTGTAGTTATTAATTAAATTTTTGTAAAAACCTAACATGTATAATGTTGCAGATTTTCGACACGTAATTTTTGAAATAACTGCAGACGGTAGACTACAATGCCCAAAATGTGTTAATTCTTACAAACAGAAGAAACATTTAGTTAGACATTTGAAATTTGAATGTGGAGTCGAAGCACAATTTCAATGTAATTTGTGTTTCCGTAGATTTCGACATAACTCTAGTTTAAAATCTCACTACCGATGTTGCGTTGTCAAAAGCAATACGGTTTAAATTATTTGAAATTTATGTGATCACAGAAATTGTTTAAATTATTTGTACCAAAATTAAAATAAATTATTTATTTATAATTTTGTAATCAAATTTAATCAACTCCTTTTTCAATTAATAATATTATCAATTTAATATTATAATAATATTTCGTTTCAGAAATGACCAGATTCGTCTGTCCCAATTGCAACAAATCGTATTCGAAACGGTTTAATTTGAACAGGCATATGCGTCAAGAATGTGGCCAGGAACCAAAATTTACGTGCGATTTTTGCCCATACAAAGCAACTAGAAGAAACGTTTTGCGTAGCCATATTCAAATTAGACATAGCGAGAATAATATTACTAATTAATCTGTACATATAACAAATAACAAATAAATAAAATTATTTACTAATATTTAATAATTATGTTTTTTTTTTAATTTACAGTTAAGATTGACCCTGAAGTTATTTGTCCAACATGTGCGAAAATTTTTGCAAGCAGAACGAGTTTAAGCAGGCATAAAAAACGTTGCGGAAATCCTCATGGATATGTGAAGTGCGATGTCTGTACCTACACGAGCAATAGGAAGGATAATATGAGAAGGCATACTATTATGAAGCATAGCTTTGTAAACATTTTATAACGTATAATTAATTTTCAGTTGTATAATATTTTTATGTTAAATTTTTAGTTTACTTTATTAAATTTTGGAATCTCGTTAGTTGGAATAAAGATTATTATTACTGATTTATTAAAAATATTTTATATACAAAGTAGAATGTTATCATATATTATATATTTATTAATAAACTATTTTAAATATTTGTTTTATTTATTTTACAACAATGTAGGTCTTCAATCAAAAGCATGTATAAGCTTTCCATGTATGTCTAGCATACATTAGTTTAATTAAAAACTAATTTAATTTTTGTTTTAGATCGAAAAGTTTTCTACTGCCTCAACTGCAATAAAGGATACACATTAAAATGCAATTTATCAAGACATTTAAGAAACGAGTGTAATGTTGAACCAAAATATCATTGTGATGTATGTTTAAAACGATTTACCCATAATTTTAATTTACAAAGACATAGAAAAGAATGTTTAAAATCTTCTACTTATAGCATGTATTAAATAAATTAAATAAAAGTTATTTATTTTTATATATTTATTAAGGTTTATTTTACATTGGCTTGTCATCGCAAGAGATTATGTCTATCTTTAATTAACTTTAAGTATTTGTTAACTTTTTGTAACCAGTGACGTACCTAGAACTTTTGCCGCCTTAGGCGGTATCCAATTTACCGTCCTTTTGAAGTCAATCAAATGGTGGTTTATATAAATTGATGTTTGTATCTGAGCAACATTTTTAGAGGTAATATGTGCCGCTCGGTGCAGACCACATCCACCGCTCGTTGCTAAGTTCACCTTGTTACTTGCACTTTAGTTACGAGGTGAACTTAGCAACGTCACAGATTGTCAAGGTGACTTAGCGCTATGGAAATGTATATGATAAAATGTCAATTTAAAGTAATTTATGTCTAAATCACAATTTTATGTAATTAACAAAAAATTGCAGTAAATTGTCTTGGTTGCCTATACTAAACTTTCTGCTTAAAACATACATTGTTTTGCTACGGAGGTTTAAAAACGTTTTGTTCTTATCAATTTTTGTGTTAGATTTTGATTGTCTAGTAAATAGAGAGCATTTGTATTTATTTGTTAGTAAGTATTTTAAAATTCACAGGAGTGTCCAAATTTAAATAAATCCAACTAAATTATTACTACAACTTTTGTTTGAATCATTTTTTAATAGCTGTCAAGAAACAACAGTGTGCAGCCCGCACTGTCCAGTAGTGTCAGGTTGTTATTGACTAAAACTCCATCTTTTTCCTTTTTAACCTTGAGGTGGTTTGCTTGACGCCACTAGCACTGCGATCATATTGGTCCTGTTGTATATTTCTGATGTTTTACTCTTTAGCAGCTCCGTCTTTTCGTCCAGTACTTTTAGCCGATGCTTACTTTTAGCACAGCTTCGGTTAGGTTGTGTTTGCTAAATATGGATGTGCATTGCTGTTTGTAAGCTTTGTATTCATACAGCAAGTGTGTTGGAGTTTTATCTTTTTTCATACACTTGCGGCATAGAGGGTCCAATTTTATTCCCATTCTATACGACTTATTTGTGTTACTACTTGAATATATTAATTTCTTACAACTCTTTTACAGGTTGCTGGGTTTCACCTCAAGTCTGCTGCGGATTATTTATTTCATTTTTATTGTTCTTTGTTTGGCAAGGTTTGCCATGAGGTTTCCTTTTATATCCTGGTCTTTTGGTATCCACATCAAGCGAACTTTGCAATGCCGTTTGACCATTTAGCATGATAGTTATCAGTCTGTCAGGTTTTAGTAATTTCTAGATTATGTCCTTGGCGCACCACTCGATGGCATACTTGCCCAAAGGTAGTGAAGTTTGTTTTTTTGGTGTTTGTTCTTGTAGATTCTAGACTGGGTGCTCAAAATGTTTTAATTGAGGGTAATGGTTTTTAGGTAGTTTCTCTCTCAAAGAAATTTTGTTGGATTTGTAATTCTATAAGAATTTGATGTCTCTTCCATTTTGTAGATTTTTGATGCAATTTTTTTGGCCTATTATGTGCTGGTATAGTCTGATTTATTAACTAATCTTTTGATTTTGTTTTGGATTTTGTATGTATTTTATCTTGAGGCATTATTTTGAAAAGTGTGGACAGTCCAACTATTACTTTTTTTAGTGCGACTCCAAAGTTGAATACCATTAAGCCAGGTTTTGATGTGATCAAATCAATTTTAACAAACATTATTAAAGTAAAGTTTTTTTACATCTATTTTTTTCAACACCTTTGATTTAATTCTTAATTGGTGCTTTTATGCCTTATTAGGTTCTGCAAGAGCACAGTACGGTCCCTGTTTTGACTAACTAGTATTTTGTTAAACAAATCCTAGTTACTTTTTTATGGGTTTTTGTATTTCTGTAGGAGCGTTTCTTTAGATTAAATGTTGAATTGGATGTAGCGTGCTCAAACAGCGAAGACTTATATCTGACACATGCCATGTTCTGGTTATATGCGTGCTCAAATAGCGAATTCTTATCTGGCACGTGCCATGTTTTGATTACTTTAACATTTTGTGTTGCCTTTTTGAACGTGGACGAGTTTTTGTCATTGATAATAACTATTGTAGTTTTTAAAATATACTCTAGATTTTTTTTTTTTTTGGTTACCGCTTAGGTGGTGTAGTAGTTAGCGTTTTGGGTTTGAGTCTTCTATCTGGAGGGTTAGTTTTACTGGTTAAGAAAAAGTCTGTTGTGATGAGTATGCCTTCTTTCGGATGAGAAGAGAAACTTTAGTAGATTCTGTGTACTGTCTCGATGCAGCGTGCACATAAGCTGCAGTTTTTGAATTTGCGGCAAAATTACTAGATGTGGTAGTTTCTTCTGTAGCTTCCACATGCGATGTGTTGTGCATTGGCATTGCACTCAAGGATTAGAAGTGCGTTGTGACGCTAGCGATCAGCTTTTGATTCCGCTGGTTGTTGGGAAGATGTCTGGATCCATGAATAATGTCCTTCCTGATATTTTTCCAACTATGGTCACTTTAGATTTCACTTGGATTTTGGAACAAAGATCTCATAATGGCATTAGTTTTAATGCATGTTTTATTTAAATGTACAGGGATTACATGAAGGTTTGGTTCCAAAGCCATATACCCGGAATGCGAAGTTTTTTTTTTTGAATTGAAGGCGATGTCCATGTCATGTTTTTTTTGTTGTTTGGCAAACACGTTTTTTTTTTTGTTTGTTGCAATTATTTTTAGGATGGGACAGTGCCCGTGATACTCTTGTGAAATCCAGATGCAGTTTGCTTTTTATGGTTTCAATTTTCTCTCAGGCGTTATTATTTATAAGTGTTCAGGGGGGGTTCAGTTTTGAGGTCACTATTTGCCAGATTTCTGTGCTTATGCTGTTCTGCACTTCCAGGATGTTTAATAATTAAGAGCTAGGTTTTACTTGTGGCTCCGGTACCCATACTCCTCATGGATCTGGCAGTTTTTTCTGATCGATAATCTGATGTTTCTTTCTTTAAAGAAGGCTTGTTGTAGCAGATTTGCTGCTGAGCTATTTTTTGTACATAAAATTCTCAGGATAACTTTTTTTTATGGGTACATTCCATAAAACAGGTTGATGTATGCTTTTTTGTCAATTTGTGGATCTTGCCTAGGATGGAGGATTTGATAGTCTCTGCTTCTTTGGTGTGTAGGGAGCATTTGTTGTACTGTTTTGGTATTATATTGCTAATGCAATCCCTGGTTTTTTATTATTTTTTTTTGCCAGACCTCAGCGTACTGCTGCAGAATAAGTTTTGTCTTTTGTTGTAAGGCAACGTTTGTAGCAATAATTATTTTATGACTTATATCTGAATGTAAAAATAACAAAACATACGCTTATGAAAACAGCAAAAAATAGTGAAGAAAATATAGCGGTGGTAGCTGAAAGTGTACGCAATGACCGTGATAAATTGATTTGGCACAATTCTCAACTGTTTGGCTTATCGTATGGAACAAGTGTATTTTACGTAGGAATCTTTGTTTAAAAACATATAAAATTTAACTCGTGCAGGAATTGAACTTTCCAAATTGCCACCGTTTTAGGCTTTGGGCTTTTGAAAAGCTTTAAGAAGATCTACTGTTTTTGACCAAAATTTTGTTCAGGCTTACTTCTGGCTTAATGGCTACGTCAATAAGCAAAATTTCCGTATTTGAGTTGAAAAGCAACCAGAAGAGATTCAAGAACTGCCATTTCAATTAAAACAACGGTTTGGTGTGGTTTATGGGCTACTGCAACGTTTCTTCAAAAATAAGGCCGGCTGAAACGTAACTGTGAGTAGCGGCCGTTATTGCTCAATGATGACGGACTATTTTCTGCTTAGAATTGAACCTCTTATCTCGACGACATTTTGTTTTAATAAATCGGCCCGGCGCTACTTGCCATATAGTCCATGAAACCATGACTTAATTGTTTTTATGTAATATCGCACCTCTAGACTTTTTCTTTTGGGACTACGTATAGTCCAAAGTCTACATGAATAAACAATTGGGGAATTGGAGATCAACATTACTTTCTCCATTTGCCAAATACCACTCAAAATGCTTGAACGCGTTATTGAAAATTAAAAGTTTTGAATGGACCATGTTAGCCGTAGTTACAGTCAACATTTAAAAAACATAATCTTAAAAAAATAAATGGACAAAATGTTTTTTTAATTATTTTTTAAAGTACCTCTAAATGGATTACTGTTTATTATGCACACGTCTGACTCTCTCCTACACAATGGAGTTTATGTTAGAGGAGAGGTGGCTCGACCCTTCCTGCTTGTGCGTCAGGGAAACGGAGTGAGTTTACCAACGGAGGAGGTACAAAGGGTTTATTGAGATATTATATACAATTTAATTTTTTGTACATAGCTAACATTTTGGCATTTTTTAAATTTATTGAAAAAAATAAATTAAAAAAAATATTTATTTTTTCTGCAACTTTATTTGGCTACTTATCTTACCAGTTTTTTTTTTTGCTAGTGTTATACATAATATTTATCCTGTTTTAACATACTTCAATATTTCTACCGCTTAATTTTTAAATAAAAGTAAAGAATATTTATAAAAGTATGAAATAAAATAAATAATTTTATGATTTATTAATATAACATCTATTTGTTCTAAATTCTAACATTTGCTGGCACGACTACAGACCGATTGGTGTGTGTAGGTGTTGGTAACTACACTACCTAATGGGACGTACCTACAGTATATTTGTCATTCAAATCCATCTAGAAATCCATTGCTAGTTTAGTTAACACTAATAATAAACACAATTTAATTTAATTTATGTTTTAGGTGAACCAAAATCCGAATATGATATACCAAGATATTTAGATTTGTCTAAATGCGTACAGTGGGATGGAAAATTCTTCTGTCCTAAATGCCCGGGCCGTATTTACAAAAACAAACGAAATCTTAAAAGACATATCTGTGAAATGGCAGCGACTTCAACTATGTGTCACTTATGTGGTTATGACATTAACGATAGAAAAGCTTTAATATTTCATTTACATAGTATTCATTCAAATTCATCTTATGTTATACCAAATTTAGGAATTGTAATATAGTTTTTATATTTATACAAATAAAAAGTTTTTACCAACGCTGTTTTAATGCTTTATATGTTAGCTGGCGCATGGGTTAATAATATATAGATGATATTTCAATATATTCTATCAGTTACAGATTTTGATAAACCATACAAATGTGGTAAATGTTGGAAAGCATACAAACATCAACCCAACCTCTACAGGCATATGAAATACGAATGTGATGGTATCCCACGTTTTGTCTGCCACATTTGTCATAAAGCGTATACCCAAAAGAAAACTTTAATGCAGCATCTTAAATTTAAACATTTAGTCAATAACAATGTATTTTATCCATTAAATCAATAAATATTTTATCCATATTTTATGGGTTTCAATTTATATTCATTAAATTTCTTATAATTCTAGGTAATAAAAATCTCTGTCCGCAATGTGGAAAGGTTTATAGTACTAGGGGAAATTTAACGAGGCATCTGAGATTGGAGTGCGGAAGGACGCCGATGCTGTATTGTAGAATATGCAATTTGAAGACAACGCATTTGAGTAGTTTAAAGAGACATATAATTAGAATACATAAACAGGTTTTGCAATAAAGATAAATAATGTTAATAAGTTAATTTATTTTATGAAAATGTGATTGTTGTTGTTTTGTAAATTATTGTAAATATTATATTTGTTTAACCCAATGGTTTTGATTAATTTACTTTTAACCTTTGCCCATTTGTGCAGCATATTTTTATACAGGATTGTTGAAATTGGGCAGATAATCTAGGACATTAAGGCTGGCGAATTTCTGCCATAAACTGGGGGCATGTTCATTAAGAAAACCACTGAACGCAGAAATGTGAAATTTTCAGGAATTGTTAATAATATAATTGTTTATAACTTGGCATATTTTGTTTATTTATTTACGCAATATTTTACGAAATAAATGGAAATTATTTTTTTACCGATTTTAAATTTATGTCACTATATAGAGAAAAAAATCAGGAAAACAAATATATTTTTTGTTTTTTTTAATTTGCATTAATAATGGAGATGAACATGCCCCTAGATTAATAAAAATATATTTTCCAAGTCCCCACTCCTCCTTCCTATTTCATCCGCACGCACTCCCCACCACGCTGCAACCCACTCTGTTCTATTCAATTTAATTTCTATAAATAGACAATATTTGCGTCGGAATCGGATATGTAAGTTTTAGTATTTTTCTCATTTTTTGAGATAATATTATACAATAATATAATTATATAAAAATTACAATAATTTTTGAAATTATATGATTATTTATGAAGTTTTAAAAATGATATTACAAATATTATAATAAGTAATAATATATTTAAATTATTTTTTTACAGAATATAAATTTATGTCATTAAATACAGCAAAAAATCAAGAAAACGAATATGTTTTTGTTTATTTTTTATTTTTATTAATAATGGAGAAGAACAGTTCCTCAGATTGATAAAAATTTATTCTACCAATGCACCCGCTATACCGTAGCGCACGTCCTTCAGAATTCATCAAATGAGAATACAAATAATCGCATTTGTAAAGTTTGATCAATTCGAAATTATTATTATTATAATAAACAATTAACATTCGTAATTATTAATTAAACAGGCACATAGCATTTGAAATAATACATTTTATAAAAATTATTTTAACAAAAGTATTTATTTCAAAACTTTTAAGAGTTATGTTATAAAATGAATAGGATTTTATTATTTTTGTTATAATCAATCAATTTTGTCATTCTAAAGCAAACCGAATAAGAAAGTTTTGCCAATGGTTAGGGTGAATAACTATAAAAATTGACAAAATAATTATTATTAATATCAAAAACCTAATAAGAACAACATTTAATATGGGTAAGAAAAATCAAAGTAGTGTATAATATATAATTTATTTATTATATTATATTTAAATTGCAGGAGGTCATGATGCTTCGACTATACTAGATGAAGAATCGAGGCATTTTAGTCCTCGACTAATTCTATTTACTACTATTTCTGGCGCTATACATTGTTTATAAAACTGAATCAATTTGTCTTGCATTTTGTTGTTCCAAAAATCATCATCTTTATTTATTTCCTCGTAAAATAAGTCTGTTTCTAAATTTACAAATACAACAAAAAAACATTTGGATCGTCTTGAAATATGTAATTGCCCCTGTATCTAAAATTTATAAAACATCTGTAATGGAATTAATATATACATAACTATGATATACTTTACTTGGTAATAATAATTGTGATTTCTCTTTAGCCTAATCTTTTTATTGTAGATTTCCAAACAAGATGTTTTGTCTTCCTGAACTATTTCGTATAATTTTTTATTAGAGATTTTTGAGTACTTATGTAAACATTTTATTTCTACAATGCTATCACAATCGTTAATTAATCCTAAAAATAGTTAGTATAATATATTGAAATAATAATAATAGTTTTGGTATCATCGGGACTAGCACCCAAAAATCCATACTCTAAATCAATGAACAATCCAGATTCTTCAATCTTTAGAGTCAGTAATTTAGATAACATTTCTTTTGCAACATATTCATTAGTTTTTCCATATTCAGTTGCAGCTGAATAAAAATTTGATGGATATAAAATGCTTTTCACTAAATTATGGCATGGAGTGGTTGGTCTTCTTTTACAAACAGCACCAAAAAGTGACGCTGTTAATCGGTGTCGCCTTTGATTGATATACAAAATATTGTTAAACTGACCAATTGTATCAACGGAAATCTTAATTCTTTCTTCTTCTGTTACCTGTAATAAAACTTTGCAAAAAACTTTTTATGTTGAAAGTGAATTATATATTACCTGTAATCTATCCAATATTCTATTACATGCAGAATTCAAATTAACGGAATCCATCTCCGGTTGATCTGCACCAGCACCATAATCTTTATCATTGCCTTTAGATTCTCTATTTCTAAATGTTTTTTGTTTTTTGACTGGACATTGCGTTGAAAGTAACTTTTTTTTTGTTTGTGGTTTCTCTTTTCTTTCAACGTATTTTTTCAAAATTTTGCTTAGACTTATACCAGTTTCACGTTTCCAAGGTTGTAAGTGCCACGAAAAACCATTATTATAACGTAAGCCTGCTAAATGTGCTCTTCGTTCAAAAGATCCACGCTGAATTAAATTTATTCTTTTGCCCATATTAAATCTGGATAGAATATGCATAAAAAGTTCTGCCCGATTGTTGGTTTCGTTATCTATTAAATTGTCCGTTTTAGTCATTAAATATTCCAAAGCACCTAAAATTTAGATTGAAGTAAATAACTTTAAAAGTATAATCAAATTATATTATCTACCATAAATATATAGTAATAGACCTGAACATTTGATTTGATTTATTTTACTGTTGTTAGTATCACCGCTAGATGAACAATATATTTGTTTACAATCTTTGTGATGCTGAAAAGTGTGATTGACACTATTTAACAACTCTTCTTTTAAATTATTTGAATTGCCAACTGAATTTCTGTAAATGGCGGATTGAGCATTTTTTGTGAGGTTTTGTATAACATCTTTAGTTAAAAGGTTGCGGCCTTCTAACGGAATATTTTTTGTATCTGCTTTGATTGAATATAATTTTTTACTATAGTTTTTGATAACATGATTACTACATTCAATTTTTTGAACCTATAAATATTATTTATTAAAATTTCTCGAGAGAAGTAATAAGTCTTATCGCTTATCAAGAAAGATTACCTCTAACCCATATGTGACTTTTTCTCTAATTTTTGAAAAAACGCTGGAATCCCCATCAGCTATAAATTTCTTATATCGAATTCCATACATTTCTTCACTTTTTGCAAACGCTTCAACTACAATATCTGCTTCCATTGCCGATGAAGATGATGACCAATTTTTATAGCAAATATGCTGGTTTGCAAGAGTTTGTTTATTTGATGCTCTAGCACAAATAGAACAATATTTGTTTCTTATTCCAACAAATAAGACCTTTTTTGTATGTTTTGTCCAATAATGATTGCCTACAAAATACATGTTATTTAAACAATTGCATTTTTTATAAATAAATAATACATACTGCCCCAGAGTATGCATTATAATTGTGCCCATAACTACGCTTGCTCCAGCCGCCATCTAAATACACTGTTATAAAAGGTACATTATCACTGTCAACATTTCCAGAATCTATAGCAAACTGTTTTTCTTCCATTGCAGCTTTTTCCATATCTAAAAATAATGAATCTTTCTACCCCTAAAAAAAAACATGTAATATAAATATCATATACTCATATACGAGAATGGAGTGAATTATTCCGGAGCTCATATCGATATGGAGCCATAATGCCCAATATTATAAAACCACATTAATTCATTACCCACTCACTTTTATCTCTGTTCAAACAAGTTTTTATAAACATACTTCTAAAATATCTTATTTCAACAGCATTAATTTTACTTTTGTGTTTACTATGACATACCCGTACTTCAGATCCATACAGCAACGTTGGTGCCAACACCTATATATACTGTCATCTTCGCCTCTTTTAATATTTCATTCTTTGAAATCTTGTCTCTCATTCAAACTACCGTTTTTAACAAACACCCAAAAGCATCCACCTGTTCTAAGCGCTCACCGTTTAACCCAATTTTATAATCATTGTCTACAGCGTTCTTATAAAAAATCATTAATTAAACGTTTTTAGATGCACGAGAGATAATTCACTTTATTGATTATCTTTAGAAAGGAAAAAACTTTTTGTAAAAATTAACTAAAGGGATTAAAAAAAAAACAGCCAAATTTAGTTCACACGTCACTCATGCTATGGCAAAAATCACCCAATTAAAGTTGTTTTGCTTCCCACCATATTCACCAGATTTAGCCCAGTGCGACTTCCATCTGTTTCTAAATATTAAATAGTGGCTTAGAAAGAGATTTGCAAACGATACTGATATCATCGATGCTGTGATGACTATTTTGAAGACATCTACAAATTGACTTATCAGTATGGCATAACGGCCTCAGAACATCGTTGAAACAAGTATGTAGACCTAAATGGAGACTATGAGAAATAAACACAAACTAACCGAAATAAGTTTTTATCTTTTTTTAGTCCGGAATATTTCACTCCGCTCTCGTACTTAACGTAATACTCACATCACCAATTTTGTTTTCTATTTGGTAGAACATTTTGCTTGATATGCATGGAATATTCAGTACGCTAAAAAGTTCTTCGGTGTGAGAAAATGTGCTTCCTACTGCTAATGTACCCCATACTAAACTAGTGTTTAAGTTAGAATTAGGTTTAGTCGAAGAGTGGCTATATTCTCTATTGCACATCATACAGTTAAACTTAAACGTGATAATCAGTCCTTTTCTAATTTCCTTTTTTAACTCCAATTTCCCAGTGGTACAAATAGTGTTGTGTTGAAATTGAATATTTATTGCCCACATCACTAAATACTCAACATCGACAATTCGATGTCCGTCAAGTATAGGTTCGATTTTATTTTGACGTTCAAATTCTAAATTATGATCTTCTATGCTAAAAGTATTGGTTTGTTTGTATTCGCATAAAACATAATACACTTGCGTGCATAGAAATTGGCCCACTGTAAACTTTTGACTTTAACTAGTTTTTTTTTAGAAACTATTCATCACATCAAAAAAACAAGTATGCTGTTTAAAAGACAATTCAATTTGCTTTAATATTAGTTAAAATTTATGAAGAGTGTTTATCGTTTAAACCGGAAAAAAAAATTAAACGTATTTATGTGGTGATTATAACAAGAATGACAAACTCGTGAAAGATTGAAATTATTGCTTTGGCAATTGAAGTTTGTACAATATTCGTTTTTCATAATTTGATTAGTTTTCAAGTGTGTTAATGAAATGCATACTGCACCGGAAAAGTACGCTCAAGTAATTGCCTTAATCGACAATGGACTAAGCCAGTTAAAACGGCTCGTGATGACCGCTTTATTGTGTCAACAACATTAAGAAATCGTCGTCTTAAAGCGGTACAAGTGCAACAACAGCTCCGTGAAATACAAGGAGTCGCTATTAGTCAGTTGACAGTAAGACGAAAACTGCAGGAAGGTAATCTGACCTCTAAAACACCTGCTATTGGTCCAGAACTTACCTCAGCTCATTGTCAAGCACGCCTGTGTTTTGCACGGGATCATCTGAAGTGGACAGTGAAACAGTGAGGGTCTGTTTTGTTTTCAGATGAGACCTGGATATGCCTCTATGGTAGCAACCGAAGAAAAAAAGTGTACTAGAGACCAAGAGAGCGCTTTGCAAAATGCTGCGTTGAAGAACGGATTGCTTATGGAGGTGGTTCCTGCATGATCTGGGGTGCAATTTCTGTGAGAGCACAAACCAATCCTACTTTCATCCGTAGGGGCAACCGTGGTCGCGGGAGAGGAGGTTTAACGGGTGCTAGGTACATCGAAGAGATTTTAGCAGTCCATGTGGTACGTTATGTCAACTACATTGGAGACAAATTCTTTTGTATGCATGATAATGCAAGGCCCCACACCGCAAGAATCATGCAAGATTACATTACAGAAGTCGGTTTTTGGGTTATGGAGTGGCCATCATGCAGTCCCGACCTAAACCCGATTGAACATTTATTGGATTAGCTAAAACAAAAAATTTGAGCTAGACATCGTTACTCAACTTCGATCCCAGAGCTTATTGTTGCAGTTGAAGCAGAGTGGCTTGACATCTCACAAGAAACAATAGCGAACTTGATTCAATCTATGCCTAATCGTATGAGAGATGTTATTAGTGCAAGAGGGAGTCACACCTATTATTAAAAATTAAGTGTTAATTTAGATAAGTGTTAATAACAATATTTATTTTTGTAATAAAAAAAGTTAATTTGTTTCGTGTATTAGTTTTTTTGATCTGGTAAATAGTTTCTAAAACTAAACTAGTTAAAATCAGAAGTTTACAGTGGGCCGATTTTTATGCACGCAAGTGTATATACTGACTTTCATAAAAAAATACCCAGAAGTTTTTATTAAAATTGATTAAAATTTGAAAACAAAAAACAGATTTTTCTGTGTATTGCGTTTCTTTTTATGAAATCAGTATATGTATAATATATTACATATTGCTCTCATCTGTTGGCATAAATTCGAAATTATAATCTGAAGTCGATGAAGTTGATTTAGCATCATTGGCCAATGATTGTTGTGATGTTTCTGATAACTCATAATTATCTTCAATTCCTTCATTATTATTTTTTACGTCTAAAGAATGTCCGACTTTCATAATTTCTTCATTACTTGCACTGCTACTAGATGATATATAATTATCTAAATCAAGTAGGTCTGAAGATACTGTTGATGAAGATTCTATATCTTTATAAATTGGAGCAGATATTTCAGAATTGTTGCTACAATAATAAATATTTTTTATTTGCATTAATCAAAATGATATAAATTAACTCTTACTTGTCTAAGTTCAATAACTTTTGCCATTTTGCAGATTCTTGTCTTGTTTTCCAAGATAATTTTATAGATTTTGCTCGATTTTACCGTTTTCCACTCTTACGTTTTTTTCCCGTAGGCATATTGGATCAATGAACTAATTTTACAATTATACTTTATGGATGTAGAAAACAAAGTTTTTAATATCTGCAACCACGTTTCTGTTATATTATTTATTTTAGGCAATACATATCTTGCCTACATGCTAGCAATATGCATAGAGAATAGCTCCAAATAGTTGAAATATTTTGTTAGTAACTATCAATAAAAACTTAACTTAGCCTTACAATGTAACAATATATAACATTCAAGTAAATCGTAGTCTCTCTACTCATAAACTGATGCGTTTTCCACGCTGACAAAGACAGTATAATGCTATCTATCTCTTCTCAATTGAAAACACGAAACCACACAACACAACACAACCTTGGACGTAAGAAACTTTTTGCAAATTTACATTTACATAACATATCGCAAAAATTTCATTAAAAGCACTTCATGAAAATATATCGTTTTCTGATAAAATGTGTAGCAGAACACCGAAATATAAAACATTTACATACATATATCATAAATAAGTATTAATTAGTTATAATTAACTCTACATATCAACATTTAATTTTATTTCTTTATTTCCTGTAAAATTATTTTGTTAATACATGCAATCTATTAAATTAGTATTTACAAATAAAATAAGTTTAGAAATTTGTTGAAGTGGGGCGACCAGTGTCCGCATATTTTTATAATATCCATGCTCTTCGACTATAACACAATGCACGTGCTACCCCGCTCATCTAAGATTGGCTGTTTTTCAAATAAGGGGAAGGTAGTAGGGGAATACATTAAACGCATGGAAGTGGAGCGTGGAATTACCGCCACCTACGGCAAAATAAAACATTACAAAAAAGTTGCCCCATCCTTAATACAATCATGATTGTGTGGAAGAGCGCGCCTAGGTAGGTTTAGATGAATGAATTAAAATTTCTGATAGATTTTGAGAATAAATAAAATATATTTTTTACACACAGTATGTTTTAATACTGTCTACCTAATGGCACATCTGTTGGCTATATTTGGTACAATTTTGCAAACAATAAGTTGTACAGGGTCATTATAAAAGTTTGGGATTAAGTAATCATCTAATGTACTTTTGTGCCACTCTTGTAAAATGGAGTGCGTAAATACAGTTGAAGAAGTTTAAAAAAGCCGGCGTATGTAAAGTGATTATATAATCCCTGACATAAAGACCCTGTAACAAAAATTAAGTTACAATTAAATTTGCAATTTTTGAAATAGTCTTTTTATTCACGTGTTCAATTTTGAAGTTTGCTTGTTTGTTGATCTTCAAGATGAAAGAGTTATCATTTTGATGATCCATACGATTGCATTTAAGTTTATTAGAGGGCAGGCGATATTGTGATGATGTGAGATGTGTACTAACATAAGATGGTTCTCATCATCTCCAAGCTTTGATTGCTAGCGTAAGTTATTAAAATAAATGTTTGTTTAACTTTTGGCCAACTAAGCCTTAGGCTTGTTTCACGCGTATGCGGTTTTTAGTCGGTTCGTTTTCGGTTTGTTTTTGATTCGTTTTTGGTTAGTTTTTGGTTTTTATTTAGTACCCAATAGAACCAGAATTGCACCGAATACTCCCTTGTAAAGTGATGAGAGGGTGCTCCTAATGAATTTTATTTTTCTATAAAGAAACAACACGGCAACAACTTGATTTCTCTCCATTATGATTACTACTGAGCCTGTGTACGAAAAAAACACAAAACTTGATGTGTGAAAAAGTGTTTGGAAACCGTACAAGGGCCAATTCAGTACGACCTCAATTATGCTGAAAAAGTTTTTCATGGAGAAAAGACTTTTTAGTGCACTGATCCAGATATTAGATACTAGTTTGGTTAAATTTGTTGTGGGTTACATCGGAGCTTATGGTTTATAGACGTTTGTGCTCTTGGCAAATATGCTGGTAATTTTGTAGTCTGTGAAATGTTTTATGATATTGTCGAAGTACACCAACATCAATTTGGCAGGCTACCAATAGATCTACTCTATTTGAAAAGTTACGCGTTTGTTATCAAGAAAATGTAAGTTTTTTGCAAGCGTTAGAAGTTTCTTTGTTCAAGAAAGAAGAGGTGACCAACATTTGGGCGGGTGAATGGGTCACTCCTATGATTATTAGCAGCTGGAGTGACTACCCTCTCGTCCAACTGTTTGTTATGAAGAGATTAAAAGTTTTTTTAGTGTAAGAAGTCTCTATGTTAGAGTAGGGGATGATGAATCTACTCTCTTAATGAGCATTACTTGGATGGGTAGGTCACTCCAGATTATGATTACTAAAATAGTTTTAACTGTAGTGAAGACTCACCCGCCTGAGAGTTTGTTATTAAAGAATTTCTTTTTTTTTGGTAGTGTTAAAAGTCACTTTGTTTAAGAAAAATTAGGTGAATTGTGATTATCAGCTAGTAGTATGAACTGAAGTGCTCAACTAGTGTTTGTTGCCAAAGCATTGGAAGTTTCTTTTCTTTACAAGGGACTTTTACCCTTCTTATTTTGAGGAGGAGTTGATATCCAATGCCATGATGACCAACACTTTGGCAGGTGTATGGATCACTCTAGATTATAATTACTGTATTATTGTATTGAATCAGGTATGTCAAAAAATTAAAGTAACTAAATAATTTTGCCGACTGATTTCACTAAGGAAGTTCCGTACAATGAATGTGATTAAATAAATGAGTGTGTACGGTGTGATAGCTCAGTTATAGAGCAATAGCGTAGCACGTTAACAGTCCGGGGTTTGATTCCCGAAATATGACTAAAATAATAACTTGCTTTGTATCCACCGGGGTGATTCGGAAGTCACTTAATAAGCCGTTGGTTCCATCAACCTCCTTCAAACAAGTCGTAAGACTTCTAGGGCGATGTAAAATAGCTATAAACGCGAAATAATAATAATAAAGTTTCTATTGCATGTTCAGAACACTTTACCAACTTTTCAAAGGCACTTATTCATTTACTGATGTTTCATAAATGAAGTAAGTTGAACATCTATTGAGATGCTTGTTTTTTACTTATAAGAACACGCTCAATATGTGCGACAGTTAAGCCCACTATGCATATATGGAATATATGTCGTTTTTATATTGGTTTACTTGCTTTGTACCTATATTTAAAATTATTTTTTTTTACAAAATATGCTCTCGTTAGCTAATTGTAGAGAAAAGATTTTTTTTTAAGTTTGAAGAATAAATTTTGACTATATTGAGTGGAAGAGTGAAATTTGGAAGACTTCTTCTATGATTAATTAGTGCTTACACTCTGAATTGTATTGAACACGATGCTCGGGCAAGAGAAATGCTTATACGTATTTGTGAGTAGCATTTCTATTTTTAACGCAAAGAATTAAATAGATATTTTTAAAATGAATTTAAAATAGCAGAATGCTCAGAATTTTTTTTTGAATTTTTGGTTATTGTTTTAGACAAAACGATATTATTTCTATATTTCATTTCTTTTACCATTTCTGTTAAATTTTTAATTTTTTGAAAAATCTACCTATTTATTGCTTTTTAGATTTTAGTTTTTGTATTGACATGCTTTCTCATCAGATTTGATAATGCTGCGCTTTTGGTCAATTATATTGGATCATTTATCTTTTTTACTTTTTGGATTCATCTGTTACTAACTGATTTTTCTTCTTTTTCTTACTATTTTTTTTTTAATTTTTGGGTTTTGGATCTTAGGTTGCTGATTTTCTTATCTACTGTTCCAAATCAGTTTTCTGTGGAACTACTACACTCTCTTATTGGGATATTTTTTGCCGTTTGTATCAATTTAGTTATCAATTCTTTGAGTGGTTTTTCCTTGGTTATATCATAGATTTTGACCCTTTTGCAGCACTTCCATCTACTAATTTATCTTTTTCTAGTTTACTTTTTTCCGTACCTACGGGATAGCTCATTTCCTTTGATCGAGTGTAACAGTTTTAGTTCATAATTTGTAGTTTCTAATACTTACTTATTTTGAAGCGTAAAATTCCTACTTTTCCGTCTTTATCTCTACTACACCGCTACCACTACTATTTTTTGTTTTATATTTTTCCTTACTGAGGATGACCGACAGAATCTATTGAGCCTCTCCGGTGTATTTTTGGGGAGCGATTTTGCACCTCTTGTGCGACAGTCCTGTAATGCATATGATTTCTGGATGTAGGATTAGGAGAGAAGGAATGCTGGATTGGGAACACTTTTATTTAAGAGGGTTTGTTTTTTTGTGCAATTTTTTTGGTTGACGGCAGATATTTTATTTCAGTTTACTACCCTCGTTTGCCTGGGTAAACTTATCAATACACTATATGGAGACGCACCTGGTAGGGGTTACATTTTTTGCAGACACCCAACATATCTGAATGTGCTTTTGAAGATATGCCTCTATTCCTTTTTACATCAAAATTGAGCTACTACTAATTAATTTACGCAGGAATGCTTCTTGTCATTGAACTAAATGAGTTATTGATTAACAATTGTTTTTTGTTTGTTTTTGTATAGTCGTGGTAGTAGAAAACTTTTTATTAGTTTGGGTGTTTATTGGCACAAGGACTGCCACACCAAAGATTGTGAGTTTGAATCTCACAATTGAAATTGTTTTAAACGCATATACGCTCTCCCATTACCCAGGTAGGTTTCATGGTGAGGTTTAATGACTAAAAATCTTTTCTGGTTTGGAATTGATGAATAATCTCTTTAGTGGTTTGTAATCTACTCAAAACTGTAAGTTTACCTACAATGTAAGTAGCATATATACGGCTGATGATGAAGAAGACGAAGAAGAAGAAGAAGTTACAACTTTAAACCAACTTTGTTGAGACTTTTTAGACGACACGCTTACTTATGACAATTTGATAAAGTACCTTTTTGTTTTAGATGGTTTCATTGATTATCTAAGGTTGTGATTGAGTATTTAAGTTTACTTTGAACGTAGTCGATAAACTAAATGTTTAGACACTTCAAGTTTGATCACTTTTAGAACTCCGAACTAAAGCTCATAATGAAAATGAAACTGGTGACAGCAAACAAAGCCAAATTTAGTCGATTACTATTAAACCTATAAACGAGTAACAGGGAACACGAACACAATACAAAGTACACTTAATGTAGTTTCAAGTAGTTTGATGTTTTCTAGACGAGATTTCCGTTTTATATTTGCAGTTTTGTGTAGTAAATGGAAAAAGTCGATTATTCTAATCACTTGTAATGTTTTAATAATTTTTACTACACTGTAAAAAGATTATTTTATGTTGAACAAATAGAGTACTATGCAGTAAGTTTTGTACTGTTTTTTTATTATTTTGTGTGGCATGATTCAATTAAATAAACCTTCCTGAACACACTCCAAATTGCTTGATGTCAACTCAATTGTATAATTAACTTGAAAAGTTTATAATTTTGTTTCATGGTTTTCAAAATTCATTTTCATAAAAAAATCATTATTAACTTTTATGTATTATTTCAATTATAAATAACTTTTCCACTTTTATATTTTATTTATTGTTTTTCAGGCGACCAATACGTCTGTCCCGATTGCAATAAAACGTATACCGTTGAAATATCACTTAACATGCATAGAAGACTTGATTGTGGCAAAGAAAAACAATTTAAATGTCCATCACCTGGATGTCTATACGAATCTACGCGCAAAGTAAATGTTAGATTGCATTTGAGTACCTGCCAATATCGATTTTGCACAAGATAGTAGAATAACATTCCCTTTTTATTAGTAAGTCATAATAATTGTTACTATATTATCAATAATAAATAAGAGTTTAATAATTTGAGAAGTTAATTTTATGAGAGAAACCCGAATTTTATTCCATATTTATTGGTTTGCTGTTTGCGACGTAAGTTCTATAAAATCAAATACGTTTTTGCTTTACTCTGAAAAACAGTTTTTCTGCTTGTGTTTTAAAAGTTTTTTTTTTTTAATTTACGATGGTCGGAACAACTATTTGTAAGCACTACGGACAAATGGTTTCACTTTGATGTCTTGCCGCCCTTGCTTTGCTCGTGCGGCTAAACATCGGCGTGCAGTCCTAAACAGTACATTTCAACGTTTAATATAAATTGTTTTAACAATGCGCTATGGTATTTGCTATCTATTATTGCTTGTCATCTATTTTTTCACTATTTTTTTAACTATTTATTTCATAAGTTTTTTACAATCAAATTTTATCGTTCACTTCATTTCATAGTATTTTTGGCTATGTTTGCCTTCTTTTATTATTAAATATTAGTTTTTTTCAATATGAACTATGTTACATCCTACATTAGGTTCCACTTACTTCTAGAGCTATCCTATCCAAGGAATCTTCACAATGTACGCAATGTATTACTAAGGATCATGGACTAAATTTTGTGTATATTTTGAGTATTTCTTGTAAAGTTTTTGAGAATTAGAAGTTTGGTTTATAATAATGCACAAACATATTTTTGATTATATATATATATTTTATTTTAGGCGGTGAATACGGATGTCCAGATTGCAGCAAAACTTATGCCGTGCCGTTATCACTTTACATGCATCGACGCCTTGATTGTGGTAAAGCAAAACAATATAAATGTACAGCTCCTGGTTGCTCTTACTTAACAAAACGTAAACATAACCTTACAGTGCATTTATCTTCTTGTCAATATTATAGACACACTAATGACGCACCAAATAAATTTTAATTGTATTTTTATCAATAAAGTTATAACCATTTGCATTTTATCTTATTTAGCCGCACGAGATTAATATTATTTTAGCATTACCGTTTTCCACAGCAAGGCATTATTTAAAAATATTGTAAGATTTTGTATAAAATATAATTAACTAACTTTATACTTCTCTGATACATGTCATTTTTTAGGCATGGAATTCAAATGTCAAAATTGCACAAAATCTTATTCCAGAGAAGAGTCGCTTTATATGCATCGCAGATACGATTGTGGAAACAATAAAAGGTTCAAATGTCCAACACCTGGTTGTCTGTTCTCATCAAAACGCAAACATAATCTTAAAATGCATGTGTTAAATGCATGTCAAAAACTATTAAATCAAAGTTTGCTTCAATAAAGTAAAAAGCTTTCCTTTTAATGATTTAGCTAGGATTTATTTATTATTATTTAATAATTTAAATTGTAATAAAAGTTTTAGAGCCGGTTTTATAAAATAAATTGATCTATGATACAGTTTTAAATGGTCATTAAATTAGCCAACTAAACACACTGATGAAAATTATGCAATTAAATTTAATTGTTGTTTATAAAATCTAAAAACGCCATACAAGTTATAAAAACCGATAATAAAATGATTTATTTATACTTTGCAACACTAAAAAGGAATTAGAATTAACCAAATTTGATTAAAGTTTGAAAGAAAATAAAAAATGTTCTCGTAGACAATACTTTTATTGTTTATGCACTCCCTAGCTCTTTGTGACATTGATTCCAATAGGCAGTCTTAGGCCTATTTGTGATTACAATTCATGGCGGGTGGAGAGCCACTAATGTTTTTGAAGAATTTGCCAAGTTTGTTGTTTGCTCCCTATCATGTCTCACACATGTTTACTGAGCAAAATATCCAAAGATTTAGTTGGACATAATAACAGGTTTATGCAAACCTTTTCAACAAATTTTTAGGAAGTCTTAACGATATTCTGCTGTTTAAAGTACGGCTGCACGTGGAGTTTTAGCAAGTTGTTCTTACTTTCATAAGCACAGGCATTGCAATTGAGAATTTTTTATCATACTTCTCCAAACAAAACTTTGGTTTATTGCTGAACATTACTCTGCGCCATTCAGGTTCCAATCTAAATATGAACTATTCCAAATGCTACTTTTGATGTTGGGCTATGATTGGTAACACAATATGTGGTCTGTTTGATTTCAAGCTAAAAGATATGAATAAATTCTTTGAAGACACACGAGACGATCTTATTTACTAACCAATCAATCAGCAACAAACTTGGTACTCGCGTAGGCGACGGTTCTGAACTTTATTTGCTTGTCTTTGGTTTTCGGTTTGTCTCTTGCGACGTTCTTGTTTTTTTTTCTAGTTCAGACTTGATTTGAACATTAAAAAAAAACGAATTTTCATTAGCACTGAAATATTCAATTGCTTAAATTTAGTTAGTTAGTGTATTAGTTAATTAGAGATTAATTTTATATTTATAAAACCGGCTAATAATAGATTAAAAAAAAATGTTTTATTAAATAGAAAGAAGTATATCATAATTTTTTTTTGGTCGTAGAGTAACTTTTGGTAATTATTGAAAGCAAAATGTTATAAATAGGGAAAGTTTTTTACTTTTATAACTGAAACTATTACTGAAATGGTATTATGGTTTGTTAAAAGAAGCCTCATTTATTATAAACAAAAAAGTCAATTTATTTTACGGTTCTTACAAGTTTAACTGAAATATTGTATACGATGCAAAGCTTTAGTCTTACTTTATCTGGATTGTTTAAAAAAATTTTGTACAACAAACAATAACAGTCATTGTAGTCAGCTTGTATTTGTAACTTTTGTAAAAAAATTTAAACATACTAATATGTGCAATACTTGTTTTGATATTTTAGAGAATTACTGTTTATTAGAGTAGAAAATATATTTATTTTTAATTTTAGTCAATTTGACTTTTTGGTTTTATTTTTATGATATTATTTTATATTAAATTAAATATCATGAAGTATAATGGTTGACGAATGTGTGAATGGAAAGTAGTTATTAATCTCATGGTTAGTCATGATAAGTCAATAATTTATTTTTGTGATTGGTGATTAACTAGTTAGTCAGTAGTATCAGCCAACAAAAACTAAATAAGATACTACTTTGATTAATTTTATATTGTTTGTCACGGGTTTGCATAGATAAAGGTCTAACAGAAGCATTACTTTTGCCAAGTAAGGTTAAAGTATGGAATTCACTCGGATTAATCCAAAGCCCAAATCTCAGTATTATTTCAATTAAAATATTATAAATTTAAAGGTAACTTGAGAAAATGTGTTAACTTAGTGTGCGGGCACTGCAGCCACCATCCCTCCGACCGAGAGGATAGTTACCAAAACACATTTTGGTTTATATTTTTTGTAGCTTATCACAATTTTAGATTTCTTTACAATATTTTTTTTAGATTTTTCAAAAAAATTGTTAAGCATCTGTAACTACAAGTATTTTAAGTTTATTAACAATGTAACTTCAATGGTTTATCCAGACGGTTGACGATTTAAAGAATTGTGAAGATCTATTTATACAATATTTTACCTTTCAAAACCCTTTCTTTTGAACATTCTGTTTTAGTTAATACGTTAATTTTTTATTTCTAACTGTTTCTCACTCTTCTATACTTTGTACGTGAGTGGCGGGGTGTTGTGTGGATTTTTTTTACGATTTCTTCCAGAAGATTATTAGCTCTACACATGAAATCTGACTGCTTAATGTCGGATGATTTGATTTGCTGAGTGTATTATCTAGATATGTGATATGTGTGATGAGTTGGTTTATATTTACTACTATATGTATAAGTTTGACTACTTTCTTCCATATTTTTTTGTTTTTTATTTGCTTTCCAATTGTTGATTTTTTCTTTCAACAAGTTTTCTTCCACTTTTTTTCAATCTATCTAAATCTGTTTCTTTTTTCTTAAGTTTTATTTGATAATTGATCTGATTTTTTATTTGCATATGTCCGTTTTATTTTTTCTATGTTCTTGTATTATTTTTGATGCAATTTTAGCTTTATATGTTTTAAATTTAAAGGTGTGTTTTGAACGCATTACTAATTAGTTTTGAATTTTTTTTGGTGGCGGAGGACCCTGCTGTTCGTATGGAAGGTATTCTGATTTGAGAATGATTTCCCTCTGTTTTACTATAATTACCTTGGCTGTCACTTGGTCTGTGAAACATAATAGTATTTGGCTTAGTTTATGTTTTGCTTTTATACATGTACGAGGGTTACATGTGGATTTGGATGTGCGATTTACCGGGAGTCTCATGTAGTGATGTATATTGATCTGCACCACCTTTAATATTTATTTTATTGACATTTTTCTTGTTGTCGTGGGACAGTGGTTGAAGGGATATTTTGAAGAAATGGAGGTGAAATTTACTTATTTGTATTTTTATTTTTTAGAGGTCTTTTTGTCTATGAGAAGGATCTGTTTTAGTTCTGGCCAAGTTTTTTTTTTAATTCGGCAGTTATCTGAAGTTTTATGTTTTCTAGGAAGCTTGATTTCTGGATTTGTTTTAGAGCTACTCTTCCACTCGTCTGCACATAAAATTCTCTTTTGTTAATTTATCAATCCTACCAAGAATGAAGCATTTGATAAGTTTTGCTTTTTTAATTGCTAGTGCAATGTTTAGAGGTTCTTCTTGCAGTCTCTTCAGTTTTTTGTGACGCCGATGTGTTATTGCTAGACAGGTTATGCTTTTGCGCCCCTGTCGGGCCTAAAAGTGGTGTTGACTGTTGCTGTAGCGTGCTTTGCTTATCTACCTTTGTGTATACTTGAGTAGGGTTGCATGATCCTGACGTAGAGGTTTGTCCTGTTGCTAGTGCACCCTGGGTTGTTTTTTGTTTTTTGCTGTTTTTTTTTTGGTTGTTCGTGAGAACTTAGTTTTTGGCCGGGGTAGAATTCTGCACTTTTGGTGCTACCCATCTAAGGTTATTTGATTTTATTCTCTGAAATTGTTATTTTTGTAACATATATAATAGATCTTTTAGTTTTCTTGTTAGCTACTAGCATTGGTGGACAAAAAGGAGTCTGGGTTGGACCGAAGGTTTTTATTAAATTTTTTTGCGGCAACAGCAACGACCATAATAAAATGTTGTTGTGATGTTGATAGAGTTTTTGAACTAAACAAATATTAGACTGTTAGTTTTTCGGAGAAATGCTTCTTCTTCTAGATACGTTTTGAACTTTTTTATAGCTTAGATGATTATTGTAAGTAGGAATTCCGGTTAGGCTTATGGTATTGAGCATAACTGATCTACAATTTTCATTTTTGTTTAGTAACTTAGATAAAAATTGGATGGCCCATATGATTATTTTAACAAGGAATTCCGGCTATGCTTATGGGTTAATCATAACCGATCAAAAAGGTGGGTCATTTAATTTTTGGAATTTGAATCGGCTATAAATAAAAAACTAATGAATATTTTATTCAAAATTAGGAGTTTTATGAAAGATTCGACGTTTTCATTCAAATGACTGCCATGGCTGGCGATTAACCCAATTTTTTAGTACATTTTTGGTTGTTTGGGCTCCAATCTCATGAATGGCAACTTTGATTTTGTATTTCAAGACATCAATCGTATCTGGGTGGTTAGCTTAACACTTATCCTTAAGGTCTCATTACAAAAAAATCCAACGGGGTCAAATCACAGCTCGTAGGCAGCCAATTGACATCAGCATTTTGGCTGATTATTTGTATTCCAAAAACAGTGCGGACAAGATCGATTGTTACGTTTGCTGTATGGCAAGTTGCCCCGTTTTCTTAGAACCAAATGTCATCTATTTCATACTTTACAAAAATTTGTTTAGCATAGCACAGTAACGTTTGCTATTGACGGTAACGGCGGCTCCCTGCTCATTAAATTGGCAAAAACTACAACAAACGTTTACTTGTTGTGGATGCAAAGCTTGTTCAATAGTCTGATCCTCAAACGCAACAATTTTGCTTATTGACATAGCCTCTGAGATGAAAATGAGCTTCATCGGAAAACACGATTTTTTTATAAAAATGCTCATCTTTGGCCAAACAATCTTGGGCGAACTGAAAACGCATCGGATGGTCATCAGGCTATGTTTTTTGGATTAATTGAATTTTGTAGGCTTACAAACCAAGGTCTATATGCAAAATTCTCTTTAGAGAAGATTCCAGAACGATGACGAAGTTGATGCATGTTCACGCACACTCTGAGCAACTGCATATATTTTTTTTTTTGGTTGAGCACACTGGACGAGAATGTGAACGAGTTGTTTCATTCACTAACGATCCAGTTTGCAAACTTGCTTCACAAATTCTACCAACTGCGTTGAAAGCATTTCTTTTCTATCAAGTTTGTTTTGTATATTTTTTACTATTTGAGTAGAACACTCACCACTTTGGTAGTAAGTTTTCATTATTTTCTAACTTTGTCAAATGTCAAAACTAAAACTAAATTTTAGTCAATTTATAAGTTATTATACCTTTGAAAAACAAAATAAACGGTAGTTCAAATTTCAAATGTTACATGACTTACCCTTTACATCTTCAGTTTCTTTTGTTTGGTGACTTTAATAAAGCGTTAGACTTTGCTAACGTAAATTTTGTTTTAAAGTTGGTGAAGTTTTTGAGTTAATCTAATGCTTTAATTTTGGCTTTTAGGAGGAATGGTTTGTCTTTTAGTTAAGACTAACAATACATTCAGTTCATTCTTTTGCGTCTTTTGGTTCAGTATCTAGACAAGTCTTGCAGTTAGCCAACTTGCGTATACTTTGTTTTGGTATACCTTAGCTTCTAGATGAGGTATAGATCGACATTGAGTTAAACAAGGCGTCAGGCAGTTGGCTAATAGCAATTACTCTTGGGTAAATTATGCCTTGGCGCCAATGAAGTTCTTAAGCTAAACCAATATTTGATTGTCAAAAATTGTATTCTTTTCTAGATAATGTTTCTACTTTTTTACGGTCCAGATGATTACTTAATATTCTAACTTGTCGCTGTAACACCTGCGCTGTATTTTATTGAACACTCGTATAAAGCATAACTAGTTATTTTTTTCCTTGTAGAGTTTAGCACATTTTCCCACATTGTAAACATTAAGTGGATAGATTGACTACTACCTTGAGCTGACTTAGGGGTACATTTTGCCGCCTGGAAAGAATGTTTTTGTTGTTTTTTTTTAAACGTAACCTCCACGGAAGTTGTAAAACTGCTTTTGGTTAGTTGGTTACGGAAATTTGCATATTAGTTGCATATAGTACTTTTTTGGTAGAATACGACTAATATTTTAGAATCAAGAAATGTAAAAATATAGGGTGATCCATTTGAAAAAAAAGTTAGTAAATTTTTACGATAAAATGAACACTATGTATATTAAAAACACTTTATTTAAAACTCCAAAACTTTTGATTGAAACTTTTTTTTTTTAATTTTACGATTTGAGAATTATTTAGGTGTTCTGGTAATTTTGACTAACCTTGTATATGGGCAATTCCATTTCAAACGGACCAGAGCTAGGGGGGGTGCGTTGAGAAACTTGCTTATGTATTTTTTTTTAGTTTCTATAACTTATTAGTAGTCTTTTGATCGATATATAAGAGTATGAAACCTATAAAAAAAAATTCTACGATTTTTTAAAGTTTTTTTGACGTTTTTTAACTTAATCACATTTTTTGTTTAAAAACCGCAATTTTAACTCAAAAAAATAAATTTACTAATGAAATCAATCAGAAATTTTCCGTAGAATCCAAATCTGGCGCCATTTCCAGTTTATACCCTGTCTATAAGCCGCAAAAGCCATAAAACCATGTTTTTTTTCTTAGTGGGCTGTGCAAAAAGGAGCATTTTTTAAATTTTTTTTAACCGCCATAGTAGACGTATTTTGATGTAAATTAATTGAAAAATATAAATTTGTTCTGTGTATTTGGGTTTTAAGCGTCTAAAACTCAAAAAATCTGCAAAGTAGGCCTATTCTTCAACATAAACTCTTACAAATGCACGTTTAGCCGCGCTCAGAAGAACATTACACCAAATATTATTAAAAATTTGAACTCTGGGGACAATTTTACATAGAAAAATGTCAGTGTTGTACTCATTGTCTATAGAAAAGTCCATCTAGAAAAAAATGTTTACAAAATTTTATGCAAAAAATGCGTTAAAAATTATTTTTTTTTTTTTTACTTACAAAAAATATTATAAACACACTAGGGTGTGGTTTAAAACTTTTTTTTAACAAATTTTAACAAGCGACAGGCAGATTTATGTTTGAATGCCAAAAATAATAATATTTTTAAATTTTTGCGCCGATAGATCGAGTCTAAATTTGTGCCGCAGGCGCAAAAACTATCAAACAAAGAGTAAAATGCCTAAAAATTGGTTCAAGCGACAAAAAATGTCTTTGTTAAACTTCTGAAATCAACTTAAAAAAATATAATCTAAATAATCTTTAAAAAAAATTAAAAAAAAGAAAAATTAAGTAAATTTTGAACAAATTTTTTTTTCTAGATGGATTTTTCTTTGCCAGATAAGCACGACACTGACTATTTTCTATGTAGAATTGTTTACAAAACTAAATTTTTTAATAATATTTGGTGTATAGTTTCTCTGAATACTGTTAAATGTGCATTTGTAAAAGTTTATGTTGAAAAATAGGCTTATTTTTGCAGTTTTCTTGAGTTTTAGACGCTTAAAACCCAAATACACTGAACAAATTTATATTTTATAAGTAATTTACATCAAAACACGTCAACTTTAGCGGTTAAAAAAATTTAAAAAATGCTCCTTTTTGCCCAGCCCACTGAGAACAAATACATGGTTTTATGGCTTTTGCGGCTTATAGACAGGGTATAAACTTAAAATGGCGCCAGATTTGGATTCTACGGAAAATTTTTGATTGATTTCATTAGTAAATTTGTTTTTTTGAGTTAAAATTGCGGTTTTTAAACAAAAAATGCGATTAAGTCAAAAAACGTCAAAAATACTTAAAAAGATCGTAGAATTTTTTTTATGGGTTTTATACCCTCATATACCGATCAAAGGACTACTAATAAGTTATAGAAACTAAAAAAAAAAATACATAAGCAAGTTTCTCAACGCACCCCCCCTAGCTCTGGTCCGTTTGAAATGGAATTGCCCATATATCAAATGTACATAATTTATGCAGAATTGGTTTTGAAAGTTAAATTTGTTTGTCAACTTTTAACTTCCTCTACGTATTGTGAATTACTTTTGTTGTTATATACGCTTGTATCAATTGAAACATTGAATATATTTTGATATTAAATTTGAAAGTGTTTTATTTTATCTAAAATATATTCATTCCAATTTAATACTTAGAAACATCAAAAAAGTAATTTAATAAAGTACACAACTATTTATATGTTTCAGAACTGCACAGATGTGATAGATGTTACATTGCCTACTCCCATAAAAATTCATTGTATGTACATAAAAAATATTACTGTGGGGACGTAGAGGTAATACATTGTCCTTATGAAGGATGTAGTTATAAGACTACTAGAAAAGGAAACTATAACAGACATTCAATCACCCACTTGAAGTAATCAATATATTTACGTTTTAATTATTTTGTGATATGTATATATTAAATTTGTTAACCTTTTGTTATCTTATATAATAATAAATATTATAGCAATAATAATTTTGTATATATTTTCTTAAACTTTATTGTGATTAACATTACGTGAACTTTAAATAACTGAATTTTGTTTTAGGAGATGATCTGCCTTACAAATGTAATAAATGCAACAAAGGTTACCTGCTGTATAAGTCTTTATATGTACATCATAAATACGATTGCGGGGTCGAATCATTCCAATGCCCAATAGAAGGCTGTAGTTTTAAAACTAAACGAAAACACAATCTTAAACGACATATAGTTCATACTCATTCCATGCAATGTGATTTTCTTTAAATTCAATAAACTGATAAGTATATAAATAGTTATTATTATATTAAATCCTAACATAATTGATTTTTAGATTAAAATACTAAGTTGTTATTTTGTTTTAGATTTATTTAGTTGCCAAAATTGCAACAAAGTTTATAACAAGTCGCAATCATTGTATGTTCATATGAAATACGACTGCCAGGCTACAAGTACAGGGCATGCCTGTTCACAACCCGGATGCAAATTTATTTCTAAACGAAAGTATTATTTAAAACGTCACATGTATGCTAAGCATGGTGTATTTCAGTGATTAATATTTATATAATATATAATTAAATAAACAATTCAATATACATTTTTAAGTTCCTGCTTTCCATACTATGCAATTTTAACTTGTTTATTTTACTAATGTAGATTTTATTTCAGGGACTATCTATGAATGTGAAACGTGTCATAAAAAGTACAGCAGATACCAGTCGTATTATGTACATAAGCGATACGATTGTAATGTCGTTGGCTTTAGTTGTAATAATTGTAGTTATACAGCAAAAAGAAAACATGATTTAAAGAAACATATGATTAAGCATTCTATGTAATATTTGTTTAATAATAAAAAGTATTATTGATGTTAAAACAATACTTTTAGTAAATAATGACACCATTGCCTGTGCTTGACTTTTTTGGCCGCTATGATCGTTGGATTGAGATTGAC
The DNA here is from genome assembly GCA_963932245.1 of Tachinus rufipes. Classification (NCBI taxonomy): domain Eukaryota; kingdom Metazoa; phylum Arthropoda; class Insecta; order Coleoptera; family Staphylinidae; genus Tachinus; species Tachinus rufipes. The sequence continues at coordinate 31,559,524 of OZ010742.1, read as the reverse complement.
TAAACTATTTAATTATGTTATAATACTTTTAGTACCGATCGACGTTTGTTAAAGCTTATGGAGAACAAATGTTAACAAATTATTACTTGTGTAAAAGTTAATAATTAAACGAATAAATTATCAACAATTATTGCATTTTAATGCTGAAGCTTAAATATTTTTTATTACGCGATTAATATACCAATATGTACAAACATTTTTTAGCGATTTTGAGTATTTGGTGTTTTACATTTTTTCTTAATTTTATAATGAATTGACAGACATGATGAAAATGATTTTAAATTAAAGAAAATCAATGAGGAGGGTTTGTTTTTCAACTTTATTATTTTTATATAACTGATGTAAACCTCCCAACCACCACACCGTGCTTTAACGTCGTATATTAATTAACTTTACACTAATTTATTAAACAATCATGAAACGGCTATTGCTAGCGAATCATTCGACCGCATCACTTTACTGCGCAAACGTTATTAAACTTCCTTTCTTAGTCCCGTCCTTGTCCCCACTACGCTGCGGTCGGGTTAATCCGGCCTATATCGTCTTCTCGCATCAGCGCTACGACTCGGTATTGTTTCCGCGCGCTTTTTCATAAACTGAACTTTACGTAATTACTAAAAAAATTAGCGAACATAGAATTTCGAGAATAAGGTACTTACTAACATTATTCACAAAGTAACAACTATTATAGGTTTAAGCATAGAGGGCGAGGAATATGTTTTCAAATGTAAATTATTATCAATTTGAGGTAGCTCTTTAAATTTCTGTTTGTTGTTAAGGAACCAAGTTTACAACTTTATGGTTAGTGTGCATTTTTCTAATGCAAAATGTTTTTCAAAATACACTTACGTGCATAGAAATCGTCTCACGACTTTTGACATTTATTATTAACTAAATGTTAGATTAAAAGTTGATTGAAAGAACATTTAAAATTAGAGCATATTTACATGGTTGCTAAAACAAGTACACCAAATTTTTAAAAGGTTGCAACTATTGTCTTCTCATTAATTTGCACATAATTTGTCTGTAACAGTTTTATTAGGTTTTAAGTATAATACTGAATAGCATACTACTTCATTAATTGCTGCCTAAGCAGTTGTTTTACTTTAAAACGGGCTTAGTTTGCGAGTTGTTGCTTGTTTAATATGACACTCTCGGCAGATCAAGGGTTCGAACGTTATGAGGAGACTGAATCCATTCAACAACGACCAAGAATAAGCAGAAAGCGATTTAATGCAGTTTAAGTGCAACAAAACAGTTCTGTGGAGTGAATAATAGTTAATGGACAGTAAGACAAAGAATACAGGAAACAAACCTGGTCTCTAAGAAACTTGCTACTAGTCTACAATTTACTCCAGCTTATTGTCAAGCATTTTGTACGATATCAATGATTATCTTTATTAGACACTGGAACTGTGGGGGTCTATACTATTTTTTTATGAGATCAAGATATACGTATAAGGCAACAGTCGATAAAAGAGAGCATGATTTAAAGTGCAATTTTTATGGAAGCACTAATGAGCTTAGTTTTTATTGCTAGAAGAGGCTGTTGCTGCGAGATGAAAGTTTTAATAGATGCTTGATACATTGATTGTAGCCAATTATGTGGTACCTTACATTAATTTGGTTTTAATGCATGACAATTCAAGACGTCATACCGCCATAATTGTCCGAGATTACATTGCAGTCCCGACCTAAACCCAATAGAGTATCTATGGGACGAGCTAAAACGAAAAATCTGGGATTTTTTTGCCTCAACGTCTATTCCTGAGCTTATTAATAATAGAATAGAAATAGAATGGCACACATCGCGTAAGAAACAATATCAAGCTTGATTTTAAGTTTATGCTTAATTATATGGCAAGTGGGCCAATTTTTATGCAAGTAAGTGTATGCTATGTTATGTAGAAGTCGGTCATATAAAAATGCGAGAAAGGTTATTTTAATGATATTTTTTAAGACAGCCGTTCTTTGTCTTGTGTTCATAATAACAGACTTGGCTTGAGAGTGCTTGAAGATCAACATATCACGGGGAGTCTGAAGTAAAATTAAATTAAAAGTTCATGCAATTGAAGTTTTTTTTTAGAATTTTAATTCTACAATGATTCAACATTTTTTTTTTAACAAAAATGAAAAAAATTGAATGCGAGTTAGATAGAAAAGGTAAATTTTTGAAAAATATTCTTTTTACTTAAATGTCCAAGCATGCTTTACCAGGCTATATGCAGTTATTGTTGCAAAGAAGTTTAAGGAATCTGGAGTAAAACACATATTTTGCTACCAGCAGTAGCTTTGAATACCAGTTGAAATGTGGAAACTTTTGACAAATCAATTAATATTTTGGTAGAACTATTCAACGCAATTTACATGACGTGTTTGACTCTTCAAGAATGGTTATTTTTGACTTTTATAACTATACTAAAAAAGGAACATGATTGTTCAGAATATAGAACTATAAACCTTAAATTTATAGATCTCTGGAAGAGCAGATATGCGACACCCAGTTTGGCTTTACAAACAGCTTTGTAACAGGGGAAGCTCTATACGGTCTAAATGTATTACTTCAAAGATGTTTAGATATGAGTCTATATACGTGTTTTATATACTTTTAAAAGGCTTTCGATAAACTGCTGAACATTTTTTTTAATCAAAATCTAGGTATCAGATCAAAAATTTATACTTGAAGTAAACTGCAATTATTTGGGTAGACAGCGAAATCAGTAAGAAAATCAAGATATGTGGAATAGCATGGCAAGGGTGCGTCTTGTCGCCACTGCTAATTAACGTATATTGCAAAGAGATCTTTAAGGAGAAGATGATGGCTTAAGTATAAACGGTAATGTACTGAATAACATCCAATACGTTGGCTACTCTGTAGTCTTAGCAACCGCATAGAAGACCTTTAACGACTAGTTGAACGTACAAACACCTGCAACGAATAGGGTTTGAACATGAAGAAACTCAAGTATATAATAGACGGATAATATTGCTGTTAAATTAGAAGTCTCTAACAATAAGATAGAAAGGGTATACACATACAAATATCTTGGCACACAGATAAAGAACAGGGATATTCTCTTCGAACTCAAAGTAAGAATGTTTTGATTTGACTTTTTTCAATATTATTTGATAGAATGGAAAGCTGGATTATAAAACAAACCTAAAACAAAGTTAAGTTTTTTTAGATGTGGTATTACCAAAAAGTATTACAGGTTTCATAGAGAGATAAGGTGACAAACGCTAAAAAGAATGGAAATGTGGAATACTTCTCCTCATCAAAAGTTTAGAATAAATATGATTATTAACCAATCTCTGGTGGGAACGAAACAATAAGATGAAAAAGGTTAGAGTTGTTAAAAGAGTTATAAATATGTAGCTTAACTTTAGTTTAAAAAGTACGATCGCAACTGGCTTAAAATTGGCAACTATTTTAGCTAGTATCACGTTGCAAACTTGAAATATGTGGGTCTTTTAGATTTACAAGTAATACAACTGTATCCATTCGCCAATATTTACAACTAACAAATACATATTATTTTTAGATATTATACCACCGAAAAATTCTTTTAAGAAACTTTGTTATGCAAATTTGTTAAAGTGCTTGATAAATACAAAAAAGTTTTAGCTTTATGCTTTTTAAATTATCTTGAATTTTTGTTTTTGTTTTTTTTTTGTTTTCTTAAAAAAATTACATGGACTTGGTGGTTACTATCACTCCTGAAGTTTATGCAGTGTTTTTTTAATTTTATACCAATTTTGTAAAAAAGATGAAAAAAGAGGATTTTTTAGTAAACTTGCTATGAAATGTTCAACAAAGTTTCTGGATACGTGACCTACCTAGCTCCACTTTAGTGAAGCATATTTTACATCTTTTACTCCGGAACGTCTTCGAATATTTTTGTTCCTTTTTCTTTTCCTTAGACTTACGCCTAGCATGCCGCTTGCAGTCTGTTGGCACTTTTTACAGTAAGCGCAATAGTTTTAAAGACATATGACGTGACAGGTAATATGCACATATTGTATGCTTTCCGTTTAAGGCTGTTTGGTATATCGGTGTTTTTGAGTTTGACCTTTGTTTGATTTGTCGCGTTATTTTACCAGTTTGGTTTGCTTTGCCTAGTTTTATTTGATGTCCAAAATAAATGTAATTTTCCAATTGCTCTACTTGCGGGTTTTCTATTTAGAACTGATTAGCATGTGGGTTCATGATTTTGGTCTTTGATAGATTAATTTTTAAGCCTACATTATTAGAAGTTACATACAAAAATAATGAACGTAACATTTCTTAAAAAGCCCCTCACCAATTTTTTTAATTTTTGTTTTAAAATAATATTGAAACTATGTATATTTCAAATCAAAAAGAAAGTTTTGAGTGCAAAAATGTTTGATTTAATTTTACCTCTGACTCAACGGGATATATTATCGAAGAGAAGGTGTTTTATTAATGTGGTTTTAGTCAGACAAAAATTGTATTGACTGTATTGGAAGTTTTATGCATTGCAAGTTTAGTCAAAACCGCAATGACATCTTTGGTTTATATTGATACGGAATAAGAATAAAAGCGGCGAGAACTTTTTTTTACTGTACAAGTACTCTTTGATATTTAAATGTAAGTTCTTCTACGAAGAAATCTAAGGGTGCGAGTTGTAAGTTGCCATACGTTCAAATGAACCCGAACACGTAGCAAGATTGTTGCGACTTGTCGCAACTTACAAGTTGCGCTTATAAGCAGCAAGTATGACCAAAACATTATTTTTCGGCTTCTCTCGTACGACTTTCGTATGCGAAGTGAAGTAGATGTTTGTGTTTAGTCTATTTACTTTATCTACTGAATGCTCGCTAATTATTTTGACTCGATATTGATATTGGTTTTAATTTATTCATCTTAATTTCAATAAGCAACTTATATTATAAGCAATAATCTTGCTTATTTGTCGTCTTTCTACGTGTATGTACCTTTATACATATTTGATTTTAAATTAAGTAATTTTATACTTATATAATATTTCATATTTGTTGTAAATATAATATTGGCTTTATTTATATATTTAATAAAACGTATCATTTTAATTTTTTATAATTATCTTTATCATGGTTGATGTTATATATAAATTCTTTTCCATACTCTAAAATCTATCTAGTTTTTTTAAGCAGCACGAATTATATATAAATTCGTTTACTACCTACCGTTAATATGTCGTGCTAACCACAAAATAAATGTAACCCTAATCAAAAGCCCCCTTTTAGTAGTAGACCTGAGTAACGGACCGACCGAGCTATGTCCTAAAATATCTTACATAATTGACACAGGATAAACCCTCGTTAACTTTAATCCAGCAATATGGGACAATATGTTCAGTGCGACTTGACAATTTATCTATCACAGGCAGTGATCGCTTACAAATTAAGTTTTATTAATATTGTGAATCATCAGCTAAATCAGTTCAACAATAGATCTACCCAGATAAGTTTTATATTTTAGTTATAATTTAAAACAATTATAAAAATACAAGCATGTTTGTTGTAATAAATAAAAGCATACAATTATATTTTAGAGACAAATTTGATTCTGATTATTTAATACTCGGTATTATAATTTAATAACTTTTTGAAATTATAATATTTTTGTGACTAGAAATATTCTGAAGTTGATTTAATTTATTCCTTATAAGCCGGGTGTGTCTTTGTTGACAGTACATTCTACAATATAAAAACATCTTCATCAATGCAACGATTTCAAAGATTTACTTAAAATTTTTTTTATTAATTATGTTTATTGCTAATTAGAACGCTATTTATACACAATAGATTTGTCAGGATTTTGGACGTTTGTTTAATTTTCTTGTATAATCTTATCTCTTAAAAATCAAAGCGATTGATGTTATGGGTATGTGTCGAATAATTCACAAAATTTTGAATTATATTTACTTCTCGCTTTCTTGCACTGCGTTCATTTTAATGTCGCTATTTGAAATTGACGTAGGACGCTGAGCAGACGTTGAAATATAACATCGTATGAGTAGTAAGAGTTGGAAGGGATAGTTGTTGATAATTTCTATGAATATTCTATCAAACTGGAAGAGTTTTTACTTGTCATAGTATAATAGTATGGTCGTTCATTTTGCAGTTTCATATAAGTGCTTTGTTTTTGTGTCTTATTTTGTAATGGGCTTGCATCTGTTTTAATGAAGTAATTGCTAAAATCACATCACTATTAATATTTATTTGGAAATTTATTTGATTTTTTTTTCTTTCTTTTAATTTTTTTACAGCCCCAAAATAAAATCAAAAATTTTATTGATGAAATGTTTTTTTATTTGAGCCAGGATAATGTGGTACTCTTTACGGAGGTTGTTGTATATATATGGTTTTTGTCATTAAAATCTGTAAACGTGTGTGGTACTCAGTTAGTTGGTTTTTATAATGTTTGACTGTTGGGTTATTTAAATAATGTCTTTGAGTAGAGGTATTACTTGGATTGATGTTTACAAGAGGTATGTTGACGTTGACGCACCTAAGAACTATATTTAGAAAAAATTTCAGATTTGTACTAACATCTTTTTTTCTCTTCTTTTTTTTTCAGCCATCGGGTGTCTTCTTCTGGACGTAGGTCTCTTTCATTCCGAATTCAAGTTGTCATGTTCTACTTTGAACCATCTCTTTCCTGCTACTACTTTTATATCGTCTAGCCATCTTATTATTGGTCTGCCTATGCTACGTTTTGTTTATGTTGGTTGGTCTTCAGTATGTTATTTTTGACATTCAGTTGTCTTGGATTTGCCTAGTCTCGTGGCCTACCCATTGCTACACGTTTTGTTATGTCAATGATCTTGGTGCTTTGTCTGATCTTTTTATTTTTGATTTTAAACGTTAAAACCCAACATCGCTCGTTCTTGCGTTTTTTGCATGACACTTAAATGGTTTGTACTTTGTTTTATTATTGTCATGGTTTTTAGGCCACACGTCGCCACTGGAAATATGCATTTAATTTGCCAAAAGCTGCACATGTAAATTTATATTTTTTGCTTATTTTGATGCCTTGCCTCAGGTATACGTATTTTTTCACGGCTTACTCTATTTTGTTGTCTATGTTTATAGTTTTTCCAGTATTGCTGATTACTTTGGTTATGCTGAAATATATTTTTAGACCTATTTTTTTGGGCGCTGTATTTAATCTCCAATAGTTCTTGGATATTGCTGCTTATTAAGACGATTTTTTCTGCAAATTGTAGATGATTTAAAAAGGTTCTATCGACGTTAATGCCTTTACTTTTCTATGACAAGGACTTGAAGATGTTTTTGAGTGTAGTTTTCATTTATTTTGACCTGGAATATGGTGTTTTTATGTATATATTTTATTAGAGTTGAGTATTCTGAGTCGATTCTGGCTTGGTCCGTTGTTTGTAAGAATGCCAAGATTTTTACGAAAGTTTACGAATTTTGTTTCTTTCTATTTGTGTGCGGATTGTTTATAGGTAGTCGAATGTGCTATATCTTTTTTTTATTTAACAATTAGAAAGTTGATTACGGCATTTAAGTTCTGTAAGCTGTTGCAGTTTTGTTCTGTTTATTTGCATTATTATAGTTTTGGTAATAGTTGGTTCTATTAGAACAAGTTGCTGTGCATTGTTTAAAGTTTGATACAAATTATTTGTTTACCGGTCTTGTAGGGTTTACGTCCACTAAATGTTTTTTGTTTTTTTTTTTGGGAGGTGCTCCGCTTTGAAATTGCCTTCTGTACCCTAATCTTTTAGTATCCAGATCAGACGTAACTTGTTGTTTGTGGTTAATGCCTCCAGATTGGATTTGCAGTTTATTACCAGTTTGGATATTATTATTAAACGAGCGTATTACCTCTATTGTCGTTTAGTTGTTCGACATGTTGGTTATTGGTTAGTTGTTGTGATTTGTTCATATTTCTAGCGCACCATTCAGTGGCAGCTATCTCCGCTTAATAGCTTTTTGGCATAATTTTCTGGGATAATTTAATGAGTTAGTATAGGCATGTACTTGTTAAATTTGAACTGTAACAAAGACAAACTAGTACATTGGTGAAATTGTTAAAGAACTACTTTTTTTTTATTTTACTGCTCTTTTTTTCTTTTTTTAGATTATCAGTTATCTATCTTGCAATCCTTTTTTTCTCTTTTTGGATTTGCATTTATTTACTTTTCTTTGATCACGTTTTTTATTAAACAATCAGAAGAGTTTTAGTGCATGCTTTATCCATCCTTTTTTTATGATTGCTCTTTCTTTCTTTGTTTTTTTCAACACTTCTTTAGTTTGGATCTTGGATTGACTACTTTATGCATTATATTGCCGGTTTTTAGTGCTTTTTAACAATTTTTGTTTCGGTTCGGTTTTTGATAATTTTGACATTTTATGATTTCAATTTTATATTTTTGACCAGATTTTATATTTTTGACCAGATTTTATATTTTTGACCAGATTTTATATTTTTGACCAGATTTTATATTTTTGACCGGACTGTAGGACATTTTCACAATATTTTGATGTTTCATGACCGGATTTTGCAATGTTTTACATTTTATGGTTTATTGTGCATTTTTTAACTGTTTGTGGCCCATTATTTCGATATTTTATGGAAGGATTTTGTCATTTTTTTACATTTTATGAATAGAATTTTACTTTTTTAAACTGTTTTTTAATTGTTTTTGGCCGGATTTTGTTTTTTTCTGAAAATATTTTAATATTTTATGACCGGATTTTTTATGAAAAAAGTTCTGCAATTTTAATAGTTTTAAATTGCACTAAAAAATGACAAAAGTTCTTTACGTTTTTTTCTATAATATTTTGCGGTGAGACCCAAAAATGCTTACGAAATTTTGGGCAGATCTATCTGGAAAGCCCTGATGTGCCATCATTCTTAACTACTTATTTGTGTGAAGCAGAGGTTTTTCTGTTTTGCTGCTATCATAAATAAGTACAGGGATAGACTGGGACTTTGTATAAGTTTTATTTATTTACTAATCAATGAAGCTGTGATGCCGAAAATAATTAAAATATTTATACCCTAGCTACAGGTAGGGTCGCTTGCTTTAAAAATATATGTACTTTGGGTTGCCAGCCAAATATGTTTGGAACCGCTGTTGTAGCTGATACAAAATGTATATTCCTTGACCAACAACTATTTCTTAAGACAACAATATTAGTAGGCAACCTGTGGTTGTCACGATTTGAAGGATCTTTCTAGAAACTTTATTTTTTTTGAATAAATTATTGGTTATGTTGCTAAGAGTCTGTTTGTTATCGTTTGTTTGAAACTTGACTGAAAATGTATGTTTGAAATGTAGGTAGATAACAAAATAAATTTCTTAAGGGTACTCTTTTGTGACAGCTTTAAATATGACAGCTGTCATGTTTGATGTTTTGTTTTATTGCTTTTATGTTATACAGGATGTCCTACCACCTAAGATCATTACTTACTCCTTAGGTTTAGAAGAGGTGAATTTTCTTTAAATTGACTATTAAAGAAGGTATGGCCAATTTTACTTTCACAATGCAAGATGTTCTTCTGGCGATCAGATGGTATGTGGTTCTAGAAAGATAGTGTCCTTCTTTACTTGCGTTACTTGTAAAACAGTTTTTGAATCAACGGTTTGACGGACGTGTAGTTGGTAGTGGTGAACAGCACCACTGCCTCCTAAGATCTGCTTATTTAATTTGTTTAGATTATTATTTGTAAGTACGTATGAAAGAGAGACTGTCTTATATCTTAGGAGACGCATTTTATTGCAACAGAACTAATTTTGACTATTAATGACATGTTATGTAGGGCAATCAGATTTTTTTAAGAAGAGCTAAAATGTGTCTTAAGAGTAACGGTTACTATTTTGAACAATCTTTATAGTAAATTTAATCTAAAATCAAAATTAATATTGTAATTATTTAATTGTATTTTGAAAATGGTATACTTTATTAGATTGTTAACAATCTATAGAAAAATTACACGAAGTTGTAACATCACATTCCGGGACACCCTGTATATTATAGATGAAACGTTTGACTTCAAGAAATTATTCTACAAACAAGAAAAAAATAATGTCGAGACGATTCTAATCAATCGTTAAAAGCGAAAAGAAGAATGGAGGAAAAGGAATATAAAATAGTGTATAAACAAACAGATTAATCAATAAAATTAGAATAAACCAGCGAAAAGAAATGAATAAATATGAATAGAAGTGTTTTCATAATAACTGAATTAATAAATTAATTCTAACCAGAGAAAAAAGATGGTTAGACTGAGGAAGCACATTTTAAAGAATAATAAGAATTAAACAAATTCAAATCGGGCAAGTTAATGAAAATTGTATGGAGTTACATGATTCTCTACTGAATCTAAATGAACAAGTTAAAGTTTATTAATATTTTTTATATTAAATAAGTGAAATGACAAAAAGTGATTTACTATTTTAAAGCAATCAAAGTTTTATTTAAAATTAAATTTATTGTCGGGCGGTCTCAGGTTAAAATTTAAACTTACTAATAAACTCTACTAGTTTTTTTACTATGCCCAGGAGCTATAAATTAATATTTAAAGCATATTAATTTCTAGCTCTTCTATTATTTCTATAATAATGTAATTAGTGGTGATGGTGATTACTATTATTATATTTATTTGCATAATTTTAATCTTCACAACATAAACAGTTTATTAAATCAATAACTAACACTGTACGACCCACCGCAATGCAACATTTCTCATGCAACTCCATAACAAGGGCCATAACAAAACCTGTTTACATCATAACTTGATTTTAAAGCATGCTGCCAACACAGTTGTATAATAATATGTTAGACAGGTTAAATTACAACATCAGTTTTGAACTATTATTAAAATTAATATTCAATCGTTATTTGCTCCTAATTATGTAATATTATAATTATAATTTCAGAATAAAAATATTTCTAATAGCAAAATATTAAATTTATATTAATCTGTATCCTTAAAAATAACTAATTAAATTACTAATACTTTCTTAGCTTAAATAATTAGTTATATTGCATGTTTAACTTGGAAGCAATAATAATAATAACAGTTTTAAATTTAATAATAACACAAGTGATTTTTTAGATGAAGTGTTTTTGTGCCCCAGTTGCACTAACATATTTACTCCCAACGAGAAACAAAAGAAATCCGAATCAAATGAGAAAATCACAATTCCATGCCCAGGTGATGGTTGCTTATTTAAAACTACGGATCCTGGAGATGTTGTTAAACATTTTACCAATTGCAAACAATTTTATAAGATGATTTTGTTGAATAAATTCATTGGTGGAGAGGTTGATGTTATTGAAAAGCCTACCAAAGTGCTGAAAGAACAAAAAGTATTGACTCCAGATACAAAGCAAAAAAAAGCTAAAGTATTGACTCCTATGAAAGAACGCAAAGTAAAATTTACTTGCATTTCTATTAAATGCGATTTTAGCACCAATAATATTAAAAGTTTGAATAAGCATATCGAATCTTGTGATATTAAAACTGCAAATAAAAGATATCGCTGCCCTTTAAGGAAATGCAATGTAAAGATGATGCAAAGAAGCAACATTAAAAGGCATTTGATTCAGGTTCATGTAGAAAAGAATAATTTTTGATCCAATTTTAATGTTTTAATGAATTTTTGTTTTTGGGTTATTTTTGTATTTTTTTATTAATAAATAGTTTTTAAATTTATTTTATTTTTATATTTAACTTAACTAATAGATGATTTAGATTTTACAATGCTTAATTTTATTTTTTTTATGTTTTAGGGTTTTTACAAACGATGAAGCAAAAATTTGAATCTGATAATATTAATACAAAAATGGAGACACTAGTAGTAATACAACCTGAACCATCGACGGTGTTTGCTTGCATATCTAACAGATGCAGTTTTAGCACTAATAATCTTAAAATGCTTATTATCCATATTCAAAAATGCTATATTAATTCTGTCGATTGGTATCGCTGTGCTTTGTGTAAATGCATGCAAATACATCCAGATAAAAGATACATTAAGAAGCATTTTCTGGATTATCACATGAAAAGGAATAGCTTCTAAATTAATTTAAGGAGTTTTACTTAAAAAAATGGTTTGATTTTTAAACTTAATAAAATTGAAACTTTGGTTGATACAACGTGTTTATAAACTTTTGGATTAATTCAGCAAGTTGTTATTATTACTAAAAGATAAAAGTAAAAAATGTTAACCAAAATTTTTTTTATTGAAGTTTATTAGTAACTTTAAAAACTCAGCTGAGTCAATAGTCAACAATTTTTAGTGATAGTAGATTTATTGCGTTGTATTTATTGTTTGAACAAATCATAACTAATTAATAGGTTTTTAATTTTTTTTTTTTTAATTAACGTTAGGTATTGCATGTATTAATGTACATGGTGTCCTATGACTTGAGGTTCTTAGCTTACGGACACGTTATTATCATTCATAGTTAAAATTGCTTAATTAACATATGCTTAAGCAATTTTAACACTAAATTACTTAATAATGTTTCTTTACGCTATGTCACAGAACACCTTGTATGCAAATATAATTTGTTTAATCTAGTTATAGTTTGCTATGCTAATTTATATAGATTTAATACAATATCACATAAATGTAAATATCTGGTCAAGTTATCAGAGAGCATTGACAATGATCTAAATTGTTATTTTATTTTATTTCATTCCTGGTGTGTTTGATCATTGATGGTATGGGTAATTATAACATTTTCTACTCTAAATATGTGAGTGAGTAACATTGTATTATTTTGCTGGAAAATAGTATTTGGTATTAGCGAAAATTAAAATTGGTTTTGGGTATAAATATAAAATACATCGTTCTTTGATAGTATATTGACCAACAAGCATGGTCTGACGTCTATTTTTCACAAATATGAACATTGCACATGAGCCTGCGCACTTGTAGATGAGCCAGTGCACTTGCATATGAGCCTGCGCATTTGCACATGAGCCTGAACAGTTGCGCACGAGCCTGAGCACATATAAACTATCAGAAAATGGTTTGAAAAAAAAAGTACTATTTTGTTGTTAGTTTTGTGAGGAATATTTTATTAAACTACTAGTATTGTAAAGGGTGTTTGAGACTTTTACTTTGTGGTAATCTATAATAATGAAGACAGCCCTAGAAGGGGTGCTGGCTAAATTTTAGCCATTTACATGAAATAACAATCTAGTAATTAGAAATTGATTTGTTGCTTGCAGCTATAATGGGATTTTAGCTGGACGTTTTATATAAACCTACAAACATTTATATTTTTGATTTTTTTTATATCCTACACGTCTGAATAAAACTTACATTTAATGCACCGGTGTGTTTTTATTGGTCGTTCATTCAAAACCTTTTTTGCTTGTTAATAAATAAGTAAATGAATGTCAACGTTTTTCTGAAGTAGAGCAACGATAGTTTTTAATAAGCCCAAATTTTGATTAACCAGAAACTGAAATAAATGTTGTACTATCCACGAAAGTAACCAAGTTTTATTTATAATAAAATCTGAATCGACTTTTTTATTTATGCGCTTGAATGTTTTAGTTATTTGAGGAAAACAAAAATTTACTGCACCTACGCCTCATTAGGCTCTTTGAACCTTTTCCAGTAGTAACCTCACTTCGTTGTCATGGCATTTAATTACCTTATATGGCTAATGTATTCAAGTACAACGTTTCAAAGGTATCCTTTATACGAATCATGCCAAGCCAGCAGCTTTTCTACATGGACTTACTATCTGCCTGCTTCTTTTTGTATCTTTTGTTGGAGCCACGAATCTAGCCACTAATTCTAACTATGTTCACTGGTGTCTCGCATACAGAAATTTTTATCTTCTTATCTCATAAAGTGAATTTTGGGGAATTAGGTCGGGAATCCAGGCTCCTTCGAATCCACACAATTTCGCTATTTTAGATTTAGCAATGTATGTACTTTTTACGTTGTGTGAACCGGTGCCCTATCATGATGTTTGTCTGATGTTTACGTCTTCAAGAAGCTCCGGCAGCATAGTATCTAAGAATATATTTTTTTTATTTAGGAAGGACGTCATGACGTATAACATATGTACAAACAATGGTCATGATTGCAGATTGACTACCTACAACACAGCGAGTAATGCAGGAGGGAGCTTAAAAGATTGGATGAAGAACAAAGATATTTGAAACAAAATTAGTGTTTAGGATGTTATGATACGCATTGCAGGGCTAGGCTACAAATACGATGGAAAGACATCTGGAAAATAGCAAAACCAAGTGGCACTTGGCTGTAAGAAACCGAGAAAACTGACAAAACATGGGAGAGGCATACGTCGTGAAGAAGGCCCGATTACTTGCTTTGCTACAATTTTGGTTCATAGATTTACAGCAAAACGTTGTTTATGTACAAGAATAAATGGTGCGTGGGTATTCTTGTAGGTGGTTATTTGTAGAGTAAACGCTACGTGATGAAAGCTTGTACTTTTTGTCTACATTTAATCTGTTAATTATTAGCCTTGTATTTGTCGATAGGTCATCTTTAATGGTATCAATTACAGTCTTTTTAAATGCAAAGGTTTAGTGTAATTTGTTGGCGTTTTTACCACTTGTTGCGTAAAAACAACCAAACCCTGACAAACGTCTACAATTTTTTCTGAAAAGTTGTTGACTTTGTTGTTGACGATAGGTATGTGCTTCCTTAAAAAATAAAAGAACTCCAATAACTATAAACCGGAACAGTAGTAGAACTAAGAAAAACTGCTTGTTTTAATATTGTATAACATGCATGGTTTGATGTACATTTTTCATGAATATGAACCTCAAGAGGAAAATGGGCCCTTCTGAGAGTTGTGCACTATGCTTTTCTTACAATTGCAATATGAATAATCTTCTACTGGATAATAGCTAAGGTTATGTTGTTGTTTGATGTAGTTTTCCAATTTTAATTTTTTTATTTCCGTCTTTATATTCTGGAATCTTGAGAGCAGTTTACGACCGATGTCTTTTCTGCTTTCTATCTTCTCAAGAAACATATGAAATAAAACACTTTTGGCTTTCTATGCATAGGAAAAATGTACACCTTTTGATTTTATTATTGAAGGTTTTGATAGATTATGTCTATCCATCACCATCTAATAGTGCATAAACTAAGTATTATTTATTCAAAATTGTTTTTTGTCATATAATGCCATAGTTATAGAGATCACACTGATGAGGTTTGTAAACCCGAAACTGTTTTTGACAGCTTTTCTGACAAATTTAGTATAAAAACAGTAATTGTTGATACATTTTATAAGAGACTGTTTTTTTGCGCAAATTTTATGCACAATTAGTATTTTTGAGTAACTTTATACAAATTTAGTATCAAAAACGATAACTTTTGATAAATTTTATAATAAAATATGTTTTTTGTGCAAATATCATGCAATAATTTAATTTTTGGAAGCTTTGTTAGGTCGAGTTAGAATGTTTTTAATTTTATCATTTTATAAATTTGTAACCTTGTAGTAGTATATAAAGTAATTTATTAATAGCAGGTACCAAAATAATGTAGTTGAGCAACAATTTTTAGTTTTTTTATGAACGTAATTAATTTTAATAATATAAATAATTAATATACGAACTATAGAACATAATCGATTGTGTTGTACGTTTGATATGGTTTTCTATTTCTTTTTCTCGTATATCATTCTTCTGGATTGGAGGTCAAGAACTCAATACATCCTCTTTGTACCTGACTGTAAGCCGGATGTTGTAGCAACTGCACCCTATGGAATTCTTGCAGTTTATGGGCAGTAAGCTTATCATTGTCTTGATACAACTGCATGCTATTTGATCCTCAAAATAAAAACTTGTTATTTGTAAAATACAGGGAACTTGGGCGCAGTAGTCTAGGCATCTGACTGCTGCACCAAAGATCTTGTGTTTGAATCTTACAACTGAAAAATTATATCAAACGTATATACGATCCAACTCATGGCAACTCAGCGTGTGGTTTTACGACTTAGATCTTTCTCTGCTCCGGAGTATATAAATAATGTCTTCAGTGGTTTGGAATCTACTTAAAACTGTAATGTAAGTTGCCAGCATTACGGGCAGAGATGCATAATAAATAATAACATTCTTATTGTTTTACCAAACATACTGAGCATAACTTTTGGTTTAACGTTTTTGGACTTGGCTTTTAGTTTTATAGTTTGGCTACGGTTCAATCACTGATTTGATTTATTTGGGTTATGAAGGTAGATTAGTCTTTATTTATTGATAGAAACAGTGGTCTTAAGAGTTTATCACTTACAGTGCCAATTGGCTTCACCAAACTTGATGATAGCAACCTATAATTCACCGAACTAATGTAACAGTTACTGTGCTTCAATATTTTTGGCAAAAGACAAAAATATCAGGTCTTTTGGAACATTGTTCTTCTTCAAGGTCTTGAATTTTTGATAACAGTTTTGTGCAATTAAACCTTTGATGACATCTTGACTTTTAACTTTGCGCAATATACGAATTATCTACATTTTTTCTCTCAAAGCGATTCAGAGATAACAACAATCTTGATTTATTATGTTTGTTGTTATTATGATCTTGGCATTTAAAAAAAAACTAAAAACTTTTGTTCCATCTTATTAATTATTAATTATTAATTAAAATTAGAATTTGTTTATAACGTTTTGCACTCTATAACTTAATAATTTATTTCTAGTTTAAAATTTATTAAATTTAATCAACATTTTGTAAGACTAATAAACGAATAAATATTATCATTTTTTTTTATTTTACTACATTTTATATTAACTTAATCCGTTTGAATTTTTAACTAATAACATATATTTACAGGTATTGGAAAAAGATATCTCCGTACTGAAGATAATGCTTATGTTTGTTTGCGATGTTCTCGTGTATACAAAAATCAAAGCTCTCTTTCAAGACACATTAATCATATATGTGGTCAATTACCGAAATTTTCTTGCCCTGTTTGTCATAAATTATTTAAGCGTAAAGATCAGTTTAAAGATCATGTAAAAATAGTACATGGAATGATTAATGATAATTTAGCTTGCTAGTAGATTTTATTTTTTAATAGATTTATATGTATTTAAATTATGTAATAAAATATGATTTTAATTTAATTTGTAGGTGCTTTATTGACGGCTTTATTGATTACAGCTATATTTAATTTGTTTTGTTGTAATCTTTTTTAGGATTTACATGTTGGAAATGTGGACGTGTTTATCCTACACCGAAAGGCATCAACAGACATATGATTTACGAATGTGGCAAGGAACCAAATTTTAATTGTACTTTATGTCCCTCCGTTTTTAAACGAAGGGATAATTTAAAGAAGCACATTAGAATTAAACATACTTATTAATTTATTCTGTATTTAATTATTATAAATAAACCCTTCTTTAGTTCTTGGTTTAAATTTAAGTTTAATGTTATTTATGTTAATTTTATTTATTTTTTATTTTTGTTTTTAGATTTGCTGAAATTATATGAAACACAATTGAGTCATTTTCCGGCAACTGGAAAAATGGATTGTCCCTGTTGCACAAGGTCTTACAATTACAAGAGTACATTGAAACGGCATTTAAGATATGAATGTCGTGGGTTACAGGTTAACAGGAAAGTTCAATGTAACATCTGTAACATTATTATGGAATCTCCTGATGCGTTGTATAAGCATATGACTACTCATATTATTAAAACTTAATATGTTATTTATATTTAAGTTATGGTGAAGGCGTAATTATAAATGTTGCTTATCAATTATTATTATATGTATGCATAATTTATTATTTTTTATGTGTGGATACTTAACTTGTATGTATCTTCATCTTTTATTCTCATTGACAGAACAAACTAATGTGTTTATTAATTTATAAAATAATGGTCTACCGAAATTCGAAAAGTCATTATGCTGTTGGTTTAAAATATATAGGGTATTGCAACAATACATTAAACATTTTCAACAAAATGAACATTCTAAGACTACGGCTAAGATTTAGTATCTAAGAAAAATCCAATGAAATTTGTTTGAAAACATTTTAATTTATACAAGGTGATTGGTAACATGTGCATTGAAAACCAAAGTTACACTATTAATTTTTTTTTTTGGGAAATTATAAACAATACTTTAATACTTGTTAATAAAATTCATAAAAGTTTGGAGATTTTTCATATAAATGTTTTAATAAAAAAAAAAATTATCTATTGAAATTTTCTTGTGAAATATTTGCATGCACTACGTGCGTTACTAGCTAATAATGCTCATATACTTTAATCTCTTGAGCCTTAGGCCCTTGGTCTGGAACATGTTGCTGCATAAATAACTATATTTGGCGCAAATAACGCTCTACCACCCAACCACAACACTAAGCATTTACATAGTATGTTTATATCTTAAAACGTATGTCCAATGCCGCTTAAAACCATTTTTTTTGATATTTCAATTGACCGTATCGTTTTACTACGGTAGGTGAACTGCATACTTTTTTACCTTTTTTTGTTCACGCGGTTGAGCTTCTGTTTTTGATTTGGTCTGGGTTGGTCAGATGCATTGCGTTCTACGTAAATTTAACTTTCTTGCGTTCTTTAAGCAACTGGTTTTATTGGTAACGTTTGTTGTATGGACTCAATAGATGTCACAAACACTGAGTACCAAAAGACTTTTTATATGTAAATAACTTTTTAAGCTATTGAGCTTACTAAAGTTTTTGTTTTGTTATTATCAGAGTTTTGCATTAGCATCTAACTATTGACAAAATTTTGGACTTTTCAGATTATTGCCTTTATGTAGGTTGTGTAGATGTTGTATGTGTTAGAGGTATAGCCGTTCTTTTTGTCATGTACATCAACTGATGGCTGGGTAATAGCTAATTGCTTAGGATTTTTTTTAGTATTTGTTGATGGGTTTTGTTTGACTACATGATGGGATGTTCAACTATTCCTGTATTACACAAATTTTAAGTGTTTGGTTAGATGAGGATACCTTCTTTTAAAAATGGATTTCTGCATATTCAAGTACTGAAAAAGGCTCAATCAATGACACATATCACAAATTGAATGTCTCAGAGCCTACCAGGAAAAGTAAAAAAAGTTGGTAGGAGGCAGCTGAAGAATTGGAAGGCAACTATGAAAAAACTAAACAGCTCTTCTCTATACAATGGCAAATTCTGTCCTGTTCATTAACCATCAGGCAGCTGTGAGGAACAATTAAGCATATTTTTTTTGGCACAGTAAAAATGTCAAATGCTGTTTTTTGATTACGGAGCTGACTTGGGATTGAAATTAGAATTTAAAATGTTTATAGTTGAAAGTTATAGAAAAGAAGCGGAAATTTCAATAAGCGTACTTGCCAATTAATTATCTTCCGGCAGTCCTGTTTTGGTTTTGAGCTTCTTGTTGGGTCTACTCTTTTTTTGTCTTTGATAGCGACTTTGTCTTGAGTTGTGCTTGACCAAAGACTTGTTAAGCGACGCGGCGGCCATAGATCCGGCTTTTTGGCTTTAAATGCAACGGATTTTTTAACTTTAAGGGCACTATTATCGAAAGTAAAACTCAAAAAACCTGATCTACTCTCCCGATGACAAAGGAAGTATCTTACGCTTAACACCAGGTTAAACTTCTACACACACACCCACTTGCATAATATAACCACAAAGGCCATATGGGGGCTTTTTGAGATCAAAGTGATGGTCGTAAGAGTTATTATTACATATGGAGCGCTTGTACGGGGAAAAGAACTACTTTCAAGTGTGCGGCCACCAAATTAGGAAAAGTTCAGAGGCTAGCACAGATAGACCTAACGGGTGGTTGAGGTAATAAATTTCCAAGACATCCACTACGTCATGGTCGTCACCGGTTGAATCGAAACAATACTAAAAAGGCTAAAACAACAACAAATTGCAACCCAAAAAAGAAGCGTTCTAAATAACCACGAGCTTAGGAACAACTACTAAAGCTAGGAAACAAGCCATGGGCCGGTAATGAGTAAAGAACTACAACTTGATCTATTATGTAGAAATTATGACCTACTTGACTAAGGTACAGGCAAGGTTGGTAGAAAAACTTCTAAATACAAATTTTCAACTAATCTTGAGGTACAGGTGGATAACAATAAACCACTCTGATAGATAGTGAAACCTTTCAAAATAAAAGCCCAATAGCTTTGCTGACAAGGTCACGGTTAAAATTTAACAGGTACAAATTTTGAACAAATTCAAACCGAGCAGGATCAGTTTTACAAACGACATCTATTACAAACAACATTTTTTGCACTGCGTCTGCTAATTGAGGCGTGTACAACCACTATAAACCAGTTTTAGAACAGAAATGCCAAAGTACGCTAATCCTAACGCCGCTGGGTTCAAAATCTGAATATACAAATTTGCAGTAAAATGCAAAACACGCTTATCTACTATCAGATTAAACTAGTTCACAGAACATCAGCATGCACACAGACTTACGCATACAAAGCACACAAAAAATTACCAATAAGTGGAAAATATGTTGTTATTAGTTGGGATTGCATGGATTTATTAACATTTTTTCTTAAAGTTTGGACTATACTTTTTGATTTATATTGAAAACTGTCAGACAACTATAAAACGTTATATTAGGACGATAAATAGCAAATTAGAATTCTATTGTTAAGTAGAAAAGAATCAAAGTATCTACAACATGCAACTATGCACAAAGTTTATTTTTTAATATAATTTAACCTATAGTGACTAACAACTTTTAACCAATAACGATTACTTGCGGAGTTAAGTCGAGTAATTGCACACAATTTGAAATTTAGAACAAAAAACGTGTTGATTTAAGAACGTTTATAATTTTGATTGAACAAAGACTATAACTATATGTATACGTTATAAATAAATATAATTTTGTATAGCAGTATTAGGATTTGAATTTTGTTGTTGTGATGAATCGGATATGCTTAATTTAGTAGAGATATGACTTTTATGTATATTGTAGTCTGCAAATTATTTTTTTAGGAATCAATAGATAAATTTGTAATACTGTTTTTTTTTTGTTTATTTACTGGTGGTATGTAAATTGGTTTTGTGTGATCAGATTATTAAGAATGCCGCCAATTCAAATATGGTTTGATTGTTGATTAGAAAACATGAGAAGTTTGTTGGAATTTGATTCAAATTTGTTGCATACTTAGATAATATTGTTTGAACAAAATTTCAAAGACTTACTATATCATAAATGTTTATTTGACCAAATTTAGTTGTCTCCAATTATTTTGTTTAATTTGATAACAATTATTGAATCATATGGTGTATGGTTTTCAAGTGTCTTTTTAAAATATCATTAAGTTTAAAGTATTTTAAAACTTTGTTAAGACTACAGAATGCACAGTTGCAAAATTTTTGCCGGTGGTTTTGATGTTAAGAATGTCATTTATAAATGAATTAAGTAAAATTGTTGTAAGATAACAAAATGCATTCAAAATATTTGTTTTTACAGTAATGTTAATGATGATTATACTAACAATTCTATATAGTATGTAATCTGTTTATATTGTTGTTTCAACTAATTGTATTGACTAATAAATGTAATAAATAATAATAAAATCTTTATAATGTCTGTTTTAATTTTAGATCATGTTTATACAGAATGTAATCAATCTAAACTTGTAAAATAATTATTTTATCTGTTTTAGATTTTCAACAGCAAATGTATATTCAAATAATCAATCTGATTTTTGTCATAATTTTATTTAAGAAATTTTTGTTTTGTAAATCTTGTCTAAAAAGACTTGAAATGAATCTTGAAAAGAGAGAAAAAATGATACAACTTTTATTTCTTCATGGTCTTTGATTTTTTAGCGATTTAATAAAGAACTTTTTATTTATATTTCATAACAGTATATTTAAAGAACGATTTTTATAAGATGTTCTACATTTTAGCATTTCAGAGGTGATATGTCTTATATTTTTATTTTACTTGTCTGTGAGCAAACTTAATAGTCACCTTTTTTTATTTCCCGATTAAAAATGATTTAATTAGTTTTGAATAAGTTGTTTTAGATAGTGGAGAATGTATTACTTGTGTGGTATGGCAAAATCAGCTATTATTTTATAACTGATTTTGCAATAAATAATTTATATGCTTTTTGTAAAAAAATAATGGATTGGATGTTGGTTTGGCTTAACATAATTTACAGATGGTGATAGCTTTATAATCAAAATAATTGTAAATTTAATTAATTTATATTTGTGGGTTTAATTTTAGGTTTTTTATCCCTCATGGATTGCGGTGGTGAGAAATTTTACCAATGCCAAAAGTGTTTTAGGAAATATAAACACTCCTCATCATTATGGAAGCATATCAATTACGAATGTGGAAAAATTGCTCAATTTGTTTGTTATGTGGATGGATGTAAATATCGTGCAAAGCGCAAAGATAATTTGCGAGCTCATTTAAGAACTTGTCATAAAATGTTTGCTTGATATTTTAATAAAGTTGGTACAATCTATTATAATCAATTTTTTTATTTCTGCACGCTTAAATTAGTCGCTGTTGAAATATAATACATAACTTAATTGATATTAATTATATTTATTTTTATAGGTTTATACGTGCTTTACATATGCGATAGATGCAACAAGAAATACAAATATGCGCATTCATTGAGTCGTCATCAAAAATACGAGTGTGGTAAAGAAGCAACATTTTTCTGTACCGTTCCTGGATGCTCTTACAAATGCAAACGAAAGGACAATTTAAATGTACATACTCGTAGTCATTGGCGACCTAATTTATATAAATCTGATATTGAGTTTCCACCTTTTATACCAAAACAAGAACCATTTATTTGGGATTCTCAATAGATTTAATAATCGTGTTCAGTCTTAGACTTTTTTTTAGTGCAAATTATATATTAGTTTATATTAAGGTTTTGGACAAATTAATTATTGTAAATAAATATTATTTTATTAATTAAATATTTAGTATTATTTTGTTTTATTGTTGTTGTATTAATTAGTTAAAAGTAGTTAATTGATTAATTAAAAGGTAAATAAATTTATATTTATTTTTATCAATATATTAATTATTTTTTTTGTTACAGCTTATGATTGTCCACTATGTAAAAACAAAAGGTATTCCTGTATGGCAACATTAAGACGTCATGTTAAATATGAATGCGGAAAAGAACCTACAGAAGTTTGTGTATTTTGCCCTTATAAAACAATTTATAAATCGTCGCTGAAGAAACATGTACTTAATAAACATAAAATGTCAATAGCTAAGTAGTAATGTAATATATTATGCTATGTACATATCTGAGTAGACAAACTGTATGTTATTTGAAACTGTTTGGGGCTACTACTTTTACGAATCAGGCAACTCATACGTGCGCATGCAACAATTTATTGATTTTGCGTTTACTTATTATTTTTCAATGTGCCATTGGATCGGATCCTGTTTTGGATTTGAACATATAAAATAGCTAATAATAAGCCATTAGAAAATACGTTTGTATTGAGTACAATCTAAAATTTTCCATGACATTACCGCAAACAATAGTATATTGTGCAACAAGCAAGGATGAATGAACAATGCATACCAGCCTTGGTGACCACTTTTACTTTCGAATTCGGAACAGTTATATTTGACTGATTGAACAATTGTGGACGTAATTATTTTGCATTATTCTTTATCCGTAACGGACAAGTATTTGACAGTGAAATGACTTTTGGTGATGGACATTGTGTGAACAAATGATCTTATAAATATATAAGCTACTACACCACAACGCCTTTAGGATCATGTCTGTTTATGCTTAGATGTGTACATAGCATTAGTAATAAGGCGCCTACAGACGTTGAGACGAGCGTCGGCTTAAGGGTGGCAGGTATACATTTGCCATTGTCATTAGAAATGTTGGCATTGAGGAATATTACCTAACAAGCGGTTAAAATTTTACACATCCAAGGAGATAACAAATGTTGACTATTTTGTCTTTTGACGTGATTACACTTGGACCAATAATTTATAATATAATATACCTGACAAATGTTTGTTTCACTGTCTGTAGGTGCTTTTAGTGTATGTGTGAAATGTGTTATAATCTTATTTACAGAGTAGCCGTTTGTTAAGCCGAATGCAAATTATCTGATGTAAAGCCGACTCCAATAAAAATATATAACCGAAAATAGTATAATTGTTACAAACCTTACATAATTTAAATTAAGTGTTGGGATATGTGAAAAAAATGGACAATGTCTACAAAAATTACTACACTATAACTATTACCAGTTTGAATAAGTATACAAAATCACAACAAAACATTTTGTCTCCGAGTGTTATATTTTAGATAATATACTGCCAATTAACTTTTTTTAAGTTTTTTATAGAAGAAAAAAAAAAGCAAAAGTCATGATTGAACCTGGGATTTTTAGAAAGCATTACTTAAATCTTTTATAAATATGAACTTAAATACCAATTTAATGTTTAATATTTGAGTGGGTTGGAGTTACTACATAAAGATGTTGTTCCACAACTTATTCATAGTTTTAATTTAATTTTTGAATACATTTTTTAATATTTTTTATGTTTATTATTTTTGTGTCTTTGATTTTTAATTTTTAAAGTGTTAGTTTGCTGCGTGGCACTTGTTGTGTGGGCTGCTTCTGTGACTCCCAATATTATGTTTATCATAACTTCGAACATCTTTTTTTATCAAATGAGTTTTTCAACGCAAAGACTTTTTGTCAACTTGTCTCTTGTTTAAGAAGGATATTTTATTACTACAGATGTTAAAAGTATCTTTTTGTTGTTGTACACAAAGCCCATCTTGGCAGTCAGCATATCTTGCAAAACTAAAGATGGAGTATTTTGATGTAATATAATAATGTTAATTTTTAACACTTCTGACGTCTGACTCTTTAGCAGTTTTGCATTTTTGATAAAATCTACGTTATAAGCTTTGCGTTTCCTCAGCACAATGTGGCACAGTAGTCTAGGCATGGCGAAACGAAAAATGCTCTTCTACTCCCTAACTTCTATTACCAAAAACTTTTTCTAGTCCGGAGTAGATTAATTATCTTTCTACTGGATTAGAAACTACTTAAAACTTTAGGTCTAATTGTAATGTAAGTTGCTAAAGTTACGGGCAGAGAAGACGCTAATGCGCAAACAGTGGCATAAGGGGTCCAATAACTAATTTGTGTAATTAAAGTTTTGGCTTTACAATTTTTCCAGGTTGGTGTGTTGTGTATCAAGTTTGCTGTGGATTGTTTTCTTTCTGGTTTTGTATAGAATTCTGTAAGCAAGTTTAGGCCCAGTAAATGTTTTTTTTTTGCTTTTTCTCTGGTGAGCTGGTTTGCTATGAGGTTTTTTTTTTATCCGCTGGTTCTTTGGTATCCAGACGTGATTAAGTATGCTATAACTAGTTTGGAGTTTATTACTGTTGACTGCAACTGTTTTAACTTGATGGTTATTGGTCTGTTGGGTATAGTCTTGTCCCTATCATGTCTTTGGTGCAAACCCTAGTTGGCATTTTTTAAAACTATAAGTTTTGTCTTGCGAACATATTGTAATTGGGGGAGGAGTGGTTTGTCAAAGTTACGAAGTTGAATTAACCAGTTTTAACTTATTGCATTAATTATGAATTTATGAATAGTTCAAGAGCTTGGAGCCAAAATAAACTATGAAAGTATAAACGTCAGTTTTTTAATATATAATTTTTGTAGGAGACTACTACGGTCAGTCAAGTTTTTGTTAGGACAGGTGCCAATGGTTACTTACTTAAATTATAATTTTAAGGAAGTAGTGGACGGCTATCTACACAGGCAGGCTGCACTTTATTACCAGGTTTTATTTTCTGGTGTTCACAACTCAATAACCAGACCTTGACCACGCTTAGGATTTGTTTTACATCTTGATACCTGCAACATTGATGGGGTAAAAGCTAACTAAACAATAAATATTTTTCTATTAACAATTAACAACCAATACACCTGTCGAGTAGAAGCCGTTTCATTATCTATGGTTATCATCAATAATCTAAAATATTTACCAATGAGCAACAGTTTGTAAGTCATACTTTCAATAAAAATAGATATGTGGGATAGCTCAGTTTATTAGCGTAGATTACCGATATATAATTGAAATAATATATTGCTCTTTATCCATCGAGGTGATTTGGAAGTAACCTAATAAGCCGTTAGGCCCATCAACCCTTAACAAACAAGCCGTAATACATCTGGGGCGAAGTATAAGCTGTATAAAAATTAAGCTTTGTTATGCAGAACTGAAAAAGTATTCGAGCTTTAACTAAAGATCAAACCCAAAAACATTTGAGTATACTTTTGTCTTTAGCTGTGTTTTTCAACAATCGTAAAACTCTATTAGGCGCATTAATTAAACTATTACCTTATTTGATCTTTACGGAACTAAAAAGTTGGGACAAAAATACTAAAACCTAGTCATCATTTGATAAAGAAAAGACGCCTTGCTGTTGTCGTGCAGAAGTAGAGTTTGGCCGCTATCCAGTTTTTGTAGACATTCTTCGTAATTGCACTATTCTTTGTCAACAACTCAATTAAAATATTATTTTTAGCGTACCAGTAAACTAATATTATCACTTTTTGCGCATAAAATTACGGTGGTGAAGAGCTCTTATGAACTTTTGTTTTTTGCAATTTCATATTTTTTTTATAGCTAGTAGGTAGATAACATAAAAACTACATCTGTACCTTCCACAGTTATAAATGTCATTATGTTGCACATCCGCAGCACACTTCAAACATTTTGCAATTATCTGTCTTTCAAATTATCTAGTTTTTTTTTTACATTTTGCACAATTTGCCATTATTATTCAGCATTTGTGATTCATATATGATTACTTAGTTGTTCTAAAATTTAACAAGGTAACCAGTTATACCTTAATTCGTAAATGTCTATTAGTTTAAATTATTACATATTATTATCCACTTTTTACATAATTAGAATACTTGAATGAAAATATTATATATTTTAGAATTGTGTATTATTTTATTTTTAAAAATATTAGTTAGAAACTTAGTTCAATGGGTAAGTTCCCCAAATCTACAACAAATTATAAATATTAATAATAAAACTAATTTTAACTTTTTAATATAATTCTAGATCATCACAATACATCATATCCTTGCTCATGTGGCAAAGTTTATAGAGGAGTTGCTACATTAAAAAGGCACAAGAAATACGAATGTGGGAAGCAACCAGAATATTCATGTCTTGATGAGAACTGTCAATACAAATCCAAGTATAAATTTACACTTCGTAACCATATGATTGCAAAACATGGAATCTTACCGAAATTTAGTGCTATAGATAAACATTAGATGATCAAAACATATACATGACACTAATTACTAAATTCTTGATTTAATTTATTATGCGCTTTGTAGATTTTGAAATAAATGTTGTACAATGTATTTAATAATTCCTTAAAGCATCCTTTATTAAATTATATAGATTTATTTATATTGGTAAGATCATTGTAGAAAGTAATTTGTTTTATATTTATTAATAATGTTTATTTTTTTAGTGAACGGATTGATGTGTACGCAATGTGGAAAGATATTTGATCATATCGGTAGTCTTGATAGACACATTATTTATTATTGTGGAAAAATATCAACGTTTCTATGTCCCATGCAAAATTGCTATTATGTGGCTAAGCATAAGGATAATTTGAATAAACATATGGACCAACATCATCACGATTGATTATATTTGTCAATGTTTTTGTAATTTGTAATAGTTAAAAATAAAGAACTGATTTTAATAATAGATTAATAGGAATATAAATGTTTTATTGCCACAAGCGGTGATTTTTAGTGACAATCAATTTGATTTGTTTGTATAATAGATGTTACGTATCATTTAATTTTACATTTTTTAAATTATTTTTTGATTTGAAGAGCATTTCAAAGCAATCCACTAATTCGTTTTATTTTTATTTTTTTCTAATGGTAAAATTTCCTGGAACGACAATTAGGTTGGTTCTACTGTCTATACGTAGCGTTCTACTGGCTGTCTGTAAACCATGTTTGGCAAATGCAACTTATAACGCAGAACTCATGTGTGAAGAGCACAGACTTCAATTGTCGAAGTTACCATGCGACATGCTGACAAGCAAAAATTATACGTGTTATTCTATGTCTTTCTTTTAAGTTTGATTTTTTCAACCTATTTCTTACTGTTTAGTCTGATACTGTGACTCCATATGTTTTGAGGGAAATAAAGAAGAGGTTTTTTGAAATCAAAATTTTATTTTTTGATTTTTGGTTTTTTTTTTGCTACTACTTTACCTACTGCTGTGGTGTTGAGTCTCTCAATACATGTTTTTGTCTTTTTGTCGAAGATTATTTTCAATTATTTATTTTTTTAAATTTATTTTATCTTGTTCTTCAAACCGGCGTCTATTACTTTTTTGTTTGAAGGAAATTTACTGACTTTAGACTCTTATTTTATTTAAGGGAAGAGATTGTAGTCTGAGGTAGCCAGATTCTGCAAATAGTAGGGTATTTAAGCAATGCAATCCCTAACTTGTGTACTGGCGCATTGTTTTGCAAAATCAAAACATTTTTGGACAACACTGCATCTTTTGTTTTCTATTTTTTTCCTAGACCGGTTAATAAAGTCTAATAATGTTGCCCAGAAATTTTTATGTTTATATTGGCGTGGACTATGTGGTGGACGCGGTTATATGAAATCTTCAGTTTCTTAGATATTTGTTTTAGCTCAAGGCTGAGATGTTTTTCAAAATGCATGTTTTGAAAACATTGTTTAATTTTGTTGAATTTTTTGGATACGAAGATCGAACTGAAGAAAAAATTAAAAGAAATTAACCAGATATTAAAAAGATTTATTCAACATTGTTTAGCTAGGATGAACAAATATGTAAGTACATTTTTTTTTTTGAGTTTGGTATGAAATAATATTTTTTTTTTTTTTTAGATTCTAGAAAGAGTTGATAAAGACGCCAAAACTTTTTTAGTCAAACGTAAATAGTTTTTTTGGTATTGATGATCTACTGGTTTCAGACCTAGCCAAGTAAATGGTATAACAAACGATTAAATTATTCCTAAAGTGTTAGTGTTTTTTATTATGTAACCCATTTATATGTTTTGTTATCTTATCAATTTTTCTAGGTTTGTCGAAAATTTTAATTACATGTTGTTTTGTGTTAACAGTCTCTTAGCTTAAACCAGGTGTTTAGATTATTTACTTATGTTAATATGTACATTTATCATAAAATCAATGTCATAACATTCAACTGTTTAATATTAGGTCGGGTTATTCAAAATGTAAATAGTAAATATTAATTCATTGTGACTAACATTGTTTAAAAAAAATGTATTTTGTGGCTTTACTGAATTATTTTTAAAATATTTATAGATTTGAATTACAAAAATAGTATGAAACTTTACATCGTCAATACTTTCTCTAATTTGGGAACGCGGGAGGATGTGATTGTTGGATTCGAACTTAGGTCCTAGTTTATTAATAGTAAATACAACAATATTCTGAATATTAATAAAAAATATTTTTATTTTACATTTTGTTGATGACTAAATGATGATTGTGAAAGACTATTGACTTAGTTTTGTTTGCCCCCTTGGTCTGCAGCTTACGAATAGAATTTATTTGTACTAAGGTTGTGGAAATGAAAGATATGATGTTTTGCGTACCAGAATGATAACTTGCTATGTGTTTCTTGTTCTATTCTATAGAATGGAGGCATGGATATTAAAACAAGAGAGTGTCAAACACCAAGGTGCTAGGTCGTATGAAAAAATAATTAGGGATTACACTAACAATATAAAGAAGGAAACTACAATAGTTTGTACAAATTGCTTCAGGTATTCATTCAGGAGAAAAAAGTTCGAAGGCTTAACATTGGTAGGCTCAATCTCAACCGGAGAGTGGCTCAGTTGGGTGAAGCGCGTAACTCGGGTCTCGGCGCATAATTTGTCGCAGATTCGAGCTTCAGCTCCGGCAGAAAATTTTAAGAATTTATGACATTTGTTAATTCAGGACGTTAGTCTAATATTTGATTAGTGTCTATTTAACCATAATTACATTTAATTTGAGAGTGTGGGTGGACCAGATACTAGGCCTCGTCAGTATCTACAGCGCCTCAATTTTCTGTTAGTATATATTTGTGTTTTTAGGTACATATTTAAAGGCAGTTTGTATAAGCGTAAGCCTTAAATATCAGCTTTTGCAACTGAAAAAAAAAATTAAGCGAAAAATTTAACACAACACCTAAAGAACTATTTCAAGATTTACTCTACAGTCAAAGCTTCTGAAAAGAGATGCAGTTGAAGAATAAGAAGACGGAAGGTGTAATAAAAAATAACAAATGGCGACAATTTTTATTTCTTTTGTGAAAGGTTTCTAAAAAAATAGTTGTGACTAGAGTAGAGCAAACGCTTTGTTTATATTGAGATAGTCTTTAAGATGAAAATGGGTTATTCACACAGTCTTTAACTTTGAAGAAAACTTTTCAAAATGATTGAGAACAAATGTTTGTGTTGGTAGGAACGGATATAATTAACTATAAGAAATATTGTTACGTTGTTAGGAAAGGTCGCTTGCTTTGAGGCGGAAAATAGTCACGAATTCATAAGCTATAGGTATTATGACACCTTTTCTAAAAAAAATCTTTTAATAAATATTTACTATGCGTACTATTACCGATTTTATCAATCAAAGATGGCAGGGTTGTTACAGACCTAATGTATTTCCGGCGGAAGAACACCGACATCCGGTTCTATTGGAATTTTAGTGGTGCTATTTTCCTAACTTGACTTAGCATCTTATACTTTTTTATTAAATCTTGAGAGATGGTTGCTCTAATTCTTACTTTGGCGAGCTCTTGCAAATCAAGCCACATCTACATTCTTACTTGGCGTGTTCCAGATGGGTCATCAAACCTCTACTAATTAGCTGGATAGATTTTGTTGAGTATTATTTTGAACTTTCTTATTACACTGGGTTCAAAAGAAACCTTGGGGTTTGCGTTATTGGATGTTATGTTGTAGCGAGAATTTTACATGTTCTCATAATTTTACGAGGACTTAGCGTTGTATTAGCTCTAAAAAGTAGAATAGATAAAAGTATCAATATACTGGAAATCCAAACAAATATACTCTTTCCCATACGTTTATTCTTTTGTAATCCAAGGAAGTACCAGAGAGCGTTTATTTTTTTATTTATTTCTAGATTTGTGTATTTTTATTGCTAGATGGCGTGTAGGTTAGATACGGATGAGTTTTTTTGATACAGTATGTTTCTTTAACGATAACCTACTGGCGAAGTGACGTTAAAACTACTGCTATTATTGAAATACTATAATGACGGCGAATTATGGAAACGCAACACTAATAATTTTTTTAGAATCTATACTTATTGTTTGTAACCGCCCAAGTGGTGTAGTGGTTAGCGTACTTGACTGCTACCCTAAGCGTCTTGGGTTCGAATTTTCTAACTGGACCGTCAGTTTTTCTGGTTAAAACAGAATGTGTTGTGATGAGTAAGTCTTCTTTCGGATAAGAAGAAAAACTTTAGTAGGTCCCGTATACTGCCTATATGTAACGAGCACGCTTATGAACCCAATAATTTGGGTTGGAAAATTTGAATTTACGGCAAAATTCTCAGATGTAGTAGTCTTAACCTCTGGCGTCGGTGATTGGCCGTGGCAGCAGAAATAGACTGTCTTTAAATAAATGAATTAACTTAACCTAACTTAACTCATGAATTTATTCAGTAATGTGCTATGGAGCAGAGAACTGGGTAATGTCTAACAAACACATCCATAAACTAAGAGTAACCTAACGTGCAATGGAGAGAGTAATGATGGGAATATCTCTCAAGAATAGAAAAGCAATTGAGTTCATCAGGCTGACAACTAAAGTAATAGACGTGGCAAGAAAAGCGGTTTCCCTTAAATGGAAATATGCTGGGCACTTAGCTAGAACTGAAGGGGGTAGATGGAACAAGATCATTACTAGACGAAGGGGCAGACCACGCACCAGATTGGTAGACGACCTAAAATTAACAACAAAATTCAACAGGATGTAGAGAGCATCAAACAGGAATCAATGGAAAACGATTCTTGAAGAAGCGTACATTTAAAAATAGATATAAAGACGCTAAGGAAGAAGACAAAAAAGAACTTGTTGAGTCGTGTCCTGTTATCTGTAGTTTGTTAGTTTTAGGACAATATTTATGCTGTAGCGCCCATAGTTTTGCGTACACACACGGCTGCCACGCTTGCTTCAATTGATCTGTCTGGCAGTCTTCAAACCATCAGCAGGTGTAGTTTTTATAAAATATATAAAATCTTTATATTTATTTTTATTGTTAATTTTGCAACTAGAACTTAAAATATATAG
Source organism: Tachinus rufipes (assembly GCA_963932245.1). Lineage (NCBI taxonomy): Eukaryota > Metazoa > Arthropoda > Insecta > Coleoptera > Staphylinidae > Tachinus > Tachinus rufipes. Next base: position 31,527,124 of record OZ010742.1, on the reverse strand, counting down.
TAGTATATATTATATTTGACATTTTGCAGCCTAGTTAGCGTTCTGGACTAGTTTTTGAAGCGGTGTGTAGATTTATAAAGTTGCTCTTCATAAATTTTACATTATTATTTTATTTTTTTTTCATACGTTAGGACTACGCGTTGTGTTTCCATCAATAATGGAAGGTAGTAGTGTTTGAGATGCTAAACTCCAGCTCTCGTACCATTGCTTTATGGGGCGTTTGGGTAGCCTGGCAATTTTAGGAAGGTAATCCGTAGGCTTCCTGCTTACGTGATCTCTTTACTCTCTCTTCTTCTTCCGGGCTTATACGAAAGATTTGACACAAATTTCTCATTTCTTCACTTCTATTCCGGTCAAATAATCTGAAATCTGTTAATGCTCTATGTGTTTGCATTTTTGTAATTTTTAAGAGTAGTTGATGTATTTTCTTGCCTAGTTTCTATTGCATATGTCATGATTGGCCTTATGCAGGTTTTACAGATTTGTATCTATGTCGTCGGGCTAGCAAATGATCTTTTTCCACTTTATTTTACTTTTTTTTTATTTCATCCATTATTACGTTAAATAGGGTAGTGCTTAGGCTGTTTTGTGTCTATGAATATTAAGTAAGAATTTTTGGTGTTACATTTTGGGTTATCATTGGGTAGTCTTGTCTTGTCCGAGGCTGCATTATTGGTTCTAGGAGCACTGTTTTTTTTTTTCATAATTATGTTGCTGACGTCACTATGACTATGACCACTGGGCTACTCAATCCACCCAGCATCCTCATAGGCATCTATTTAACCTAACTGTCATGTGTGCGTTTCATGCTGGAGAAGTCAATCTTTCTGATTCAACGATTTTGATAACTCTGTTACTGCACGTGGAGTCTGCTATTGTTTAACGTTGACTGAATTTTTTTGGCTTTAATTGTATATTTTCGACTTTCTGTTGAGTTATTTTATTCATTTAGAGTTCGTCAACAACTCAGCAGCATTGCACGATTTGCGGGCTAACAAAAAACGTGTCAATGTTGACAGTAGGTTTTATTTATGTGTAAATTGGGTTCAATAGATTTACTTTGTCAACACTTCCGTGAAGGACATTTGAATGGTGTGTTTGGATCAATAATAGTATTAAGTGTATTTTATATTGAACTGTGATAATACTTATGTTTTATTTTACAAAAGGCGTTCTTAACCCTCTAATGCCCAGGGCCGTCTCAAGATGGTGTACACTTAATAACATATAACGTAAAGTTAAAATATGTTTTATTTTTAATACACAAATTATTGAAAAAACTGTAAACAATATTGGAATGCACACAAAACTCTCCTTTGCAAAAAAATGTACCCATACCTGGCAGGTATAAACAAATGATTCAATGTCGATGAAGATTAATAATTGGGGCATTAGAGGTTTAATTGAACACTTTATTTGTACCTTAAGAAATATTTTTATATGAATTTTTAAATTGTATAAACTACTATTACTTGCTTATTGTTCAATATAGTTTTATCTATGATGTTTAATCTTATTAAACATGAGTAATATCTTTTAATAATGAAACCAGTGAGTAATAGTAAAGCGAACAATGAGATGGCGTCATTGCATAAATTTATTGATTTTTGATTAGTAACAATCGCGTTTAAGTTTAGTTGCGATAAAATAACCAATAAAATTGTAGTATGCGCTGCGCAATGTGTGTCACCTGTCATTTGTAATTTGTCAGTGTTTACGAGTTTTGTATGGAGTATTTTCTATGTTCACTATTGAACTTAAGGTATAAAATGTTACATTTTATTATAAAATAAATATAGATAAAGTATAGTGTTCTACTCGCATGTAATGGTTTAATCACCTTTACTTCAACCACTTGAATATATTCCATTACACGCTCTTTGGACAATATACTGTTATTATTAATATTTGCAAATAGTATTATTAATTAGAATTGATGTAAATTTAGGTAATGTTGAGAAAATTTAAAATTATGATATGATCTAATGAGACTTCGATTACCGCATATTAACTTCTATGTTGATATTTACCATAATCTATATTACATCAAGAAATATATTTAATAACACCATCATATAAGTAAGCTGATTCATCTTTCACGGTTACAATTAAGTTTTGTCGGGAAAACCGGTCTAATCACATATACTGCAGCGTACGTGAACCACAAACACTGAAAGCATTTCAGTGTAGTTATTATGAACATTCTGCCATTATATGGCGAATATTATTTAATTAAATTATATTTAATTTAAAATATTATATTGTATTTCAATTTCTTTGCTTAGTCGTTGAGGACATGCCTTTAATTGTGTAGTTTTATTTCCTGTTGCTATTTAATATATTATTATTTAGTATTAGTTGTAGTTTTTTTATTGTCTTGAATTGAAAAAATTGTTTTAAGTTCTTTTTTTATTCAAATTAATAGATCAATTTTCAGAACCGATTAAAATGAATCTGTACACTATTTTTTCCTTATTATGTATAATAGAATTTTTTTTTAAATTATAGTTATACCATGGTGCAAGTTACTAACGAATAACAAAGAATGATACATTTTGTAGATTGCACTAATTTTTCGCTTAAATTAACAACAGCTTAAGTAATAAAAAAAATTGGATTTTAATGAAATTCATGAAGTTTTAGGATTATTCAATGCGATTTTATGCGGAAGTTGCGGCAAGAAATATAAGAATCGAAATTCGCTTAATCATCACAAATTAAATTACTGCGGCAAGGAACCCCAATTCAAATGTCCAATTGAGAACTGCAAATACAAAACGTATACGAAAAGCAACTTAAAGAATCATATATTTGTTCATAAAAATTACAATCGAGAATATTTGCTTAATATTACTCATATGATTAAGAGACCTACATTATAATTTAATTAATTTTTTATTATTATTTAGTTTTAAAACAGATATTATTATTTGTTAATTATTATAAGATATAGTTTTTAATAAAGTTTATCATAATAAAATAGTTATAAATAAATTTTGTTATTTTATTAATTCATCTTATTTAAGCAATATTTATTTTATTTTAGGATATTTGACTTCTCACAAATTAAAATATTGTTGAAATGAACCTCTATTTGGTTGTCCTGTTTCTGGATGAAAAGTTAATACCTATTTGAAAACCAATTTGAAAAATTATTCGTTTGCACACAAAGAATTATCCAAGTTTTACAAAACTTAAAGTAGGAATTACGAAAATTGAGTAATATTGTTACATTAATATTGTAATGTAATGTTATTGAATGTCAGGTTTTGCTGGAATTAAAGCAGGTGATCAAAAGGACGACGTTACACTTTTTGCATGCAGTATTTAAGTATTTCTGTTAGTTATGAGAACAAAATTGTACTTCAAATAAAATATTGTTTTATTTTAGTTTATTTTATATTAATGTTAAACACATTTGATGACTTTTTTAATCAATTATTTTTTGTTTTAGGCAAAGAACAATTTACTTGTAACAAATGCGGGAAAGTGTATAAAAAACGACAATCTTTGAGCAGCCACAAGACGAGATATTGTGGAAAACAGCCTCAATTTTTTTGTCCTGTTACTGGATGTTCAGTTAAAAGCTATTTAAAAACCAATTTAAAAACTCATTTGTTTACTCACAAAGAGTTTTCCAAAGAAAACATTTTGCAACTTTTGCAAACTTTACAGTAGGAATTACGAGACTATTTCAGTATTACTATTACATATCTATATTAATATTTTAAGTTAGGTTACTAGTAAGTATATCACGATATTTAATCAATACTGAGTTGGCACACTATTGGCGTTCAAGAAAGGTTTTAGTGTAGTTTGATTTTTACTAGTTTGCATATTAGAATTGTTTGCCTCATAGCAACGAAATAATTACGATACACTGTTTTGCATGGTACATTTACATCAAATATTGTTTGATTTTGGATTCATTCTTGTACAAAAATGATGTTGCTGAGTGGATTAGTTTTGCCCAAGATTAATTTTTAGTATTATTAAGTAAGAGTTTTTAAGGTTTTTTAACTAAATACTATAAACTGAATGTTCCTCAAATATATATTAATTTCTTGATTACTACAGTAGTTGCTGAATATTACATATAATTATGCTTCAATTGTAAACATACGTATAAAACATGTTTTTAAATTTTAATTTTGTTAATTTTGTATTGTACTTTTGAAATATAAATCATTATAATCATACATTTGTTTTATTAATTAAACATATTTGATGATTTTTTATGGATGATTGTAATATTATGTTACTTTATTTTTTGTTTTAGGCAAAGAACAATTTGCCTGTAACAAATGTGGCAAAGTGTATGGTAAACGACAATCTTTGAGCAGCCATAAGACGAGATATTGTGGAAAAGAACCTAAATTCTTTTGTCCCGTTAAAACATGTCTTTATAAGTCATTTTTAAAAGGAAATTTAAAGGCTCACATACTTATCCATAATGAGTATTCTAAAGAAGAGTTGTTGATGATGTATAGAATTGCATATGAAAAGCCACAGAGTGTAGAGTAGTTGTTTGCATTGATTATTGCTATAGTACAGCTCTCTGATATGTTTATAAATTATAGATTTAAAAAATATTTGGCTATATTCTGGAACGTTAACATATTTGAACGACTATTTTAAGGTCTAGTAAACAAACGATTTTAATAACGCAACTGAATATGCCTAAATTTTGTGCCATATGTTCTTATAACAGTATTACTACGTAGTATTTTTTTAGGTTTAGAAAGAATCCAGTATTGCATATACATTGTTATTGAGAAATCTTTGATTAGACTGTTTATAGTAAGGTTCAACTAAGAAATATTCTGATGCTGTTATATTTTAGATATTTTGTTTTGTTAAGCTAAGACGGGATATTTTATATTTATTTTATTAAATGGTATTCCGAGGAGTTCCTAGAAGGATGTTGTCCATTGTCCATTATAGGACGTGTGAAATAATTTACTCATAGTACTTATGCTATGATTTTACAGTCTTGCCTACATTTACATTTTATTGTAACTATTATAATTATGCAAATATTGATATATTTTAGAAATTGTCAATAATGTATATGTCGAATGATATTATATTTTAGTTTTTTTTTTGTAATAATTATATTTTAAATATATCTAATTATATAGATCAAACAGATTTTTTGTTTTTTTAATAATAAATTAAATAAATATTCCATGACTATAAAATAAAACTTAGTAAAATAAGCATTGTTTTGTTTGGAAAAAGGGTTTTTAAATGTTTATTATAAACAATAGACAAATTATTTTAGGACAGTCGTCAAAATAAGTAATTTTATTTCGATTATCTTCTACTATAAGTGTCTACAAAATGTCGGATTTACTCTCAAAGCTGATTTCTAACTAACCTAAAGAGTTTTTTCCGTGGTCTGCAAATAGGATTTTTTGCGGGTTTTTTATATGTTCTGGAATAAAGCAGGATTCTGCTTTTGAGAATTTATTATTAGAACTTTGGTTTTCTCTCAGTTTAAGATCATCTGGGCAACCATTGTAACCTGCGGTGTGAGGCGCTATACACGTGTTTCAGGTTTTTATATGCCTGGACTTGGATAGGGAGCTGTGATAGGCTCCAGTGCATTTGACGCAATTATAAGGTGAGTTCCCCGTATTGTTGGTAACGGTGGCTTTGGACAATTTAAGCAGAATGACGTATTTATGCGTAATTTCAGAGTTGACTTTGAAGGTATAAAGGTTATTATTGTATTTTTTACAATATTTTCAAATCTGGATAAAATCCTAAAACAAAGCTAGATGTATTTGGATTCCAGCGTTTATTAATAACAACTTGAACTGAGATCTTGAAATCCGTGTTTTTACGCAACAATGCTGTTGTGTGTCATTTACGAGAAATCACGTAGAATTTGCGAGGACCTGTTGGGGCTATGGGGTCAAAGGGCAGACTTTTTTGGGTTTTCTTAGCCTGAGGAACCGGCCAGGTTGAAGAATCTTTGGTTTTATTGGTTAATGACCTTGTTAGCGTTGAAGGCGTCTGACGGTGGGGTTGCTGATGGCTTATTAGAAAAATTAGAAGGTGAATTTTTTTCTGGTACTTTATGTTTTTTAACTTTTTATTGGCCACTGTAATCATTTTTTTTAAGAAGGATTTTGGGTTGTGTCTTTGTGATGGAGTTTAGCTGGACTTTTATCACTTTCTTATCCTTAAGAGGTTTTTGTCTTTTTTAGGGAGGCCTGGGTTGGTACTTTTGTTGACTTTGTGTTTGCCTGGGGTGGGCAAGTGCGTTTGAACCTTTTAAATGTTGTCTATTGTTAAGTATTTTTTGGATTGAATATTGATTTACGCTTCATTTTTTTCAAAACAATACAAAGCTTTGTTTTCTGATTTTATTAGAAGGAATAAATTTGTTTGAAAAACATGTTTATCTTATCTTGTTGTTATTGGCATCTACATACAGCGAAAGTTGTGTGCAAATCCAGTAGCAAAGATGAATATACGCAATTTTTTCCAGTTGAAACTACTATATGGTAATTATGATTTGTAGGTGACGCACTTACCTGCCCAAGTGTTGATCATCGTGAGATTGAATATTACCCTTTCTGAATAACGCTTAAAACGCATAGAAAAAAATTCAACTAATTACTTTTTGACAAAGTCTGGTGCGGGAGGGTATTCCAGTTTAAAATACTTGCTGGTAATTATGATATAGAGCGACTCGCTTACCCTTCTAAGCAAAGAGACTTACAAAAAAAAAACATCCAATTTTTTGTTAACAAACTTTTGGGCGTTTGGGTGGGCACTCAAGTTCAAACTACTTGCTGGCAATTATGATATGGAATTACTCACTCACCCGCTCAAGTATTGGTAATTAAAATATTGAATATTATTTTTTCGTTTTTTTCTTTTTGTCTGTAAATTTTTTGTTTTTTGTTTAAAATCCAATTTTGCTTTATTCCTTTTGTATGACCAAATCTATGTCAGAAATTGGATAATCTAAAGTGGTAGTTGTAGTAGTCTTCAACGGCGTTGTAAGTGTACTTATATCTAGACAGATACCGTACCGTGTCCGATATAGATAATATATTTTATTGCAATAATTACCTATCGGAAGGACAGACAGGCAACAGACAAATGGACACTTATATAGAATGAATTAAAGACTAGTGTCGTGTCTGACACAACTCAGTATTTGCTTGTGAAAGAATTTTCATCTAAAAATCTAAGTAAGTGAGCGGACACAACGGGCACTCTCGCTCCGTCTATGGAACACGGGAGCTTTGATCCCAGCTTGTTATTGATTTTCTATTTGGATTTAGAGTTTCCGTTGTTCCGCAGCTTAAGGCTTTGTTTGACTCTATGAAGGTCAATTGCTGAGCAGCCTTAAGAACTCACGCCGTTTTTTTTTGCCGATTTGAGATAATGTGCAATATTATCTCAAATCGGAGGAAAATAGGCTCAAAGCTAATCTATTTTTGTATTTACAAGCTAGCAACTATTTGCCATATTAGAATCAAATGAGATTAGACATTCTTGTGTGTGGGCAGGATAAATACATCTATAGGAGCGGCATATACGAGTTTGTAAAAATATTATTAAGGCTTACTCTAATAATATTTGTTCAATGTGTTCTTACTGATCGCTTGTATTCTACAAAACATTAATTGTTTTTTGTTAATGTTTCTATTCTTGTTTTGTATATTTGACTCAATTCTCTCAGTTTTTAGGTAGTTTTTGGAAGTGGTGTATGCTTTTGGATACGTTGTCTCAACTCCCAGAGATTTTTGATGGAATTTATATCTGAACTTAGTGCTGGCCAAATAAACTGTCTAATTTTCACCTTATCCTGATATTATCTGACAAAATTTACATAACTTACTTCAGGAAGTTGTTTTTGCAGAAATTTTGCAGAATATGTTTTATTTCGCCAACAATGGTCATATTTTTGGGTTGTGACTTTTTTGCTCAGATTTTAGTATTTTTGTTATTAAGCCAAACTTCTCACACCGCTGGTACACATTTTGCACAGCACAAAGGTTTTTACTTACAATTTTAGCAGTTTTACGTTTTCTTTGACTATTTTGTATCAACACTACTACTAATAGGATCTAACGGCATTATGGCTAGTTAAATAAGCACTATTGCACGCAATTTTTTAGAAGTGGTAAATACGGTTACAATACAACAGATGTTATTGATGACAGTTTTTGGAAAACAAATGATTAATCATCTTTTTTAAACACAAGTTAAATAATAATTGGTAGTGCAAAGTAGTTGTAGGTCCATCATGTTGCTTTAACCAAAGAATCGAATATCATCGATTATTTTGTTTGTAATCACATAACTAAAATTTGCTACATTTGTGAGTAAGCACAAATACTGAAACAATTTTTTAATTGACTTAAGTGGTTATAACTTAAGACCATGTACAGCTACAAATCCTGCTTTTTTTAGAAAAAATTGTTAATTCTTCATAGAAGTCTGCTACGTCATGTGCTCGTGAAGTGGGGATAAGCAGTACAAATGTACGACAAATTTTAAAATTTGCCAAGTGAAAAGTTTACATTCCACGATTACTGCAAGCAATTAATGATGACGATCCTGATTGTCGAGTGCAATATTAGCAAATGGTAACTGAAGATGTACAATTTGTGACGTAGATATTGTGGTCTGATGAAGCCCAGTTTAAACTTAATGGAACAGTGAATTGGCATAACTGCTTTTACTAAGCACTGGAAAATCCGCTTGTTTATGTGGATAAAGTGGTCAATCTACCAGGGGTTTATGTGTAGTGTGGAGTATCATCTAGGGGTTTAGTAAGATTTTTTTCTTTGATGCTACTCTTACTGGAAAAGTGTACCTGGAAATGTTATGCACATTAATTATACCAGGTGTACATGTTTTTAATGGAACTGATAAAGAGGTCTTTTACTAGCAGGACGGAGCGCGATCACTCTAGCAACTAGCAGTACGAGCATTTGTGGATGTTAATTTGCAGGGACATTGGATTGGACGAAGAGGGCTCATTGAGGGTTCTCTACGGTAGTCAGATTTTACTTATTTGGACTTTTTTTTGTGGGGAACTGTGAAAGATCAAGTCTACCGACCTAAGCCGTTCACGCTGGAGGGCACTGACCGGCGTACCTATGGCAACTTCTCGTCGTTCAGTTAAAGTGTGCATGTTTTTTCTTGCGGACTCTATATTATCAAAGGAGTTTGAAGACAATAAAAGTTATTTAATACAACTAAAAAACATTTTCAATAAAAAATAACTTTTGTATAGATTTCCATGGTAGAGCTAGACTTAGAGGTCAGTTCTAACACACAATTTGGACGGTATGCAAACCATTTAAACCGTGCACACAAAGTTTAGGCAATTTTCTGTGCACAGTTTAAACGGTTTGCAAACGTCCACTTTGTATGTTGGAACAGACCTTTTATGTAAAAGATTTTGAATGCTTACTGTACCAAATAACCTGTAAGTAATTGATTTTTTTTATAACATTGTGCATTTTGTTTTATAAATAATAATCTGATTGAGTTCATTTTATAATACATTGTTAAAATTAATAAAACATACAAAAATTATACTAAGGAATTTTATGTCTGAAATTTTAGAATAAATTATCTATTCCAAAAGATTAAGTTGTCTGATTGTAAGTGACCAAGTTATATCAGCTCAATGTGCTGAATTGGGCTTTAAATTTAAGAGCTACTTGCTTCATATCGTTTCAAGTTGCTTGGGCTGTAACAATTATTATAACACCAAAATTTGCTAAACTAATGCTTTAAATCTTACTAGGTCTTTATATATTTTAGGTACCGATATATCATGTTTGGAATCATGTTATGAAGTTAAAGAAGAAACGACCAGTAACACAGGTATTTATTATTGTAATATCATTTTCTCGATTACATTTTTATTATTATTTCAGGTATAAATGAAGATATTTCCAATTATTATACCGAAAGTAAATTTATGAGTTTTTCATGGAAATCTTTATCCACAAACAGTCTGAAAATATATCAATTCACTGAAATTAATGAATTACCTGAACACATTATTGAAACGCTGATGGGAAAGCAAGCTATCGACATTTTTAAAACATTATTTAAAGATGAAAATTTTACAAAAATGGTTATAGAAACTAATCGATACGCAGAACAAACTATTATTGAATGTATAGAAAAAGATTCAATTAGTGATAAATCTCGTTTAAACGATTGGGTTGACACTAATTTTGAGGAAATGCATGTTTTACTTGGTATTTTAATATGGATGGATTTAGATAAGAAACCATCGCTAGCACATTATTGGAGTCGTTTACCAATATTTAACAGCCTTGCGTCAATAAACATGTCCCGAAACCGTTTTGAAATTTTGGTTAAAATGTGGTGTTTTGCAAACAATGATCAAATAAGCGATAGAAAATATTATACTGAAGATTTTATCAGAATAGCAGTAGATAATTTATTAGTTTCAAATGTAGTTAATTCATTAAATCTTTATAATAAAATTAACGATACTAAACTTACAATTACAAAATTCAAAGAAACACTTTGTTGTCAACTTCTTGACTGTTCTAAAAAATGTATTGAAACACCTTTTATTGTTACAAATCAACACAAGTTAGAATCATTTTCAAAAAATGGGAAAATTGTGCGTAGTCGGTGCAAAAGTTGTTACGCCAAATATTCATGTAAAGGAAGAAAATTTGCATCGAGTAAATCTCCTATTGGTCCGTATCGTTGCATAGGTTGTCCTGGAACACCTTATATGTGTAGAAATTGCTTTGAATCTTTACATAATATAACAATTTGAATATAATGTTACATACCAACATGTAATTTTTTATGTTAAAATATGTTTTCAGAATAAGTAGTATTTTTATTTTGTATTAAATAAATATTGATTAAAAAATTAATGCATTTTTTATAATACGTTATATATAGCATTGAGTGAGAGAATATTATTAATATTGTCTCACTCAACGGTTATAGTCTTGCTATTATATAAAACAAGTTTGTAGTGTAATTATAGATGTCACGGCTATGCACTTTTTTCTATTTAATTTCTGCAGATTTTAAACTTATTGTGTATGAATTTTTATAAGTTCTATAAATTTTAAACTTGGAATTCGAACTAAATGTATTTTTTGGTATTATATAAGTACTGAACAATAACTGACATATTTTTACTTGCATATTTAGTATGAAGGCTAAACGGTTTCAAAGATGGTTTTTTTGTTGTTATTGATAAGGTATTCCAATGTTCTTGGGACAGTCTTGCTATTTGGTCATGAGACATCTAGTCAGCCGTCTTTCTTGCAGATTTTTTTCCATATATTTAGTTTTTTTTTTATTCTCGCAAGTTTTCTGATTTATTACGTTTTTTGTTTAGAATCTACTATCTATTGAGTTCTACACTTTGGCTCTAACAACTTTTACAAGCTTTTGAACATAACTTGGCAAGACTGGTTTGGATTTTATTTATGAGGAAACCGATTTGGTTCTATGGGAATAAGGCGATTTGTGTTGTAAAGTTTGATGGCCGCAGGTTGGTTTTGTAAGTTCTGTAAAATAATTTTGTACAAAACGGCGGTTTCAGGTTTGTATTTGATTTGCTTTTATTTTATTTTGGATTTTGGATTTTTTCATAATCATTTTTCCACAGTGCTACTTTAGCTTTTTTAAGATAATCTTAAACTGTTACGGAGAACTGGAATGGACAGCAAAAAAAAAATAAATTGAAAAAAAGATATCATCTTTTTGTCTGTCAAAAATTATGGTTTTTAACTGGTTGGTTAGTACCTTTTTGTGGTAAAGAACATCTGGATTCTTTTTTTTTTTTGTTGAGTTATGGCATAATCCAGTATTAAACTGTCGCAGTTGTGCGACTTGTTGGTGCGGCAGTTTGATGGCATATACACAAAGTTGCAACCAGGTGTATGCACGTCTTATAGTATTGTTGATGTGCGTGGTTCTCGGGGGTTTGAGAAATGATTTACAGCAGAGAGTGCTATGAGTGGATGCAGTTTTGTTAACTCCAGGGCGTTTGTTGGTGTCGTTTTAGCTTATAGAATAGTCCAGTAGTCATTTCAGAAGCTTAGTAAGGTCGTAGCTATAGTTGCTCTAGAAGGTTGGTAAGCTGTTTTCGTAGAGATCGGTAAGTGACCAACGGCGTAGGGTGTAAGGCCATGGGTTGGGATGCAAGAACACAGTTTTTGGCGTAGTCGTCGGTCTACAGGTACAAATTTGATGGAAAATAAAATTATTAATTTTGCAATTCTAGACAGGTTTATATTTGTTCTACTTGTTGGAGATGAACTGCCGATTTTTTTTTGTGGGGGGGGGGGGGGGGGGAATCTTGTAAATTTGAACGTCTTAGATTCTTTTTTTTAAGACATCGCCTACCGTTTAAACCTCACCTAATAGTTGAATACATCTATAGAAGTTTGATATGACGTAAAATATTTATTGTTTTGCTTCTCACATTTGAATGTGCAATGAATCTTGTTGTTGACAGAAGGATCGCCTGAGATGCAGTGATTTGTTTAAAAATCCGTACTAAAACTGAACATTTTTTTGAACGTTAGATATTTTTTCAATTACGTCATTTGCGGAGTAAGACTTCACGGAGATGATCACCGCCTTGACAGATTTTTTGTCGTGTTTTTAAAATCTAGAAAATAGCTTTACTTTTTTTAATTTTTGCTGTTTGGAGGTCGATCATATTATTAAATGTAAAGAAGGTGTTGTGACTGATGTTGATAGCGAATTACCACATTACCATCTTAAACTACTTGTTCACTTGTTTCTTGTTGTTTTTAATGAAAATAACGAGTGGTGGAGGTTTTTTGATTACTTATTAAGGGTGATGAAGTCGGATTTGGATTTGAAACCGCAAGTGATAGTGGTTTCTGCAGGACTTGGAGAGGGCGTTGGAGTTTTTTTTCTTTTGTTTCTAATCTGCTATATATTCTTGGGGTGCTGTACCTTTATTTGCGGAGCAGGTGCTGTCACTGATGTTGATAGCTTTTGGTATTTGCCACATTGCATAACAAAGGGTGGAGGCTGTTATATCGCTAATCGAGAGTGATGAACCGCAAGCTGTTGATGATGGCTTCTGAGTGGATTACAAGAAGGAGTCAGAACATTTTTTTTTTTTATTTTATAAACAGCGAATAAGCCGCTTGTATTTTGCGTCATTGAACGGTCATGTATTACAGACCCGCATCCACCCCGGTGCTGGATTTTTATTTGCTATTTTGGCTTTTTTGTTGCTTTGCTGCATTTGGGATGGTTATTCTTTTTTTTTTATTGGGTTTATACAGCTAGCACCTAGCCTTCTCATTCCCACACACTATTTTCGTCTTTGCAGTGCATCCTCTTTTTCCAGCCCACTTGCTCTCATTGCATTTCGAATGGTATTGTTCCATGATCTTCTGGGTCTTCCCTTTTTCTTTTTCTTGGGGGTTGCCATTCCTATACTCTTTGGGGCCATCTATCATCCGTCATCCGAAGAACATGACCGAACCACTTTAGGCTTTTTATTTCTACTCTTTCCACTAGTGTTCGTTCAGCTTCCATTATCCGTCTAATTTGCAAATTTTTTTCTCTTTTTATTCTGGCGCTTGTTCTTAGGTAGTCCATTTTTACGTTATGTATTTGTTGCTTTTCTTCAGCTCCCAGTGTCTATACCATATGCCCCATATGACACCACTGGATCCACTATTGCGCGTCTTATCCGTTTTTTACTTCTCTTCTTATGTGCTTGTTCCACTAGATCGAGTTTAGACAGCCAACCACTTTTTCCTCTTTTCTATCTTGTCCCTAATTTTCCCTTTTGCTATTTCATGTTTACAAATAGTCCATCCCAAATATTTGAAGGTTTTTACCTGATTTACTTCAATTGTGTTGTCAACAATTATTTGGAAGTTTGCATTATTTCCATTCACCAGATTTTCCTTTTTAGTGAAGTTTATGCTTAGTCTTCATTTGGTGTATGTTGCATGCTCTCTTCTACGCATAAATTCTAAATCATATGCGTCCTGTGCTATCACAACCTGATTGTTGGCGAAACTTAGTGTAAAAATGCAATTGTTCCCTATAGATACGTCCATTGGCCTGCAGCTGTTTTTACACTCTTTAAAGCATGCCTCCAGATATATGTTAAAGAGGATTGGAGAAAGAGGACATCCTTGTCTTAAGCCTTTAGAGGGAACTATTCTCGCAGTGTCAACTCTTACCTTGGTTACTGATTTATTGTTTTTGTACAGTTTTTTAATCAATTTAACCAATGGATTTTTTACTTTTATATCTTTAAGAGCTTTCAACATTTTTGTAGCGAATCGTATCCTTTTTCTAGGTCTATAAAAGCTAAATGTGTGTCTTTACTAATGCTATTTCTTTTTGTTATAATTTGCTGTAGAGTAAAGAGATTATCGCTACATGATCTTCTAGCTGTAAATCCTGTTTGTTCTTCACTTATTTTCTCATCAGTACTTTCTCTCAATTTATCTTCTTAAACTTTTGCATATAATTGGGTAAGGGCGCTATTTATACTCAATCCGCAGTAGTTTTTTGGGTCTTTTCTGTTTCTATTTTTAATTATTGATATAATCTGGGAATCTTTAAATTGTTGCGGTGTTTTTTTTTCTTAACACAGGTGTTAAATAGAGAAGTTATCCTTTGTTCTACTATCACACTTCCATTTTTAATTAATTTTTTTTCAATTTTTCCGAGCCTGACGCCTTTCCGATCTTCATTCTTCTTAGTGCTTTTTGAATTTCTTTTTTTGTAATATTTATTTCTGCATGTTGTGTTTCAAAATCAGCTTGTATTTCTTCTATTTTATATTTATCTCTATTTTCTAGTAACAACAAAACAAAACAAAAACACTATAAAAATCGTGTTTTTTTCAATCTTCTATATTTATAGTATTTAGTCTGTTACTTTTTGTATTAGTAGATTTTATAGATTTTATTACTTTCCAGATTTCTGTTGATCTTGATTCCCCAATTTGAGACTCTATTTGTATGCACCTTTTTTTCCATATTTTATTCTTTGATTTTCTCACTTCGTTCTTAAATATTCAGTTTTGTTTTCGGTATTTAATTTCTTTGTCTTTCGTGCGCCAGCTAAGCCAGTTTCTATAAGCTATATTCTTTTCTATTCTCATTCTTTCCAATTCGTCATTCCACCACGTTTGGTCTTGTTTTATTTTATTTTAAACTATCCCCAGTGCTTCCTTGGCTGCTGAACGCACGCTATTTGTGATTATTTTGTTGTTGTTGAAATGTTGTCAGCTACTAGTAGGTAATGATCTGAACCACATGTTGCTCCCTTTTTTACTCGGACATCAATAATCTTTAGTTGGGTTTGTTGGTGTACCATTATATAATCGATTATCGATTTTTGTTGATGTAATGATGGTTGTTTCCATGTGTACTTATGTATATTTTTGTGCCTGAAGTATGTATTGGTAATTTTCAGGTTGTATTGATGACACATTTGAATGCATCGATTACCATTGTCGTTAACTGTCTCTTTTCTCCAACGGCCTACTACCTGATCATTTTCTCTTTGACTAACTAATATAAGTTGTTGTTTATTTCTAATTGTGTTCAATCTACTAGTAAGTATTTTATAAAATTTATCTTTAATGACAATTGTGGCGTTGTTTGTAGGTGCGTATGCTGCATGGCCATTACTTTTTCTGGCGTATAATCCACATTGGTTAAAGAGCTCTTGTACTTTTTGTGAATTATTATAGCTACTCCGGCAATGTCTATATTCATAATTTCTGGCGATGATGTTATTTTCTTGGTCTTGTTACTTATTTTTTGAACTTTCCATGTCTTTTTCGTGAGTTTTTGTTGTCTTCGATTTGCATCTGTCCGTATCCTAGGCTTTTGTGTAGGTTTGTTAGCACTTTGATATGATTTTAATAGTGACGAGTAGATAACCCTACTCCTAAATCCCTATTCTGGAGGACCGTGAAATTTTTTATTTGTTGTTTATTCCTTAAAACCGATTCTTGGACTTGTGAGCTCTGTCTGCCCATGCATGGTTTTTCCGTTCCTTTAGCCATTGTGATGTGATCCTCGTCTGCTCTCAGGATCGTTGACAGTTTGAGAAATGCATTTTTCTAATTCCCCATCAACGGTTATTCTGCCGTGACTCGGTGGATGTAGTTTGAAGTCATACCCAGGACTAGTGTTTTGGATTAAATTTCTTTAATCTTAGTTCTAACGGTTATTCCCCGTGATTGTCAGAGCTTCTTTCGTTTTCTAGCAGGTGGCACCACGTGCAGGCGAAGTTGACATTTGGGCCGGGTTTGGTTGTTTCACCCATTACCACCTTGGTTATTCTTCTGTAAAATACATGGGTTAACAGCATCAATACCTACCTTAAACGGATCAGTATTGATACTGATAGACGAGTCTTTGAAAAACTGTTTTCGTAATTGCTTTATTGTTTTGAGTATTTTTCGGACTGAAGACTACTGCTTTTGAATTGAGGTTTGGACGATAACGTCAAATATCAGAGAAATTTGGTTTAAACTGTATACTTTATACCGCAAGAATGGTAAACTAAATTAACTAACTAGTTAGGAATCGTACCTTATTTGAATTAGTGTCCTTTCATTTTGCACAAGTGATTAGTACATTTTTTGTTAGTTTTGACTTTTTATCGTTAGGAAACATAGCAAACTGTATTTCTGTAACCAATTGAAAATAGTCAAGACTACAACTTTAATATTACTTTTTTTTCTGAAACACCTTGTATATTTTATTTATAATTTTAGATATTTTAGTACTATACTCAGAATAGTTATCCAGTTTTTTTTCTTGAAAACTAAAAATTGTATTAAAAACGGCAGAAGGCGTTTTGTAGATACGAAGTCTAAGCTTTTATAGTAGTTATTGTTTTGTTTTTGAGAATAATAATTTGGGGTGGACTGGTACAATTTTATTTGGATTATAACTAATTAAAAATTAAAAAAACAAATTTTGTATGTAATATATCCCGAATGTATTTAAAACCCGTAATTTGTTTGAAGGCATGTACTATTATACTTGTTTGTATCACTGTCCGTTAACGGCTATTGACTATTTAAAAATAATATTCAAACAAATGATGGAGATATTAATGAATTTTATTCTATTCTTAAGTGTAACAATTGTATATTGCAAAAACAAAATATAACGAAATAAATGTACTAAATGGCTGGCGGTTTATATTCATCTACATTTAAATACTTTTTACGACATTTTTGTGACGTCATGCGCACGGTAAACCAAAACGTGTCATGTTTAGCCAGGCCATCTTGTTTGTTTACGCGCTGTATTTTGGAATTGAATAAAGAATATATAGATATATTTATAATTTATTTTACATTTTTTGCTCAGATGAATGTAACAAAATTACACAAAATTATTTCTACATCTACTTTGACGATTAAATTCAATTATGAACAATTGACTATTGGGTTACGTAGGATGTTTACTTTAGTATATTCAATGCATCTATTTTTAACTAATATCAAAATTATTGTTGTTATTGTTATCAACTTGTTGTCGTCACCAATAAAATGTATGTTATTTAATTTACTATTGTTCAACAAAAATTACATCAATAAATAGTTTCAGAATATGAAAACATCATTTATGAATGCGACGATTGCGGAAAACGATACAACAAAGTAGACTCCTTAAGAAAACACAAACGACGTTACTGCGGCAAGGAACCAAGCTTTTTTTGCAATATAACAGGATGCGGATACAAAAGCTATTTAAAAACAAATTTAAAATCACACATCTTTACACATAAAGAATATTCACAGGATTTTTTATTATATATGTCAGCAAAACTTTAATTTAACTATGTAATGTATAAAAAAAACTAAAATATTAATAAATTAAAGTTAATTTGTTTATGGAAGTATTATTTGATAAATTGTTTCAGGAATATATTAGATCTAAGCAAGCAGGAATGTGTAAAAGTAAATTTTGCTGCAAACTGAGGTAATTTTTTATATTTTTGTATTTCTTCTATTTTAGTAGTTTTGTCTTATACAAGTTATTTTAATTCTTTTTGCACAATTTGTAGTTTGTTTTGGTCAATGTATGTAAGCTTATTTTAATTTTAAAATAATACAGATGCTTTGTTTCAGCTTATGATAATCCTCTTTTTGAATGCAACTTGTGTGGAAAACTTTACAACAAACTGGACTCCTTGCAGAAACACAAGCACAGATACTGTGGAAAAGAACCAAATTTTTTTTGCAAAATTCCGGGATGCGGATATAAAACATATTTAAAAACAAATTTAAAGTCGCATGTTTTTAAACATAGAGAATATGCAGAAGATTATTTATTAAATATGTCATTAGAGATTTAATATGAAATTTTATTAAAAAAAAAAAAAAAAAAATTACAAATATAATAACATATTACTCAAACATTATATTAACAATAGTACAAAAATGTATTACACTAATATTTAAAATATTAATAAATTTAATTCTTAATTGGCCGTGATAATTTTTCTTTGTTTTTTTGACAAAACTGGAAGGTGCTTAGCAAAATATTGATTATGTATGTTTTGAAGTTTATATTGGGAGCACTTACATAGACTATTTTTATACAGAGAGGAAAATATTGGTACGTTTTATAGCATTTTCAATACAGTTTTAAGTATTTTGGAATGCACAGGTCGTACATTAGTAGTATTTGAGTGACTATTTTACTTTTGCACATCTATCACTAGTTTCTCGAAAATTTAAAGATTGCTCTTTGATTAAAAAAAATTGTTTTAGCCTGATATATCATAAATCTAAACTAAGTAACTTTTTTTTTAAATTTTGCTAAGCGCATTTTGTTTCTGTTTTGTGGTCAAGGTGTTTCAAAAGACTCAACGTGTCGGATTCACTTTTTAATAAAGTGTTTACTGACACTACACCCCACCTCATTGTTGAAATACTTGCAAGTGTGGCACATATGAATATGAAAATTTATAATGCATAAACCTTCTTATCTCTATATATGTGACGTGATGTAAAATAAGTTGCTTAATGCGTCCTACGGCGCTAATCTTATAGCCGTTTTCCATTTTCTCTCACATTTTATTGTGCGTGGGTTCTTATTTCTGACAGAAAGTTGCCTGAGATGCAGCAATTTGTTTAAAAATGCTGAAACGTTTGAATTTTTGCTTAAAGCGGGTTTTAATCCGCTTTCTTGTTTTCTGCGCACATAGTTTCTAAGAACTGTACAGCCTACAAATGAAGTTGTATGCGTCTGTTAGAATAGGGCACATGTGGCCAGTATGTTTACGTATTTTGTGCATTCCGTTGAATAGTGCGGGCTGGCGCGTTTCACACATATGGGGTCACCAAAGCATTTTTATGCCGTATGCTTGAACCACTGACATTTGTGACATTGCTGATTTTTCAGTGCGACGTTAGAGCAACTTTAACATTAACTATCTTTGAATAACTTGGTCCACTTGTTAAATTTGGTTTTATAGCGAATAACGAGCGATGGAAGCTTTTTATTAACGCTCAAAGAGTTCTATTTGAACTAACCGCCGGTTTTGCAGATGTTGCAGGAATTGCGGTTGTACGGGATGCAGAAGTAGATGGCTTCTTAGATGATTGGGAAAGAGCGTTGAAATATTTCTTACTTTCTTTGTTTTACGTTTTTTTTTTATATCTCGACAAGATGGTATAGCTGCTCTGCATTTTTGGGCTGCTAAACATCTATCTGCAATGAGTCAACAGATTTGAAGTGGGTTTTATCGGTGGGGTGTTGATCCGTTTCTTAGTTAATTACTGCGGCTGACGAGTTGTTGGGATCTGATAAGGGGGTTAGTTTTTATGGACAAATTTAGGCTAACAAAATAAAAAATTCTCAAAATGTTCACCCATTAGCCTGCAGAATGTGGTTATCTCAAGATACTATAATTTGTTTAAAAAGAAATTGCACTTAAGAATAATACTTTATTTTACATGAAAATTAGTTTGAACAATTATTTTGAATGAAAAGATTCAACAGTTTTTATGAAACTAAAGCCACAATTCAACATTGTAAGTTTTGCATTTCTATAATGCCTGGCTGATGTTGGTTTTGGAGCTGCAATGACTATATGTTTATTGATTAGATTGCTAAAACTAGCACACTTTTGCAACTTCAAGGCTACTAGGCCATTTGTTAAAATACGATAATCTATACCACCTTGTTTTATAGATTAGTCTTTTTTTAACTTAGGATTATATTCATATTCTAATTATCATGTACCACTCTGCTACCTAAATTTCTTGTCTCAACATTGCTAATTTTTTCAACATACAGGAATTTGCACATGAACCCACTAGAATCAGCTTTAACCTATACTTTATAATTTTACGGGTTTATTGTCAACTGATGCACTGGGTTTTAAATGTCTTAATGAGTTTGGAAAGATGAGTTTGAAAAATTTGTTGAAATTAGGTTTGTTGTTTTTTGGTTGAATACTGTTATCAATCAAATAAATGTGTGAAAGTAACCAAGTAAACCTTGTTCATCAGAAGATGATTAGTAATCTCTGTAGCTAGGCATTTTTTGCGCTTAAAAAAATGTTGAAGAAATACGCCCAAATGAGTTTCTGCATCGTCAGGTAAGTTAGGACTTGTTTCTTTTTTGAATAATATTTGTGGCGTGGCGTATTGATCAATTGTCCAAAAAACTTTTTTTGCTTTAGTGCGTTCAATGAGATGTTATCATAATTATCTCAACTTGACTACTTATTACTGTTAAAATTTCTAAAAATATTTGTTTGTTTCTCAGGACAATTTAGCAAATTTTCCAAAGTGATACCTTAATAATCTTTTGCTTTATCTGTTTTATTATTTTCCATAAAGCTATGGATATATGAAATGACTGACTCATAGTCACTGGGTATATACTTTAGCGATGCGTTTACTTCATCTTTATTTTTATTTGCTATTTTTAAGGGAAAACATATTTTACAAGTTTTTATTGGTTTTGTGTTCGAAATGGCGGCTGTTTCTGGTATAGTAGTTGCGGTGGTTAGTTGGGAATTGTTGGAGTAGTGTATAATTCTTCTAGTAGTTGATATTTTTTATTATTTTTATGGTTGAAAATGTTTATATTTAGGTTTTGTGCAACATTTAAAGGACGAGGATACTGACTGAGTGTAAGCGGATTATTTCATTACCAATGTTTGTATTATTTACCTGGAAGCTATTTAACATCACGGTATTCAAGGATGAAAATATTATATAAATATACAAATAGCTTTCAGGTTTATAATTAATTGCCCTAAAGGAGGTTGGTAATGAAATAATCCGCTTGAGATAATTTTGATGATTGAATTTAATATTTAGTGTTTTTCTTCTTAAAACTATAGGTATGCAGTTATAACGTAACAATTTTGTCATCTCAATCAGTCTTTATATGCTATTGATTTTGGATGCAAATATTTTACATGTATGTATAGTTTAATTAATAAAAAATAAATGATTGAATCTACTAACTGTTTTACAAATAAAAATATTATTTTATTTCAGATTATTTTGGATGTCCAAGTTGTCAAAAAATGTATAAAAGCAAATATGCTTTAAATCGACATTTGAAATTAGAATGTGGTGTGGAACCGCGTTATCCATGCCCATTTTGTACAAGAAAATGCAGACAAAAAGCTCATTTAAAATCACACATGTATCGAGTACATAAGTTATTGTTATAATTATTACTTGTATATATTAATATTTATAAATTATAATAAAGTTATTTAATTTTTATTTTCAGTTTTCTCTTGTCCAAATTGCTTCAGGAATTACAGAAGAAAATATACGTTAAACCGTCATTTGCAATACGAGTGTGGAATTTTGCCAAGTTATAAATGCCCTTTATGTTCATCAACATTTAATCGATTGTACAACTTTTTAAGACATAAGAAAACATTACATCCTGAATATTGTAATGAAACTAAAGAAATATAATAAGAAAACTTGTTAAATAATTTGTTATCAATAAATGTTAATTAAAATTATTATAGCATTATTTTAAAAACAATTTTCATACAAAATCAAGCTGATTTATTCAAAACTAGGTATATTCTATAGAGCTCTTTTCTTAATTTAATCAACATATTTGGATTTTATGATAGCATCTTTGAACATTGTAGCGTTTAATAAAGTGAATAAAGTGAGAGTGGTTTCTCAAGATATTTATTTCAATTGTATAAGTTAGCGCGGTACTGCGTTCTTGTGAGTGCATACATTAATCATCTATTTACTAATATTTGTATCAACATTTTATATTATAATAATTTTATTTAATACTATTTTTATTTTCAGTTTTCTCTTGTCCAAATTGCTTCAAGAATTACAGAAGAAAATATACATTAAACCGCCATTTGAAATACGAGTGTGGAATTGTGCCAAGCTTTAAATGTCCTTTATGTTCTGCAACATTTAGTCACAGATATAGTTTCTTAAGACATAAGAAAATAATACATCCTGAATTTTATAGTGAAACTAATCAAATAATTTAATTTTGTAAAATATTTATACTTGTTATTAATAAATGTTAACCCAATTTAATAGTTTATTTAAAAAAAAATATTAAAATTTATAAATATCATACTAATTAGAATTTTTTTAAGGTTATCAATGCCCAAGATGTCATAAGATATATAGCCACAAGCAAAATTTAAGCCGGCATTATCATCATGAGTGTGGACAGAAACCAGCTAGGAAATGTCCATATTGTTCATTTGGAACACATCGTAGGAACTATTTGAAAATGCATATTCTAAAAAAACATAATGTTGATATGGAACTGGAATCTTTGAATGTGCTTCGCAAATATAATTACACTCCACAATAGTTCATTTTTTATTGTAAAATGTATCTTATTAGTTTTAGACTATAGTGAAATTATATAAAAAACGTGGTTTATCAATTAAAATCATGTATCGAGTTGCTATTGCATCAATTAGTGGAGTATGAGTCTCAAGCAATATTGTTAATAATTTTATACGATTGATTTGAATATATTGTAGAAATGTACCGAGCATTTGTTTAAATAAATTTAATATAGTGAATTTATGTTTATTTTTACTTGATTTATTATTATGTTTTAATCAAATTGTTTAAAACTTTTGTTTTAAAATAGTATGAAAGAAAGAACATTGTTTAGACCAGTTTGTTTTAAACATTGTTTTTTTTTTATTTGTGTTTTTTTATATTTGTTTATTTATTTTCGGAAAATATGAAGCAGTTAAATAGGATTTTATTTGATTTGACAATTTAGCAACATACTCGCTGCAAGCAGCCATGTCAGTAGAATGGTTCAACTACGCCATCTCTTGCAAAAACAAAACATTTTTTTTAGTAAAAGGTAAACAATTCTAAAAAAAACATGATTTAAATTTGTTCTAAACATCTTTTTTTAATTTTATTTCATTTTTTTTGCAACCAATATTTTATGTGATATGGTAATTTGCAGATTAATTTTGTTGATTTGTTTATTGCAATTATTTTTATTTAAAAAAAATGGCAGTCATATCGACCAAGAGTCAAGCACAGACAATTGTTTTGGTTCTATAAACCTCGTTGGTGTGTTTTGTATAACTACGACATTGCATGATAGCGAAAGACAAAGTTGAATACATAATTCTGTAATCCTATACACAATTAATAATGTAAATAATCAAACGAACGACTGTGGCTTCACCTAGTGCAATTAAATATTAAATGAATCAATGCGAAAATTTAGTATTAATTAATTAATTTAGATTTTTACATTTATTTTGTCAATTTGTTTTATAAGTCTAATGTAGTTTTATGCATATTATTTTTCTGGAAAGATGCAATGATTACTAATGGAAGTTGCATAACCTGAAACACTAGAGTGTGTGTTTTTTATTATTTGGGAAGATAAGATCATTTGATTTAACCATTTACACGTTTCATAAAAGTGGATAAGTTTTCAATATTTTTTTGAAAAAAGTGCTATGCACATGTGTTATAATGTTATAGATATAGAGAAATTGAATTGATTTTTTACATTATATGTTTTCTGTTTTTGCTTTCTTATTTTTAGTACGGAACTATATTTTTTATGAATTTATTATTATTGCTTTCACATATACCTTCAACTTTTTTCTTTTGATAACAATTATTTTGTTCTTGTTTCATTATCATTACTCAGTCATTTTTTACGCTACTGCTGATGCATTAGCTTCTTCTCTCCTCATAATGCTGGCAACTTACATTATGGGTGGACCCGCAGTTTTTAGTAGATTTTGAACCTGGAGAGATTATTAATCTACTTTGGACCAGAGAAGGATTTTAGTCATGAATTTCCACGTGAATTGAATAGTTTTATTGTGAGATTTGAAACTACGATTTTTGGTGCAGCAGTCGGATGCCTAGACTACTGTGCCACGTTCTCTTTACATGTTTTTTGTTTCTTTAAGTTGTTTAAGCATTAAAGTTTTTTGTACTTTCAAATTATATCTTTAACAAACAATTTTTTTGCGCTTTTTTACCTTTTTAGTACTGAATAAATAATATAAACCTTTTGCGGTTTTACCTTACTATGTGTTGTACTGAAACATCCATTGCTTAATCTTTGAGACAAGTATATGTATAACTACCGTCAGGATTAACTAGGGATTTGTGGGCGTGTTCTTTTGCCCGTGGAAAGGGAGTTGCACATATTGCAATACTACTATAGAAAAGAACTGGTTCACTACTATCCATTACATTAGGAGTGCGCTTTCTGCGCCAACAAACTTTTGTGTGGAAGCGGTTGAAGAGCTACGAGTTTTCTTTATACAGCATGCATGTTGATTGGTTTCTTATATTTAGAATTCTGCTCGTCTTGTTTAGCAAGACGTGATAATTCAGGATCTGAGTGGTTAACGATTTTACCAAAAAAGTTTTTTGCTAAGACTAACATGTGAGCTTTAATGGGGTCAAATTCTATATCTCAGTTGATTGTTACGAACTTAGTAAGAAGCTTTGAAAGTTTTTCTCAAAATCTTTTGTTGAAATGTTTCTATTCTGTCAAGATAGGATGAAACTGTTATACTCTAAGCTGGTCATGCGTATGTCAGTATTGGGTGATTGACAGTTTTTAATAGTTGCAACTTGTTGCTAGTACTCATATTGCTGTCTCTGCGCAGCAACAGAGTTAAAAGATTGCTCGCTTCCTAGTCTGATCCAGATTGGTGGGGCCGGTTGTTTGTTTGTCTTGACGGGAAGTTTGTGTTTAAGTGGAAACACTAATCCGTCAACAAGAAATTGATTATTTTCTAGATAATATGAAACGACAAAAACTTTTGTTAAAAAAAAGAGTAGAGTACTTTTATTTGCTTTATTCTATATTTTTAGAATTTTGCGTTTTTTTTTAAGAAAATTGACTAAAAAAAAGTGATTGGACAATACTCGTCCGTTGTGTTGAAGGAGAACATTTATTATAGATGAAATATTCATTTATAAGGGTTGGATATTTTTGTTTTATTATGATTTTCACCGTATTCAATCATGTTTATACCAATATACTTTTTGAATGCCATAATATAGACGCCAGGCAACATTTTGCATTAGAGTGGTTATTCTTTTTGGTTATCTTTTAGGCTCATTTTCACGTTTAATTTTTCTATGGCATACAAAGAACAATACTTAACTCTTGTAGCTTAGAAATGATCGTGTTTTATGTAAGTTTTTTTTTTATGATGTTGTACTGTTTTGAGCTTTTTTTGCGTATTGTAAGTTTTGCATTTGCTTATTGGCGGATTTTTTTTGTTTATTTTATTGACAACTTTGTAGTTTACTACGGGTTATTTGTTTTTTGGTTTTGTATGGCATCTCAAAAGCAAGTTTACGTCCTATCGACGTCTTTGTAGTTTTTTGGCGAGCTTGTGCGCATTAAGATTTTCTTCTAAACGTTGATCTGTTCGTATCCAGATTAGGCGTACTCTGTTATCTGTGGCCCTTGTTTCTAGAATAGTTATGCAGTCTATTACCAGTTTGGATTTTATTTCATATTGTTTGTAATGACACTTGATATTGTTTCTGAGTTTTTCTAACGTTGTTAGTTTGTTGGCATAAACCAACGACTTAACGTAAACCCGTAAAAAGAAATCAAATGCCGTTAAATTTCATGAGCGAGGTGGCCATTTGGCCGGACTGGATTTCTTGAGATTACATGATTACTGAACTTTCTCTTTATTAGATCAATAAAATTGTTTCACAAGTTAAGTGGCATGTGGCGCCATCTTGTTGAAACCACTTATCTCTGATGTAAAGTCTATTCAATTCTGCTTAAAAAATAGTCTTGCTAAATGGCAAGGTAGCGAACTCTATTAAACGTAACATGGCGTTCAGCGAAAAATGGTCTAAACACACCTCCGGCATTAAATTACCACATTTTATTTATTGACAAAGCCATTTAACCAAAAATGAGCTTTATTGCTGAAGATAAGTTTTTGATGAAGTTTAGGAATTTCTTCAAATTTTTGCAGAGTTCAATCTGAGAAGTTTTGACGTTTCAAATGATCAAGAGGGTGGCTTCAGTTCTTAACAAAATTTGATCTTATAAGGGTGAAGGTAATGGTCTTTACGCAAAATTTGTCACAATGTGGACTGAGAGATTTTTGTGAACGGCGTGAAATTGACTGATTTGGCTTATTTTGAACTAAATCGCTTACGGCTGCGATAGTTAGTAGTACTTTGACCGGTGCGTTGTCATACTGTCACAGTAATATTTAATAGTGAATATGTTATATGACTTAAATTATCTACTATGACACGCACAGTCTGTTTGGTGGGACGATTATTATGACCGAATTGGATTAAGCGCTCTTAAAGTTGCGAACACAGACTCAGAATTTTGATAGTATTTTTTAATAATTTCATAACATTGTTCGTTTGTGAACTTTACCATGATAAAAATTCTTGATTAACGTTTTGACATTAACAGATTAAAATATAATTTAAATACAAAGTTGTTATGTTTATATAAAAAAACCTGATCTAATTTATTTGTTTATATGTTTACCGTTTGTTCTGAATATTCAAAAGTTGTTAGCTTTTTTTATATTTTTTACATTGTTGGCAGTTTGAGATTAATTATTTTATTTTGCCGAGTTTAATTACGTCTTGTTTATTTTGATCTTAATAAACATATTTTGTCGGTTGAAATAATATCAAAATTGATTGTTATTTTGTTTTAAACTTAGTATTTTGAGCCAAAAGCTATTTTTGCATCCTATTCAGACATTACGTTTGCGATATTACCTAAGTTTCTAAGTATAGTTTTAAGTTTTTAAGTACCCAAATATACTGGATTGTTTTGTTGAAATCTAAATTTTGTGTAGATGCCTGAAATGGAGTGTGAACTTGGAACAAGTTGAGATTTGGAAATGTTCGACTAAGTTAATTCACTCTAGATTTTTGTTGTCTTTGAATAGAGTTTGCTGGTTTTGCCGAAATGAGGTATTTCTGGATTAACATAAATCAAATATAGCGTTAACTTCTGTTTATGCTTGTCTAAAGTAATTTTATTTATGTCTTTTAAAATACAAAAGAACCATGAAGCTTTATTAAATTGTTATTCAAATTTGTGTAAGGGTATCACGGTTTCAACTAAATACAAATTTAATTATGTTAGTTATATTGTTTTACTGTAAGAGTGAAAGTTACAAGATGGTTAAACAAAGTATATATAAAACAAATACCGAAAAGGCAAAAATTAAAATTAAGTGCATTTCTGAAATTATTTTGAATTTATGTACGTAATGAAATGGTTTGTCGAAAAGTGTTGCTGAATGCACAATAAAAGAAAATCTTTTATTCAAAACATTTACACCCTTATGCATAGTCATATTTAGTAGCTTGTAAGGTGCTACTAGCTGAATATTACTGTTGACCGTATGCATAGTGATATTTAAAACGCTACTAAGCCTAGTTGTCAACTAAAACGTTAGTAGCCAGATTGTCTTAATTTGCATGTGATTAAATACATTGTAAAACGTGGCCTACAACTTTTAGTTGTAAATATTAAGATATTTATCATCATTTAATGACATATTGCTTTATTTATTACAATGTATGGTAATATTTTAATATTAGCATCATAATGTAGTGTTATACTTGACGCAACAAGTATAATTAATACAATTAATTAATGTTATTTATTTTAATAGTTAAATTAGTTGTTTTTTAGTGTTTAGTGTTTTTTTGTACATCTAAAATTGAGTTTTAAAAATTAATATGGCTTAGCAGCAAACACAACTTATGCTGCGCATTTTGACTTTTTAAAACTTACTCTGACGAAACATAAACGTTGTTTATTAATTTTAATAGTACTAATTTATTTTAGATATCAATAAATTACATTTTAAAACTAAACAATAATATATTTATACATTTGCATTTTTTTTTTTAATCAATTTTGTTAATTAGGCTTTTATGTAGAAGTTTTAGTGCGACACCTTTTTATTTTTTGTTTTTACTGCGCAAAAATGTAATATGAAGCGAACTTCATGTCACAAAATGCTGTGTTGCTAATGCATAATGTTATTGTTAGTAGCTACTAACTGAATTATACTAAAAATCAACTATGCATAGGACACATTTAGTATGGTGTAAGTAGCTACTAGTTAGTAATGTTATAGTAGCGTACTAACCAAACAACTATGCATAATGCTGTTAAGGTGTAAATTAACAGCTACAATGAGAGCATTACAAGTAACCAAAACTGAAGTGAAAATATAAATAACGTTTGTGAGACTGATATCTAGGAGAAACCAGAGCCCAAGTTTTCAAACATTTTATTGAGAACAAAATTGGACTAACCCCTAAAAACAAATTGAGCAATATGCAATTAAAAATAATAGATTTCAATAGCATTTAATTTTGTTAACTCGTTTTATGTTCAATTATTGTTATCAGAACAAGATATGTGGCTCAGTTAATTTTTCTTAAATACACCACTTTATGATATAAGTAAAAATAACATTTTTAAAATTTGAGGGTTAGTCTATTTTTGCGCTCAATGCCTCATAAACATAAAAAGTGTATAAGAAGATTTTTTTTTGCGAATATCTGGTATTACGCACTTCTTATAATATATAATTTGATTTGATTAAAGGTAAAATGTGTACTTCAGTGTTATTATGAATATTGGTATGAAACAAGTTTTTAAATTTTACCGTGAAATTGTTTCGTGTGTTTGTCATTACATCATCTCCGAGTACATGTGAACCAATTTATTAGTAGCCGAATTTGGGCAACACTCAAATTTTATAAAACTTAACACTTAATTTTATTTACAGATTTCTTTCATGGTATGCCGAAGATATTTACATGTCCGAAATGTCCAACAAAACAATATAAATCTCGCCGAAGTTTGCATAGACACGTAACATACGAGTGCGGCAGAGAAACAGGAAGATTCCAATGTCTGTATTGTAGTAGAACATCAAAACAAAAGTTTAACTTGAAGCTGCATGTAAGACAATGCCATGGGGAATATTTCGAGTCGTTCCAAACATATTTCAAAACTATGGAACCAATGATGTAGTGTGTTCATTCCAATGTAATGTTAGACTAATTTATTTTGTTTTATTCTAATAAATTATAATTTATTTTATGAAATTAATTTATGTAAATAATAAAAAAAGAATGAATGTATTTGCAATATTATCATTAATAAAAATTGTGTTGATTATATTCCAAGATATTTTTAGTGATATTTAATAGATTTTTAAATGTTAAGAAAGTATTTCAAGATGCAGCTTTACTAATCCTTGTAGGTAATACCCAACGTTATATATTAATAAAATTGTAAATACACCTTAAATATAATTTGAATTAATTAGATAATAATATTAATGAATATAAATTTTTAGCATATTGGAGACATGGTTATAAACGAACAACTGCCGCTTATTACAAATTAGAAAATAAGTTTCTTTGCAAGAATTGTTTGAAGCGTTACAAAACACAAGCGTACTTGCATCATCACATGAAGAATGAATGTTTGAAACGTCCTACGAAGAAATGTCCTTATTGTAATTACGCTTCACATAGAAAATTTAATTTGCAGAAACATATAAATAGAGTTCATTTAGAAAATTGTTAGTTTTTCAGTTTGTATTATATTTAAATAAAATATATAGAATTTTGTTTACACATTTTTTTACAGTGTTTTTATTATTACTATCAAATCTATAAACAGTATTTGCTTTATTTTATTTATTAAAGGAAAGTTTAAAGATTATTTTTAACTAGCCGTAACAGGTGATAGGTCTATATTAACATTGCCAAAAAAAATCTGATAGTGAAATAAATGTCTATTATCATATGAAACTATATCTATAAAATAAGAATTGGAAAAAAAGTCAGCAAAATAAAACAATGCAAAGCTCAAGAAACCTAGTGTGCTGTTTATTCAGCTTATCAGTTGAACTGCTTGTGTTGCAAGTGTATTTGAATGGTAAATACCGGTACTAGTTGTACACAAAATGCAAGAATCTAGCTTTGTTTTGATACATTGCTGCTCTCGAATGTTCCAAGGAGTGCCTTTCAGCGAAATCGCCAAACTGGGGAATACATAATTAGGTCAGGATCAGACAAACCTCACACCACAAATTGACGAGAAGACTATTTATGGTATTATCTACAATACTCAATCGTGATTTACTATCAATTTAGGATTTAGGTTTAGGAAAAATGAAGAAAAATAAGGAAGAGTGTTCAAAAAAGAATGTAAATTTTTTTATAAAGCCGGGTTTACACGAAATGGAGTTGTTAATTTTCATAATGCACATCGTTGGGCAGACAAAAATCCCTATGCTGTAATTAAATGTAGACATCAGACACGTTTTTCATTAAACATTTGGATGGGTATTGTAGGCGACAGGTTTCTAGGTCCTTTTGTTTTATCAAACCGATTAATAAGCGCTGCTTACCTCAACTTTCTGCAGAACACAATGTATGATCTTTTGGATGACATTTCTTTGGCCGACAGGCAACAAATGGGGTTTCAGCATGATGGTGCTTCAGCTCATTTTTTGATTGCCATTAGGAAGAGTCGGACCAGTTTAATAACCAGCAAGATTGCCTTATTTAAACCCTCTTGTTTTTTTTTTTTTTGGGATATTTAAAATCATTAGTGTATGCTACTCTTGTAGATAGCTTCGAGGAGCTGCAGTTAAAATTAATGAAAAGTGTCAAGAAATCTGAGCCAATGAAGGGGTTTTAGAAAGAGTACGAATGTCCTTCAGACAAAGATGTCTTGCCTGTTTGGAAATGGAAAGAGGGCATTTTGAACATCTTCTATACCTCTGTTCTTTATGAAAATATATAAAAATAAATAATGTTCCATATCTCCAAAACCGTTGCTATGACCACCCATGTTTATTAAAACTTTTTGTTTGTTGTGGTTTGTACTACCACTTCCGTAAATATTTCTTTTTTAGTTTTTCTCATACTTTTCTTTTTTTTCTGTTATATCTTTTTTGATTATATTTTTTATCTATGGTTTTTTCTCCCTTTCTTAAGCCGGCTTGCCTATCTGGAGTTATCTCATTCATACTCAGTTTTTTATTGAACTTTTTTTCTTATATTATGGCGTAAGTCTTGTATGCAGTACTTAGTAGCGTTATTCATTTGTAGTTATTTACTTGATTTTTGCTTTCACTTTTGGGTTTCAAACATACCGACCTTTTCTTCATTGACTTGGAAACGTTTCTCCTTTATTTTGTATTCCATCTATACCTGGCGCTTTTATTTTTTTTTTATTTGATTTTTTTTTCATATTGTTTTTTTTGAAATTTCTTTTGCTTGCTGGATTGGCCCTTGTCCGTCTAGTTTTTCTTCGTTTTTCTCTAAATAACTCTTAAAGTTAGTAGTATCCTTTGATTTTCTGTTTCTTGAGTGGTAATTTTTTTAATTTTTTTAATTTGATTTTTAGCTTGAATTAGATTTTTGATTGTTTGTTGTTAAAAGTTAGTTAGCATCTACAAAATTTAGATTCAGTTGTAATTTTTTATTTAATATAATTTGTATTAATTAATAACAAATATTTAACAACTTTAATTATCGGTTATGTTTCAGATAGTTTTATAAAATCATTCAATTGTCCAAAATGTAATAAAACGTACACCAAACAGCATTCCTTTGTTAGTCACATTAAAGAATGTGGAGTGGAACCAAAATACGCATGCAAATTTCAAGGTTGTGAGTATAAATGTATTCGCAATTGGACGCTGAGAAGACATATGAAAACTATGCACAACATATTAAATTATTAATACAATCTTTTATAGAAGTCACAATAAAAGTTAATACTATAACTGTTTGTTCTGTTTCTTTCTATAAACCCATGTCTTATTATATTACCCACACTTTCTTTTACTCTTAGGTTTTTCTTGATTTGCACTATTCTATTGGAAGAAACTAAAGGTATTACTTATAAATTGTCCATCTTTTAACTTTGAATTAAATTATTTAATTTCAGAATTACAAGAAAACAATTCGGACATAAACCTCACTTAATCCAATCCCAGCTTAGTAATATTTAATTAAATCATTTGATTTGAATCTAGTTATTTTTTCAATAAATCTGATTACTGTTAATATTTTAGATAAAACTAAAGGAGCAACGAATACAAAGAAAAGATATCCATGTATCAGATGCGGCAAGTCATACAAGTTTAAAGAATCTTTAAATAATCATATAAAAAGAGAATGTGGAGTTGAACCTGCATTTGCTTGTTTATATTGTACTTACAGATGTAAACATAAATGGAGTTTGAAAACACATTTAAAGCACAAGCATGGTGTTTACGAATTTCCTTCATTAATACAGTAATTTAGTGTGTAAACTGATTTTAATAAAATAAAAGTTTATTATTATTTTGTATTTTTATGATAATATGAAGGTATGTATGTTGATGGAAATTTCTAAAGATGTTTATTTCAGCAACTACAGCTGATGAAGTGTTTTTTATGCCAAATAGAAGCAAATTATTAATAATAACAGAAAGTCACTATTATCAAAAAAATAAAAATTTCCTAAAGATAAATTAATGACATTAACATTTATAAATTATTTCGGGCATATTTGACTTTTGTAACTTTGCAAAAAATAACCAAATTAATACAACTAATAACTACAACAAAGACTAGTAACGCGTATGACTTCTAATTGATTGAATAACGGCTTCGCATTTTTGTAACTTAATTTAAATTAATCTCTAGATATCCGTTTGGGGTATGCAGACCCATGCTTTCTGAAAAGCTAACAAAAGGTAATTCGGATTTTTGGCTACCACAATCTTGGCTAATAGTTGGCCAGTTAATAATTGAGATTTGGTATTCTTTCAGAAAGTGTCTTTATAAAGATTTTAGTAAGTTCTACATTTTTATTTATCTAAGAACAAAAACATCTGTTGATCTGTTTGACTAATAAATGAGATACTGGCCCATACCATGTCATATCCTTCTTTCTTGCCTACTTGTCGAACTAGTTTTTACGATGAGGTATAAGTGAACGTCCTAGTAAAATTTGAAAGCAACCAACACAACTTGTCAACCGAAATCTGAACTCATTGCTAAAGAGAACAGACGACTACTGCGCCATCCTCTAATTTGCATGTTGTTGAGTTATTGTTAGTCTTCTTTTTTTTAGCTATAGTCAACCGTGTAAAAAATCTGTTTTCTTGAAGCATTGCTACCGGTTTTTGACTTTGACCTGATTGTCTATCTTAACTTCCTATCTCTAAGATTCCAAAATCTTTAATTTTAAAATTCTAAACATGGCGATACTTGTGCCTTTCTTTAATTAATGTTACGGATTTTGCTACTATAAAGTTGCGTAGATGTCTCACTTCACTTTCATACACTTTAATAACAATATAAATATTTGAAGCACACTTGATTATTTATAAATTGCTATAAAAATACAGAACACAGAAGCAAATGTAATTGAATACAGAATAAATGCATTAAACACTATCTCTAATAATTCTTCAACTGTTACCATATATACCCTTAGTATAATTAATTCTGTTTTGTTTTTCAAAATTTTCAATTGTACTATAATAATTATTTTAATTTTGATTATTTTTTAGTTCACCTCGTTACTTCTAATCAAATTTTCCTAATTAAGTTTAAATTAATTCTTATTATTAACCACTTTAAATTTTTAGCTAATGAATGGTATGATCCGTCAGCCACAGGATTTGTCTGTACTACATGTAATAGAAGTTACAAATATAAAAGATCATTAACACTTCATCAAAGACACCAATGTGGTAAAGCGGCTAAATTTATATGTAGCTTTAAGGATTGCACTTATAAATCCCAATTAAAAGGAAATTTTAAAACACATTTGATGAAGGTCCATGAGATGCTACCAGCAGATTTTGACAAATTTTGTGAAAATGTAAATGTGAAATTTGATCAATTTAAATAAATGTAAACCAATAGTATTAAAAATGTTTAAATAAATAAATGTATCCTAGAAAATAAAAACTGTTTTTAATATAATTCCAGTCTTTAAAGTGTTTGGTTTGAATTTATTACTAGATTACAATAACATTACAAAAAACTTTAATTTACTTTAACCCTTGCTTTAGCCTAAATTTACCAAAAATATAAATAATGATTTGGGCCCGGGTTTCATTTTTAATTAACGTAGTAAATAACTTTATTTGTCGGATTAGTGAAGTATAGTGCTTTTTACTTGATGATATATCTGGTACTAACTAACTAAACTAGCAATGCTTTAAATAATAATAATAAATTTTTTGGAAAGTCACAAGCAACTTGACCACTATATAGTCACTTTTTAGAGTATTTGGGCCTCAAATTAAAATCTATTGACATTTTAGTGGATTTTTTGGTTTAATCTTTATTAAGTAATATAGTAAATTTTTTTGTCTAGTAAATTTTGGTTTTGGCTGCTACGTAACAAAATTATCGACAACAGATTTGCAAAAATTATTTTTGGTAACGCAATAAACTTTATAACCTAAAATCAACATTTACCTAATTGGTGTTGTTATAAATTTTGCTATTTTTTGAAGTTCCTTTTAAGTAGAACATGCGGCAGTGTAAATATATGATTTGGGCGTGATGAATTATGATAATAGCTGTTTCTAATTACGTGTTAACTTACCCTGGAGAAAACACGTGTTTTCATAATATATTTCAAATTTTATTATAAAAATTAGAGCTCCGTTCAAAAAACATTTCGCGCATTACGTGATTTTAATCTTTGCCACAACCGTCCTGCCGAGTCGACCATTTGACGTTTGGTGGCCAAATTTATCATTCGGTTTGATTAATAAGCAGCCTATACCCGTACGTTACCGATACGCAAGGTTTGCTAAAAACATTGCTGTTGTGTGCGTGTATACAGCTAAACCCGAGGCAGTCAATTTTTTTGTCGTTTACAAAAACTTTTCCTATCTACGACTTGAATTTGCCGAACTTTGCAATAACAATGGCACCGAAGCTGGAATATATAAAAGTATGAGGCAGGTAATGTCTGTGATATCTGCCATCTAGACAACATTTCAGCAGATTGATAACAATCATGTCCGACAGCTAAGCGCCATTACAGGCAATACCCTTGTCAGTAATAAAATCGAAACAGGTAATGGATTCTATCAGTCTGGAGGAATTAGCTACAAATAACAAGATACACCTGATATGAATACTAAAGGATCAGGTTACATAAGAGAACTTTAAGGCAGAGCAGCTTGCCAAAAAGGGGGCTACAGAGACGTGCATTGACTTAAAGCAGCTTTTGGGATCTCATAGGAGACTCAAA
The DNA here is from genome assembly GCA_963932245.1 of Tachinus rufipes. NCBI lineage: Eukaryota > Metazoa > Arthropoda > Insecta > Coleoptera > Staphylinidae > Tachinus > Tachinus rufipes. Next base: position 31,491,275 of record OZ010742.1, on the reverse strand, counting down.
AATAAATAAACCGTCGTAAACTTAAAACGAACACTGGAAGCTTGTCTTAAACAGGATCATTACACATTACTTAAACTATGGTAATGTTGTCTGCAGTTTGTCTAACTTAACAAAACTTTGAACGCTTAACCACTTTTAACGTGACACTGTAGCCTGGACAAATACATACATAAAATGGGAATCCAGACGGATGTTTAGAGGACAAAGAAAGACAGTCCCTTGCCAAAAGTTTTTGGGTTTTATTGAAGAAATAGAACTACTAACAACTAGATGCACATTAGGATCAAGAGCCAGCAATGCAAGAAAGATAATTGTATCACTGCAAAAAAGAAAAAAAAATATAAAAAACTGTAAATCAATATATTGCAAAAACTTATGTTTTATTCTAAAAAGGCTCAGAAATGTTTCTTTAAAAGAATTTTGCGAAACTGTTCCTAGTTTGGAAATTGTAGCTCGTAAAACACAACTAGCGCGCCTTTACGTCTTAAAAAACGTTTTTCCAAAAGTCGTGTTTTTATCTATAGAAATTTTTTTAAGAGTTTGAAAAATGTAATTGATGATTCGACATAACTTATTGTTTAATTTTCTTCACACATGTATCTACATCGTTCAACAACACGCAAAACAAGCTAAAAAAATTGGAATAAAGGGGGAGCGTGGCGCAGTAATCTATGTATCTGACTGCTGCACCAAAGATTGTGGGTATAAATCTTACAATCGAAACCATTTTAATCGTATATACGCTTTTGCACTTTCCAACTTGCAAGCGTCCGGTTTTATAATGAAAAATGTTTCAATAAAGTTTAAAAAAACCGCGTTTAAAAATCTTTTATAGTTTTTCACAATAAATTTCTAAAAATTAGTTAAAAAATTGGCGAAAAACCGGAATGTCAAACAAATTTTTTGCATGAAAAAAAACATTAGAAATTGCCTTGAAAGTTTTTTGCATATGTGCATTGTAGAAATTATTGTTTTACACATAACTCTAAGATGAGTAGAAAACATAAAATTTAAGTTGGCGGATATTAAATTAGTTATGATGGTTTTGTCAAAAATCGGGAGTTTTAATTATTGTTTGGCGGTTGTTGTACGTTAGAATTGCCTTTAATATTTTTTTTTATAAAGCGTTTTCCAATAAGGACATTTTTTAAATGAAAATAAAACATGTTGTGTGTGAGATATCTACTTATTTTTTTAATTTTTTTGTATGGAATATAACTTCATTTTAAGTCTGCCGCGGCTTTGCTTGGTGGCACTTATTTGGGAGGTCTAATTTTCGATAACTGTGTTGCATACATCTGGCTGAATTTGTTGGATGGCATTTATAATCTTGACTTTGACATCAATTGTTTGCAGTTTATTTGCATTGTCTTTAGTTTTAAGATAGATTCAAAGGAAGAAGTCCAAAGGCGTTAAATCGCAGGATTTTGGTGGCCAGTTTACGTTGTCGCCGCGCTTGTGCAGAATGTCTATCATGGCATGTGCTGTGTGGCACGTAGCGCCGTCTTGTTGGAACGACATGTTGTCGGTATTCATATCGTTTAGTTTAAGCTACAAGAAGTTGCTTATTATTGATCTCTGGCGCTCGCTGTTGACGGCTGTTTTGTTTTGGAAGAAGTTCGGACCGACGATTGACCAAAATGTGTGTGGATTGGTATTGCTTCAAATAAGAGAATTTTGTTTGTTTACATATGCATTTATCCAAAAATGAGCTTGGTTGCTAAAGATGATTTTTTATCAAAATTTGGGTCAATTCTTTTAAACAACGAGAAATTAACCTTTGGTTTTTTCGTACACTCTCACGCACAACAGCGATGTTTTCAGCAGACCTTGCGTTTTGGTGGACTGTGAACCATATGATATAATTTTGATCAACTGTTTTGAACGGAACACTGTTTTTGATAACAAAACTGGCTTTCTATAGTGAATTAGTTTACACTAGTGAACAATTTACAACAAATTTTGTGCGTCCTTGAAAAGAAGAAAAGGCATTGTGACTTACTTCTTTGACTCTCTTTAATTTGCATTTGCTCTATTGCTTTTTGTTCAAGTTGGTTTGGTTTATCTTGCATCAGCGCGCTATTGTTACGGCAATTCTTTTTCTTCATTGTTATAATGAAGATCTAGCATAATATACTAAAGGGTTTTCCAATAAAAAGTTTTGGGCATCTGTCAATTTTGAAGCTATTATTTTTTGACATTTGTTAAGTAAAAATTACGCCATTATTAAAAATGGAACGATACACGCTTCAACAACGCATTGAAAATATTAAAATTAACTTCAAAAATGGTGAATATTTGTCAGTTACAGTTTGCAAAACTAAAGCACTTTTTGGTAGTCATAAAGCACTTTCTCGGCCGGCAATAGTAAACCTGGTGGAAAAATTTGAGCTGTTGGGACAAGTTTGTGATATGAAGAATCGAAACCGTGTGCATCGCTCAAGAACACATGAGAATATTACTAATGTAGCCCGTAGTGTTGAAGAAAGCCCAGGTTTGTCGATCTTTGGAATTAGACATTCCACAAACGACATTACACCGTTCTTTGCATAAAGACTTAAGTTTTAAGGTTTTTAAAGTTTAGTTAACACAAGAACTCAAGCCGGTCGATCACCATAATGAATGAATGGGTCCTTCAAATGCATCAAAATGATCCGGAATTTTATCGAAAAATCATCTTCAGTGATGAGGCCTATTTTCACTTGGGAGGCTACGTTAATAAGCAGAGTTGTTGCATTTTGGGTTCAGAAAATCCAAGAATCATTGTTGAAAAGTCTTTGCATCTTCAACGTGTCACTGTTTGGTGCAGTTTTTAGGCTAGCGGTGTGATTGGACCCTACTTTTTTTTTAAAATGAGGTTGGTGCAACTGTTACGGTGAATGGATGGCGCTACCGAGCTATGATTATTGATTTTTTTATGGCCGGAATTGGAAGATATTGATGTGGACGACGTTTATTTTCAGCAAGACGGCTCTACGTGCCACACAAGCAACGAAACAATCGCAATTTTGCAAGAAAAGTTTCCTTACCGTGTTATTTTTCGAAGAGGTCATCACAATTGGCCACCACGATCTTGTGATTTGACACCTTTAGACTTTTTTTTTTGGCCACGTGAAAGATAAGGTCTATGCTAATGCTCCACAATCGATTCAAGACCTTAAAGATGGAATTTGTAAAGTTATCAAGGACATACAGCTGCTAATGTGCGAATTGGTTATTGAAAATTTTATGAAAAGAATGTAGTATTGCAACCGTAACCGTGGCCATTTGGCTGATATTGTTTTCAAATGTTAATGGCATACCTTGTTTACAATGAAATAAACATTTGTTGATTTCTCTTAAAAATAACCTGTTTTTTTTTAAATATCAAAATGAAATCTCTTATTGGAAAACCCTATATAATACCTGTCACATAATTAACACAAACTTAAGTTATACTCTAATACCAGTGTGTATATAACTAAGAAGAGTAAATTAAAGTAACTTGATATTTTTTTCCAGTTATTGTGAAGCCAATGCACAAAGCATGCTTTCAACGGTTGTTACGTATAAGCTTAAATGCCAGTTACGGTGGCAACACACATGATTAAGGTTTCAAAAGCCAATGTATGAATAACAATTAATTACATCTCTGTATCGTACCTTGCATGTTACAACTGTTATGTACTTTGATGACCCCAATACCAATATACTTTGTTTTACACACTTCTTCACCTCTTTGATGCAAGTGTGTATAACTTCAGATAGTTGTGAAGTATCTCAATGACCTTATTGTCAATGTACTTTGTGTCTCTCAAGACCCACTTGGCATGAAAATTAGCAGCTACAAATTTCATGGCTTCGATGTCGATGGGTATTTATGAGTTTGAACAATACAAGTTGATTCAATTCATATGTTTTTTTTGCAGCAGCGTTTGATCGAGTTGGTCATTGTACATTTATTGCAAAACTAATAGCAATGGGATTTCATAAACAGGTGGTGCAATGGTCTATCAAAAATAGTTATTGTGTACCGCAAGAATCACATTACAAACCAATTTTATTTCTGTTATTTATAATCAATTTTTGAGATGTAATTAAATAAGAATTAAAAAAAAAGTTAAACTAATAACATATTGCAGACAAAACATTCACATCGACTTATAGAATATTGCCATGTAATTTTAAAAAACAACTTTCTTTAAACCAAAGTAACTGTTATTTATTTTATCCAGCAGATTGAGTAATAAACTTCTTGCATGTACAATGCGCTTTAAACATTTTGATAAATTATCAGAACCTGGTGCTATTTTTGATGCAAAACTAAACTTCAAACTATATGTTAATAACATTTGATCAAAGGCAAGAAAATTATTAGGCTTTGTATCAACAGTTTTTAATGAATAAAGTGCAGTAGCAACCTTAACATTGTACAGATTATTAGTGTAATCTATATTAAAATTTAATTTAACAATATGGTCGCCTTAGCAGAATGGAAATGTTCTAAAAATTGAGAAAACTTCAAAAAGGTTTTTGAATATATTTTTGTACAAATTAGACATTGCTTGCAAAGCGAGATGTTAATCATAGAACATGTATAATTTGCATCCATTACATCAATGTAGGATTATTGGAGACTAAATTATACTAAAAAATAATTAATGGATTTTAGATTGGTTAGATTTATTGTGCAGATAGGATTTTTAGATGCAAACAACATAGAACTAGTTGGATGGATATTTTAGCACTGTATTACAATGTTCAAATAATTTGGTATATTATGATACTCAATATGCTTCTATATAGTTATCTGTTAAAACAAGAATACATGGGGAAAATACGTTGTGTGAAAATACCTGTAATGTACTGATTTGAAACGAGTGAGTTGTAAAATATTGTTTCTGTCAAGATCATGATTTTAATAAATACATAAACAATAATTATATAAATTTACTATTTTTGCCACCTGCCGGTAGTTATTAATAGCTTTGGGTTTTGTTTTTATAACTTATAGCACTATTGAGCAACTTATTTTTACCATATTTTGGTTGTAGGTTACCAACAACATAGAAGATATAGAGATAATTCATTCAAACCTTTCGCATGCGATAATTGTGGAAGATATTTTAAATATAGAAGAAACCTATCTTCACACAGAAACAATGAATGTGGAAGAGAACCTAAATTCTTTTGTACAGTTCCTAATTGTGGTTACAAGTGCAAGCAAAAAGGAAACTTAAAAATGCACATGATTAAACACAAAAAATATTGATTGAAATAATTAAATGTATACCGAGTGTATTATTTTGAATTTTATATTAAAATATTTGGGTTAAATTTTGGCAAACAAATTATTAGTTTATCCCTCATATTTGTTACAGGTGCTTTTATGTATCATGCATTCTATGTATATTACAATTAAGCTTTTCAAATTGTTGTGGAAATATCATAAAATATTTGATTTCAATTAACTATATTCGTTCCAGGGCCATTCACATGCGAAAATTGTGGTAGATTGTACAAATATTTAAGAAGTTTACGTGCTCATACCAAATTTGAATGTGGTTTAGAACCTAAGTTTTCATGCACCTATGCAGGGTGTAATTATAGAACAAAAATTAAAGGCAATTTAAAAATTCACTATAAACACCGACATGCACAAACATTGTCTGTACATATTACATAATAAACTATTTAATTAACATTTTATTTATAACATTTCCTTCCTTAACTTATATGATTAGGTAAAGTAGGTAAAGGTTTTATAAATATTTAATTATTTTTATTAATGTAATGTAATTAATTTTATGATTTATTTTAGGCTATAGAAAACCAAGAAAATCTAAATCAACTGATAACGTGACGAAATTTTATTGTGAGAGATGCAATAAAGGATATAGACATAAACCATCACTTTACACTCACAAACGATTCGAATGTGGAAAGGAGCCTCAATTTACATGTCCAATTGCGGATTGCTTAAGACAATTTAAATTAAAGGCCAATTTACGATCGCATATCGTGAAAATTCATTCCTCAACTTCCATAGAAACTATTAAATACTAATTTTTGATGTTTATGTTTATATTTACTATTTTAAATTTATTTTATTTTAATTTAAATGTTATTTTTAGTTGTGGATTACCTACCGATACCAAGAAAGGAATATTTATGTGATAGATGCCACAAGAGTTATAAACATAAACAGTCACTTTACACACACAAAAAGTTCGAATGCGGCAAAGAACCTCAGTTTGCTTGCCCATTCGATTGCGGCAAGAAATTTAAATTGAAATCTCATATGCGTACGCATTTAAATAAAATCCATATTGAATATAAGACTAAATAAAATGTAGATTTTTGAAATTGTAATCAAATCTATAAAGGACTGAATGTAATAGTTATAGAAATTTTATTACCATATTTATGTTTATATATATAAAATTTATTTTTTATCGCATTTACAATTTTACGTTATAAATAAATAAAGTGTGAGTAAGTGTTAAAACCTAGGCACTTAGATTCAGCATCTCAGAGAGTATTGTATGCCAGAAGACACTCAATCAAATACAGCTTCAATACTTTTGAGAACACAGTGGCGTAGATTATTACAAAATAATATAGTTATTGAATACAAGTAACTAAATACGTCTAAAAGGTTTTATTTCAACATATCTTACATACAGATTTTCTGTACACAATTTGGGACGCTGAATCTGAGTGTGAAGTAAAGTGTTTTATCTTATGTATTAAAAAAGTGGCGGCTTGTGACTATTCAGACTTAGCTTAGTTTATTTGTGATAAATTTGTCTTGCTAGATTTTAGTTCAGCAGTTTAATTTTATAATTATAATGTTTTTAATAATACAGTATTATATTTCAATTAGACATCAAAACTTTCTTTATTATCCTGTGGCGTACGCAGGGGTTATGTTTTTTATTAAAACGATGAAATTTATTTTATTACAAAAGTTTTAAGAAAAATATTATTTATTAAATGAAATCATGAAAATTGTCGGAAGAAAATCGTTTGCATTAATCAAAATCTTAGAAAAAAACATTTATAGGAACTTGCAATAAACTATTTAGGTTATGAAATTGTGAATTTATAATGTTTATAGAGTTAAATTACGCATTTTTGTTCAAAATAAGTGATATTTTGAACAAAATGTATTAAAAACTTTTTTGCTGCAAAAAAAATGATTAAAAAACGAGTAAAATACCAATTCATTGCGAGAAATTTAAATAAAATAGTGCAGACAATCTACTTAAAGCAAGGAGATAAACAAATGATTAAAGTTGTTTTCAAATTACTTACATTTTTTTTTTAAAGATATATATTGGTTCCTGCAATTTTACGACGATAATTCTGTGCTTATAAATACAATATTGATTTTTATTAACTTTCTATTTTTGAAATCTGACTTTTGCCACACAAAACTCTTATGAAGTTCTGCTAACGTCTATGATTAAATTTTGAAATACAAAATCTTTAACTCCTTTGAAAGTTCACATCCACTCAGATGCAAAAAAAATTGTTTAATAAAACTTTTAGTGAGACCATCAGGATGTGGAAAAAAACAACATATGGTATTTATCAGTTTATTTAATGAACATTAATAAGCGAAAACAATGATGTACTTATACACGAAAGAAAATGTATTTTTGCAAAATAAACTTAACATAGATTAATAATGAAAATTTTAGTTAAATATGATTTCAATACTTTGCCTTTTCAAGCCTTAACTATAGCCTGCATACGGCGGCATATGCCACTAATTAGCTCATGAATATTATTTTGTGAAATATTTCTCCATTTTTCCTGAAGTGCCCAACGAAGCTTGTTTATTGTGGTTGGTGCACGTTTTTTAACACGCCTGCACAGCAAATCCCAAACATGTTTTATAGGATTTCCATGTGGGGTACATGCAGGTCAGTTGATTTTTTTAATTCTAACTGCAACCAAGTATTCTGTGCCGCACTTCGCAGAATGCGGTTTTGCGTTATCGCCGATAAATAGAGCAAATGGGACTACGTAATTTTTCAAAACTTTTTCAGTATACTTCTGTGCAGTCAGCGATCTTCTATCAATGACAATCAATTTGGTGCAGGCATCCATTGATATTCCTGCACATACTATCAGGGAATCTCCACCATGGCTAAGCCGGGGCTTAAAAGTGCTCTGCGCAAATTTTTTCCGTTTGTCTCCATACTCGTTCTCTTTTATCTGGCGAATGTAAGCAGAATCTAGACTTGTTAGTAAACAGTACATTCTTCCATTGTGCCAATGTTCAATTTAAATGTTTGCGAGTCTGATTACTCTGTGACGTGGCAGTAATTTTGGTCCATCTGCTGATCTACAAGATATTTAGCCAGCTTTTTGCAATCTTCGACGAACTGTCCACACACTCACAGCTGTACCACGAACCTCACAACCTTGTTTACGTCAGGACAAGCAAAATGCATTGGTCATAAACTTTTTTTAATTATTATGTATTAGATTAATGTTTTCAATTAAAAAATGTCATAATTTATTAAAATGTTTTACCAGAGGTGGGGTTTGAACCTGCTTCAAATTATGCGCGTAGATTTGAATTTGCTCAACTAAGTCAACTTTTGGGTTGTATTCAAAGAACTCTATTGTATACTATCATACAGTGGTAGACCTAGATTTGTGTGATTTGAGTTGATGTTATGGTAATTGTGATGGGTGTGAAGAATTGAAACATTAGTTATGTTGTTATACAAATTAAATACAATTTACCTACTACACAAGCTTCCTTTTTACTTGTTAAAAGATACATTATTTTTAAATTTTATAGAAGAGAATATTAAATGAGATGGACTACAATTTACAGATTTGAAGTTGCTATTTTAAAGAATGGTGATATTAATTAATAGATAGCGCTACAAGTTTTTCAATGTTTTATAACTTTGTCACAGTACTTTTTAATTTAGTGGAAAACTTGTTTGGGTAGAAGGATAATTTAGGCAGAAAACTTTGTATTTTTATTCCAAAAATCCAAATTTAGAACAAATTATGTATTTGTTCTAAATTTGGATTTTTTTGTGTGCAATTTTTGCAAACATTTTCAAACAATCGAATATTATAGTTTGTTTACAGTGCTAAGAAAATGAATGACGTAAATTCTTTTTGAAGATTTTATATAGTTTCGGAATGTAGTATATGGTGCTTGCGAAATATGTTAAGTTTTTTTGACAGTTTTAGCCTAGGCATTGGCTAGAAATGATCTTTTGATACTCTAAACAGTTATTTTGCAGCCTTGGTTAACAAATAAATATTAATACTGCCATCAATATTTAGTATACTAGAGGTAACAAAATTTAGATTTTAGAATATACCAGAGATTTTTCTAAACTAACGTCAACCATTCCTGATTAAGTATAATAGTTTCAACCACATGCCGTCACTTCAACTAGGTCTTGTTTTTATGTCATTAGAATGTTGCTACAAATATTCATATATTTATTTATTACCACAGTTTTTAGAATGTACATTTTTATAATTTATTTACAGGCAGCCTACTCTATGTTGTAATTAAACAATGTTTTAAAAAATGTGAAGCATACATAACATTAATTGTATACAAATATAAAACTTGTTAAATTATTTTAATAAAATAAATTGATAAATAAAATAATGTAAACGTTTTAATAATAAAACGTTCCTATAAAGGAAATGAATGTGAATTTGAACTATTTTTGATTTAATTAAACGTTGAGCAATATTAAACAATTATAAATAAACTTCGTTTTTTTTTATAAAACCATAAACTACTTGCTGATAAATAAACTTTTTTTTTTAATGTTTTTCTTCTGTTTTCTTGGTCAAAACTGGACTGGAAGCTGTTTATAGTCGTTTTATTTTATTATTAAAAATTGGTTTTTAGCATTTTTGAGTTAGTTTTTACATTAACTCAATAGCAGCATACCGAGTTTTTTTTTATTATGTAGATATTTGCTTTTAGTCAGCATGTACTGGACTGAAGATTGCTCTATTTCTGGTCTATTAGCTACCGATGATTCCACCATCCCCAAACTGTTGTTTTGTCTGGATTTAATTTACAGCTCTTGAACTTTTCCTGAATGCTCCCTAGCCCAAATACGGTTATTTTGTCTATTGACTTAGCAATTAAGCCAGAAATGAGGTATTAATGATGAACAAAATTTTGGTCAAAAACAGTGGGTCTTTTTCAAGCTTTTCAAGAGCTCAATGACCGAAGCGGTGACGGTTTGGAAGGTAGTTTGGGTTTAATTCTTGCATGAGTTGAATTTTGTATGCTTTTAAACCAAAATACTTACGCATTATACACCAAGTTGAACTATACGACAAGCCAAGCTGTTCAGAAAGGCGCCGAATTGATTGATCAGGTTCATCGCGTACACTGAGCTACCGATAGTACCGATACTATATTTTTTTACTACGTGCTGTATGTGGTTTATTTGGTTGCGTATTATCAAATAATAAAAAAAGAATTTCAAATTTTTTGGTTGGTTGGCTAATTAGACCATAAGTTGTTTTAAGCGCACGATACATATTCCTTGATCTTGACTTTTGTAATATAAGTCTAAGTATTTGCCTGCGTTACTGTTGGGTGGACTGTGTAGCCTAATAGTAGCGTTGTCGGTTTTATGCCCAATTAAAGAAAGAAAAGGCTAGGTTAGCTCCCTGCTTAAAGTAAAAAGTAGCTCAAGTTTACAAAACCAACGGCGCGACACGGAACAGGACTGATTTAACGACAACGATACACAACACATAGACAAAAGAATAAACAGAAATAGAGAAAACGCGTACTTAGATGCGCATGCTGGAATGTCTTAACTTGGAATGGCAGAGATAAAGAAATCCTCTTAGAAGTAAAGAAACACAAAATAAATGTTTGTGCAGTATCAGACATCAAACAAAAAGGCAATGGAGATACCATATATTTTGGTTGTATACTCAAGTACATCGGAAAGAAGACACATAAAAGAGCCAACGCAGGTGTAGGCATAAATATCAAATACAAACAAAACATACAGGACACACACTGCATAAACAAAAAAACCATAAGAGTAGTTCTAAACAAGAATGAAGAAGCTCTTGTAGCATTCTGTGCGCAAAACAAAATGCGAATAAACAACACCTACTTTGACCATAAACCTTAAAACAAAATAATTTGGTCTAACTCTAGAGGACAATCGTCTATGATAGACTACATAATATTGAATAGAAATGTATACCCATTCCAAATATCATATGTTCGGATTCTGACATCTGCATCTTTGTCTAAAAGAAGAAACTACAAGACATTTACGTGGATAAAATTAACATTGAACTAATTTGAGACAAAAGTATCGGAGATTTATACACACGGCGCATTAAGCAGATGTCTAACGGGAACATCAGACCAGGAGATAGCATTGAAACATTTTGAAACAAAGTAAAACACAACATAAATAAACCGTCGGAGGAAGCGCTAGGAATAAGGCAGGTAAACAAGAACGCAAAAATTAAAAATTACGAATACACTTTGGTTCTTGACGTAAATTCAAGAAATAGCAACAAAAAGAAAGCATACTTGCAGTACCTAAAAACAGAAAAGTGCAAGAATATGCTCAATATAAATCAGTTAGAAACAGGGTTTGTACGAGAATTAGAAAACTAAAAACTGAGTATTGAACCAACTTTACTGCATAAATGGAAAGAGACATATATGAATTTTAAACCAACGAATTTGCACAGTCACACATGATTAGTGAAGACACCTGGGCGCTATACTTTAAAACTTGTATCAAGAACAAAACAACACTGTAAATTACACTCTCAGAAAGATTAATCAAAAAGCTTTAAAACAGAAAAGCATTAGGCCTGAATGAGATACCGAATGAATTGCTCATGTACTAAGAAATCTTTAACACGGGGTCACCGTTAAAGGAAAATAAAAAAGAAACGACCTGAAAGCTACTGAGGAATAACACCGCTAAGCAGTATCATGAAACTATTTACCGGGATCATTGTATCTATCCTACTAGAATATTTATCAACAAGTCAAAAACCACAAGGCTTTAGGAAAAACAAATCAACTACTATTGCCATATTTGTTGTAAAACAGCTAGTGGAATAGTCAATAGAGTATTAAAAACCAGCATTTATTAACGTAACCTAACCAAAGCGTACAACAGAACCGAAGACTTAGCTATATGAACTGAAATTAGCCAGGCAGATTTACTAAGCTTTTTTTTATTTAACATCATTACGGATTGGATAATAATGACGTAAAAATATCCGGCCGAGGGTTTAGCATGAACGAAGGTAAGATAAAAGATAGTATGTTACGCTGATGACGCTGTGGTAATATCAGAAAACAAGAACAACTTACGGAAAATGGTACATGTGTTTTATCTGGCAGTCACTTATTATAATATGAAGATCTTGACACAGAAGACCAAATTACTAGTCACAGCCAAATAACCAATTTGCTGTAAATTAGCAGTAAATGATCAAATAATCGAACAAGCCATGACTTTCAAATATCTCGGAGTAGAAGTAACCGCAAATTAAGATCGAATACTGGAGGAAGAGACACTGCTGGATGTCAGTATTGCAAGACAATTAAGAGGTGAATTTGGAGAAAACAAGCCATCATAGGCTTAGTACGAGATGAAGAAGAAGAAGTGTAAGTCTTTTCATGACAATGCCTTGGTGCACACTTGATCTGGAATAAAATTTCTGCTGAAAAAAGTACTTCTAAATGTATAACTCAATATATAAACAGTAGGGTTTGTTTTGCGCAAAATGGTGATGGGGTCATGTGGATCGGAATAGCAGCTTTGGATCACCATACTTGGGAATTTATAAAACAAGTCATTAATATTTTTATTCTATTGAGAAAAACCAGACCTCATTATTTTTATAATTCCATTAATTTTAGAACAATATTTTAAAAAATTTTGCAAATATAATATAATGTACAAATTCGCTTTTATTCAATAAAGTTATTCGCATCATATTTGTTAAAAATTGTGTGACTTTGATTATATTTTAGATCCGAATTACTTATGTAAAGTGTATATTTGTACGAGATGTAATAGGAATTTTAAGTATTTGAAGACATTATTAATACATGTGGAGTGGAACCCCACGGCCGGATTGCAATTAGATGCTTTGTAAAAGAAAATCTCAAAAGACACATGCTGGACACATTGAAATTTGTTGTATGTATGTTTGTTTCTTTTTAATCATTAATAAATCTAATTGTAAATATTTTTTAGGGTTTTACTACACGTCAAGATTGCCACAGACAATATAAATTCCAAAGAAGTTTATGGGAGACATACGAAACGTTTATGTTAGAAACACGTTATTATATTTAAGTTATGTTAGTCTCATAGTTATTTGAATAAATTTTTTTGATTAAAAATGCTTATTATTTATATAATTTTTATAATTATTGCAATAGGAAGGAATGTACAATTGACACATTTTCAGGATCTCTGAGTTTGATAAAAAAAACTTTCTGCCTGCTCAAAATACGGTTTGAAATATTTACTTTTTATTTTAATATTAAAATGCTGACATTTTTTTTTATTATGCGCTAGAAATTATGTAAAGTTAATAATAATAAATATGACTAAAGTATTTTTTGTTATTATGCTAAATAAAAAATATTTTTCAGAACCTACGATTTGTAAGTGTGGAAGAACCTATAAATATAAATCATCACTATACACACATTTAAAATACGAATGTGGTAAGCCTAAAATGAGATGTGAATATCCAACTTGTACGTACGAAACATATCAGAAAGGCAACTTGAAGAATCATATGCATAGGCGTCATTTGAAAAAAGTGTCTACTGGGATGGAATATATAAATCAGTCAACAAATCAAGTTAGAAATGTAGAAAACACGTTTGCCACTCCAAACATTTTAAATAACATTGGTACAGATCAAAATACGATTAAACCAAATCTTGGCACTAGTGAAACAATTCAAAATAATATTGGGGTTCATCCAAATGTGAGCAAAACCATATTAGCTCATCATTCTAGATTATCATTATAATAGTATTAAAACTTGATGTTTGGTTATAAATGTATTTTTATATTAAACAATGTAAACCGCCATATAATTGATCTATAGCTTTTTGAGAATTGTGTATTGCTATATATGTTTTAATATGCAATTTTAGAATTAAAGTTTGAGTTAAGACTTATTTCAGTAATTTAAGGAATTTCTAATAGAATGTTTATATTAGTAGTATTTTATATTTTTGATATTTAAATTTGCTTTATAGTTTTATATCATCACTATTATTATGTAATGTTATTTTATTAATAATAAATATAGTATAATTTTTATTGTTTTAAATCTTTTTCTTGTATAACTTTTGTTTTTTAGTATTGTTTCAAAACTTTTTGAATATTTATTACGGTTTTCTAATTTTTTATTGTTCTTAATTTATTGGAGGAACAGTGTAAACACTATTATTAAGTATTCTTAAATTAGAGACGTAAGAGTGATTTTGGATCACTAAATCTGAAATTACTTGTGTCGAGGAACAATTTCCGTATAGTGTTTGTCTGCAGTTTTGTTTGTGCCGTGGCACTATTGTATGTAGACTAGCTCTACCAATGTTTTAAAAAGGTAAAGGTACAGAAAGATTGCTGCAAATAAAGCATATTTATAACAGAGACAACATATCAAACTGTTAAAATTAATAAGAAAATTGTTTTATGCAATCTCTTCATTTACTAAATTTGCAGATATTGTTTCGAATACAAAAACAGTGTCTTGTTACTGTGCACGAAATAATTCTTTAAAAAAATATTAACAAATATTTTTTTTATACATGAGTATTATTATTATTTTAGTATGACCAGGAAGTAACGCTGCTCTCTAGACCACTGCTTTATGCTTTTACATAATTTTCTGTGTGTGTGTGTGTGTCTATTGCAAGTGTTGTCAGACAATAATTCAAAATTTGTTTTTTGTATGTTTTCATATGAATTTGTTTTTACTACGTAACCTATAAAAGGAGTAATAAGTGTTTGGGAGGATTTAAAAATCTGCTTCTTAAAAAATAAAAAAAATATTAATGTTTACTTATATTTCAGATACTCCACACGTTTGCAATATGTGCTACAGAACCTATAAATATAAAACGTCTTTAATTTAATTTAATTAATCACTTGAGAGACGAATGCGGAAAAGTTCCTAAATATACTTGTAATATGTGCTGCTACAAATCAGCCAGGAAAGGGAATTATAGGAGACATCTTTATAATAGTCATAATATTATTGTTCCTAACGATAAACTATAAATTTGATTAATAAATAATTGTTATTCTTACAAAAAATTTATTATAATTTATAAAATTGTTACGTATTTCTACACATAGCGATTACAATTTGTAATCAAATTTACTTTGCTCAACCTGATGTACACTGAAGGTTCTTAGCATAATGGGATAACTGAAGTATTTATGACTAAAATGATATGGTGGTAACATTTATGAAATAAATATCTGTGAGGACCAAACTAAAGTTTTTTTTTATATTTAGGTTTTGTAAAATTGAAGATCAATATAATACAAGAGTAGTTCCAGAAGTATCTGACTTCACGTATAGATGACAGCAGTTGTTGAAGAATATGACTATGGTAGAAAGTACCAACTTTATAAAGCTCAAGTTTGAAGTTTGACGATGTTACTTTGACGCCATAACCTCAATTGCAATATCTTCACGACGCTGTTTTTGTTTTATAATGCACCCATTTTGCGCACAGTTTTTGCATGTTCAAATTTTTGGTTAATATGCAATTTTAAATCTGTTGTCTGCTAGTTTTTGTATTTTTATTCGATGGTCATTCAGTACCATTTTGTGGACATACTTTACCATTTTTGGCATGGTTACCTAATTTGGTTGACCACTGCGATATTTGTTTTGGCTTTGTTGAAATTCTGCTACCTAATATTTTACTATTATAAACGAAGGAGAAGTCTACTCCAAAGTAAAATCTAGCTTTGCTTTGATATTGGTTGGACTGAGGTTACGTAACAGTGATCAATTTTTTCCATGTTTACAAATTCACTGACAGCTGCCAAACAACGAAACATCGTAAAACTTTAAACTTGAGCTTTATAAGGTTGGTATTTTCTGCTGCTAGTCATTCTTTCTAACAACCACCATCTATACGTCAGGTTGAGTACTTCAGTTAGATATAATTGTTACATCCAAACGAATTTCAGTGTGAATCATGAGTGGGTAATAAGAAGTAATTCATATTTTGTTAAACCAACATCAATTTATATGTATTTTTTGTATTGTAATCAACTGTACAAGTAAAATATAGTTATATTTCAGATACTGCTCATATTTGCCAAATATGCTCAAAAGTATATAAACATAAATCGTCATTGCTTAATCATAGCAGATACGAATGTGGAAAGGATCCCAGATATACTTGCAAGATTTGTGATTTCAAAACGCCAAGGAAAGGAAATTATAGGAGACATCTTTACACTAGACACAATATTATAGTTCCAAATGATAAACTTTAAGTTAAATGTGTAGAAATAAATGTATTCAATATGTTTTACTGAAAACAAAAATGTATTGTTGTTAAATAAAATATACTTTCATGATTTTCTGAATTGAGATTGAATGGCTTTAGTTGAATTTTGTAATTTTTTTGCATTTTGTATTATATATTTCGATTGAATGGTAGCTCTAGGCGAGGTTTACTAAAATTTTGGAAGACATCTTGAGAAGGTTGGTTTGAGTAGATACAAATACAGTTGTTAGTTTATTTACACTATTTATTGCGCAGACTAGACTAAGCAGAAATAGCGAAAGGATTTTAAAAATTAATGGTCAGAATTCATAATCTTGTGCATTCTACATATTAGACTATTTAATAAACTGGGCTGAGTGGAGACTTGCAAATTTGATTCATAAGTTCTGCCTAAACAATTTAGTACAAAATTGCTACGAGTAAAAGAAGGCGTTTGACATCATCATAGCGAGCAATCAGCAAGACCTATCACTGCTAATGCACAACATAAACAAACAAAGGACAGCAAATGAACAGAGTTAAAACAAAATTTATGGTCATAAATCGTAATAACCAGGCAGGAGCTTCAATCGCGATAGGAGAGGAGATGATTGAAATAACTGAGTGCACAAGATACCTAGGCACACTGGTGAATAACAGATGAGGTCATCAACAGGAGATCAAAAGTATGGTAAACAAACCAGACAAGCATTTAAGAAATTACGCCCACTATTATGTAACAAGAACCTGAACTTAGAAATCTGCCTCAGGTTTGCCAAGTACTACGTCTGGCCAGTCTTATTGTATGGAGCTGAAACCTGAACAATAAAAGCAGCATCCATTATTAAGATCGATCGAGGCACTCGGTATGTGGATCTTGAGAAAAATGTTCCGAATCTTGGTTGACTACATTAGCAATGAACAAATTTTAAGAAGGGCGAGGTGGACAATTCTCTATTTAACCACATAAAACAGCTACTTAACGTCGCGTCGGCAGGCTGGGCTACTAGGCGAATGTTACAAAGTCAGGGCTACTCTATACTGTTCCATTATGGCTCTCTAGAGTAGATGTTGCCAAAAACAAAGCCAGATTAAGAAAACCGCTGCGTTTCTTGGTTATAAGAGTACTACTCCTAGTACTAGGTTCACGATGAGTCTCACTCATATTTTTACCGTAGATAATTTTTTTTTTTTAATTTTATTTATTTTAATTATTAAACGAAAGAATGGAAGAGACAAAGCACACACTAACGCAAAAGAATTTAAAAAAAAAGTTTGTTGCATTACTTTTATCATAACGATTGGTAGCATTGATGTTAGAAAGACAACGTCGAAGTGTAAGCTTTGTAATCATGAATAAGTATGAAGACTGAGGTATTAAGTAATAAAACAAACAAAACGCAAGACGCGGTTGTCATAATAAAGAAAACCTAAAGTTTTGGTGAGGAGTGCTTTTAGTTAGTAAAAACTCACCTGATCTATCTAGATAAAATAGTAAAAAGTTACTTATTAGGGTACTTTGCGACCGATTCTTTGACTAAATATTGCAAAGACTGATGTATGAAGTTGGATGGAACTGTTGAGTGAAAGAATATTAGAAAGAGGCGCAAAGTTTATACATTTGTGCGTACTTGTGTATACCGCTTCTATAGATGTATCTGTTTTTCTCACACAATAGCTATTGACTATCTGCTATTTTTGAAGATGGCACAATTCACTCAACGATGGAACTATGTACAGAAATATTGTAGATATACGTACAGTTTTTTTTAAATACACTAATTAGCACGAAAAACTTTTTACAAATTAGGAACTTTCTTCGTACGATGTACAACTCTGGATGAGTGCTTTTAAAGAAATTTTAGCTAAACCTATAACTGGACTTTTATGGTAGCTTTTTTTAGGGCTAAAATTATATTGAGCAAATTGCTCTTCTCGTTTTTTGTGAAAACAAATAAAATGCAAAAAATTCTACAAAGATTGCGTAGCATATTTATTTATGACAAAATATCTATACAAAATATTTTATCACTTTTTTTTTTCAATAAACCGGTTTGTTAGAATATAGATATCAAAAATTGCACAATAAAGCTATTTATAGCAAGAAACTCACAAGTATCGCGCAAGAAGTATGTTTACAGCATAAAATCTATAAAGAATTGTTTATAAAACCCTTCTGCTACACAAAACTGATCAAAAACGCTTAAAGAGTTTATTTGTTAAACCAAATTCTTTAAAAATTGCAAAAGTTTTATTGCCAAAAATTGACCAACATTGCGTAGAGATCTATTTATAATATAAAATTTATAAAAATTTGCTCGTAGAACGATTTTATTACACATTAAACGTTTAGAAAAGCAATTTATTGCGTGAAGTTCTTTAAACATTGCGCACAAAATTAAGGTCATTGGGAGATTCAGAGATTTAGACAAAAAACCAAAGGAACCATTTCTCTGAAATTTGTGATCTATAAAAGAATTGATTTTCGGTCTGGGACAGGAAGGCGCGCTGGTCTAATTCACCGAATGGTTGTTGGAAAAATAGACCTCTAAGGCAAACGTACGCTGTTTGTTACTCCAACGCATGATGGCGACTGAAACACAAGTAAACAAAACTTTAAGATTTCTTTTTTTTAACGAGACCACGCACATCTGTCTTGGACTCCTACCACTTTTAGAGCGCTCATTTCAAATAAGGAAGTTATTTTGCCACACCATGAATTCTACGAGGAATAACACTGTTTCAAGTACGTGAACATTGTTTTTTTCTGGTACAGTACTGTAGTAGTAGTACTTTTAAGGTTTTTTTATTCTGCCTTATTGATGGAATAACTCTACTCTACATTTGAAGAAAAATCCTTTAAATCTATTTTATTACAAAAAAACTGTATTGATTTATATTTTGAAGGTGAAATACTTTGAAGAAATGAAGACAACAGAAATAAATCCAGTCAATTAAATTAAAGGATTTTACTTAATTGTAAGATGCTCTTGCACATTTAGTTATTTTGAAATATATTAAATATTTTTGTCGAAACATTTGCTTATTAAATCGCCAAGCACCATATTTCATCATCAGTAAAAAGTATAAATTGCTTAGATTTGCTTATTGATTTTTTTTTTTATTATAAAATTATTTTTTTTTTTCAGATAATTTTGGTGTAATATGTACTGTTTGTGGTAAAATTTACAAGCACAAGGCATCATTATATAAACATATAAAACATGAATGTGGAAAAGAACCTAAATTTGTTTGTACTTTTGCAGATTGTACTTTTAAAGCTTATCAAAAATCAAATTTTATTAGACACCTGTTCGTGACACATAATTTATTGTATAATTGCTGAACTAATTGAAGAATATATAAATAAAATTAGTTTATTGTATTTTACTTCTACTTAATTATATAGGTTATTAATTCCAACTGCTACAAGTATGAAAAATTATGCTTTTATTGAATGTATAGTATTTCATATATTTAGTTTGACTTTAAAATGTGAATAAATTGTAATTAATTGTACATACTTTGGTGCTGTTGCGTTTATTGTTTCTTCTTCTGGTAATTAAAAATGAATTTGGTCACAAATGCATTACAAATATTGAAATTAGTATGTCGTGTCTCTACTTTGAAAATTGGGCGGCTGCAGTACAAAAATTAGTCATTTATTTATTCCATTGTTAGTCTTCAACAAAATTCACATTTTTAGTTATTTTATACAGGGCACAATTAAGTATATTGATGTGGTAGATTTTAACTTGATGGTTTTTTATTATGTATTACAATTATGTTTTTATTTCAGGTCCTGTTTTCTGCCAGTCTTGTAACAAAGTTTATAAACATAAAGCCTCCCTCTACAGGCATATGAAATATGAATGTGGAAAGACAGCTACAAAACTTGAACTTGTAAAATATGCATTGGATGATAAATTAAATGTGTTAATTAATAACATAGATAACATAGAGCAACATTATTTAGAGGAAGTAGCATCTAAAGATAGAGGACGTTGTGTTGTTTGCTATCAAAAAAATAAAACTAACTATGACCGGAATACTGCTCAAGCGAGAACCGTTCGTAGTAAATATAAATGTGTTAAATGCGTCAAATTTTATTGTTTAATTTGTTTTGGTACAACACATAACATAACACAACCAATGCATGAACAAATAGAAGAAAATCCATTTCTTCACTAATCTGGCTTCAAATATGTTTTTGTTGAATTTTTTGTTATTGGATGAAGCAATATAGCTGCTTTATATTTTTCACATCATGTTTGGAAGATTACAATCTTTCACAATACACTCACACTGACTATATTTGGCGTACACATTTAGTTATCTGTTATAAAACTTAAATATGTTATATAAAATATGTGTTAATAAATGTTTTCTAAACAATATTAAATATTTAATGTTAATTATAAAAAAGGTTTTACCTAATGGTAAAAAATATTACTTAAATTAATGTAAAGTTTTTTTTTTATTCCTTCCAATTTATTAGAACTATTTGATAAAATTTATCCTATAATATCTGAAATTTTGCTCGAATTTATTATAATTTACACATTTCTTTAATTTAACATTAATACACACTTTATCGAAGAAAAGATTAAAATGTTTTTTGGCGAGTGGAGATATTAAACTGCTAATTATATCAATGTATTTGTGATTAGAGCCTTCCATTTACACACACAGTGCCGCGTGCCATCGTTGTAGTATACAACAAACAAGCGTTTTGCTTAGATTGCATTGCTTAAAAAAGCCGTCTGACACGAGACTGATTTTAATATTACATTTAAAATTAAATGATGCGCGCGACGTGTTAGGTAGGTTTTGATGTAAGATATTCGACAAAAATTGCATAAACTTATATTATTTAATTTTGACATAAATATGTCTTTTATTTCTATATTTAGGTGATGCGCTGTGCACTGTTCTAAATTACATGCAAACTTAGATGTCGTCTATGTACAGGGTATTGTTAGTTGCCTAGATCCTGTACCTTCAAGACAGGGCTGCCAATCATACGGTTTCGACCGTATTTTTACGGTCCTGTCACCCAAAATACGGTTTACGGTTCAAAGGTCGGACCGTACTAAGAAAATACGGTTTGTGTTAAAATAAATAAAAATAATAGATATTGTTAACAAACAATGAGTTTGTTTAGCTCTTTATACATTAATGAAATGAGCCTAATTGAATTGAGGAATTTTAGGACTTTTATTAATTATATATACACAAATAAAAAAATTTACGGTCTTAAGAACAAAAAAGGTTCACTCGGAGCACACTGTACGGTCTTGGCGTGTTTTAGAGTTGGCAACCCTGCTTCTAGGTCAAATAATGTAAACAATGAGTCAAATACTGGTAAAATGGCAGCGGCTATGTCTAGCAGTTTTGTGCAGGTTGATATCGCTTCTACTCTACTTTACTTTATTGATCAAAACTTACCTAACTAGACGCGCGCATTATTTAATATTAAAATCAGTCTCGTGTCAGACGGCTCTTAGTTAAATTTTTAATTGTGATGTGTTGTTATTGTTCAATGTGCCAAATTAGTGATGATAGTTATGTATCCTGAATTCCGTGTGTGACATATATTTCACATCTTTTCCTACAGTACAATCTGGTAAGCGTACCAATGCTTCATTATACTTTTAGCAATTAAGCTATATAATAGATGTTTACTGAATATTGCTACGTCAACGCTGTTTGCGTTTGCTGCAATATTTATTACAATTTTCACCAGTGGCGTAACTCAGTGGGTTTAAATTTTTTTTTTTTTAAATTTGATTTTATTGTTTTATTAAAACCTTAGTTGTTTTCTGGCGAGCTTACTACAGTTATTTAAAAAAAACATTTTTTAAATGTATTTTATGATTTCACACTTACGAAATTTGTAATTTTTGTGTATATAAATAGATACAAGGGTGGAGTGAAATATTCCTGGCCTGTATAAGAAAACTAAACTTTGTTGGGTTGGTTTGTGTTTATTTTTTAACATTTAGGTCTACATACTTGTTCCAACTATGTTCTAAGTTGTAGTTGTCGATGGTTTCAAAAAAGTAATTTAAAGCGTTTATGACTTCATTAATCTTGAAAAACGAAATAATCGTTGGGCTTGTGCATACGCATCTTACAAAGACGAAAACAAGTTACTTAGAAAATAAAAGTAACTTGCACATTACAGTTAGTACTACTAATACTGCAACATTGAAAAAATAAAATTGAAAAATGTGGTTTCAATTTTATTTTTTCAATGTTGCAGTATTAGTAGTACTAACTGTAATGTGCAAGTTACTTTTATTTTCTAAGTAACTTGTTTTCGTTTTTGTAAGACGTGTATGCACAAGCCCAACGATTATTTCGTTTTTCAAGATTAATATTTAATCACTTGTGTCATGTATTAATGGACATTTGTTCTAATGTTTATGACTTCATTATAGTTAGTAAATCTGTTTCCACCGAACCACTTTTTAAGATTTGAAAACAAATGATAGTTGCACGGGGCTAAATCTGGTAAACATGGTGAGTGGCGAGGCAATTTGAACTTTAGTTGGTGGATTTTAGCTATGTGAACCGGGGCATTGTCTTTATGAAAGAGCACTTTCTTTTTTGCTAAATGTGGCCGTTTTCTCTTAATTTCTTTGGCTAATTTTTACAATAAGTTAGCAATATACATTACATTAAATATTGATGGTTTTTCCTTCCTTTGACATTCAATAAAAATTATCTTAAGTGCATCTCAAAAAACTGTTGCCATAACCTTGTGAGCCGATGCAACTGTGTTTCCTGCTTTGGAGCTGATTTTTTTTTTCGATTCTTTGTTAAACTGTTGTGTGGTTTCAGGAGTGTAGTGATGGATTCAAGTCTCATTAACAGTAATAAATTGGCGTTTCTGCTATTTCTCTCACCTTCACTCAGCGGTCTGTCAAAACGGTTTTGCGGATTTTTTCAATCATTTCTGGCGTAGTCACCTTGATAGGCTGTCCACTGCGTAGTTTGTTACTGGTGCTTGTCTGACCCATTTTAAGTTCAGCAAACCACTGTTTAACCGTTGTATTTGATGGAGAAGAGTCACTTTTTTGAGCTGGACGACTCCGAACTGCCTAGATCGTATAATAAGAATATTTTATATTTTTGTTACTGTATAATTAATTGAGACTTAGTTGTGGCTCAAATAAAGATGTATTACATCAGACAAGTGCATTGTTGAAATTCTACACAGTTTGAAAATTGTATTTGTTACTTGTTACAGACTTTTATGAAACAGCATTCATTTTGTTATAATTGGAAACCTACATTTTGTTGTGGTTTTTTACTTAACAGGTTATAATGTCTTTAAGCCCTATTGTTGTGTCAAGAATTATAGCGTTGATTGAAGGTGGGCAAGGAAAACGTGAAACTGCAAAGACTGTTGGTAAAAGCCTTTGCTCTAAACAAAAGGTGTATCAGCGTTACTTGGATACTGGCCTGATAATCAGAAATCAGGATCCAGGCAAAAAAAGTCGTTACGAACAAAAATGACCGTTTTTTGGTGTCCACAAGTTTGCGGAATAAAATAGCTTCTGCAGTTTATTTACGAAATCAACTCTATGAAGTTAGAGATGTAAATTTTAGTGAATAGACCGTTAGGAGAAGGCTTTGGGGTGCTGTATTGTCTTGTAGAAAGTTAGTTACAGGTATACCTTTACAACGTCGACATCGTGTTGCAAGATTAGCTTTTGCCCGAAATCACCGGGCATGGAATAATAGGGACTGGTGCAGGGTACTGTTTTCAGATGAGTTGTGCTTTTGCTTTAATGAACCAAACGGATATCGGAAAGTGTGGAGAAGACGCGGAGAAAGATACGCTTTAGTTTGTATTGATGAGCGACTTGGCCGTGGGTCGCTTATGGTTTGGGCAGGAATTTCTACCGAAGCACGCACAAAGTTGTTCTTTATAGAGAATGGATCCCTGACAGATTTCAGATACATTATGGAGGACTTGAAGATTATGTAATGCTTTTTATGACAACTATGGGCGAGCGCGGCATTTTTATGCAAGATAATGCTAGACTTTACGTAGTCAGAGTTGTCATAGGTTATCTGGATGAAGTAAAAATTTTGTTGTTTGATTGTCTAGCTTTTAGCCTGGACATGAATCTCATAGAGCTAGACTGGGACGAGTTGGGACGACGTATCCGAAGCTTTATGAAACGCTCAGGAATTGAATATTATTGACCAAAATGTGATCCTAAAGCATTTCTCGTCGACTTTAAGCAGTCATTAATGCAAGAGCGGGTAATACTTGTTATTAGTGATAACTTTTTTTTCATATTTTTTGTTCTATATTAGTCGAACTTCGTCTGAACTGTAAATTTGTGATATTTCTAAAATTCGCAATAAAAACAATAAATATGCTTTACGATTCAACATGAATTCTTAATTTAGTGTGCAAAATACAATTGTTTACAACTTGCTAACATTAAAACAAAAAAAAGTCAAGTGGCCTCTAATTTTTGCTCACCATTGTATATTTTTTACTAAATTGTGTAAGTAGTTTAATAACTAAATAAAAAAATACGTTATTGGTTTGCTATTGTGATGTATGTATTTAATACAGACGATGTTTTATGACATTTAATATGCTCTAAACAAATCTATTTGATGAGCGAAAATAAGATGAAACAATATTGTAAATTTGTATATTTATGATTAGTTAATAGATGTATGGGTCCAAATCATTGTTAAACGTTCATTAATGTATATTTATCATTGCTTAACTAGTGTAGTTGGGTGTAGTTTATAGTTATTTAATTTGAGTGGCTTTTAGGAAACAAGTATTGTTAGTTAGTTGGTAAGTATAATAGAATATGTTGTGTGTATATGCCAGTGGTCCTACACTTGTTTATTTCTTTTTTGTATTTTAGAATAGTAGCATTCGAAAAATACATGGGCATAGAAGTTTTGTTACCTGAATACTGTACTGTACTGTACTGTAAATAGCTACCATAAATTATGTTTTGTCTGCAATTTACCAAAACTATCTGTTTTGGCTCTAAAATGCGGGCCGAATCAGTTATAGTGTATCAAGAGCTATAAATAGGCTGCTAAAGTACTTTGGCACGAGTTACACTCAATATTTTTTTCTCTGTCTCAAATAAAAACACTGTTTCAGACAATTTTAAAAATTATTGTAATCTGTCACTACTGTCAGATTTTAAAGTAAGACGTAATGTGAAATTGTGATTTACAGCCAATTAAATGCCGCAAATACTTTTGAATCTTTAAATGTGTTTGACCTGCATTTTAGGGCCAAAGAAGATGGTTTTGGTAGAGACAGGCAAAAAAGTTTTGCGGTATTTGTTTGGTTGTAAATCACGATGTTACATGTCATAACCTAAAAATCTGACGGTATTGACAAATTATAATAAACATTTTTAAAACATTTTTATTTGGGGCAGGCAAAAAACATTAACTGTAACTTGTTCCAAAATGCTTTAACAGCTCTTTGCTTTTAACGGCTCTTACTCGCTTTGATCTTATGTTCTTCTAAAAGCGGCGAATTGATATTATTGATAGTTTTTGGGCTACAAGGCACGTGAGCATCATGTTGATGTTGGACAAATGAGTTGAGAGCTTTTCAACTCTACCATTGTACATTACCATTGAGGTGACATAATATAAAAAACTTGACACACGAACATCATAGTGTTTAAAATTATTTGTGTAGTAGTGAACTATAACTTAAAACTAAGCGCTTCATTTTCTAAAATTTAAACATTATTCTCTATGTACTACTTGGTCATTTTTTCTAGTGATATATTATGCTTACTCATACTTTTTTTTATTCTTGCTTTTTTTTGTTATATAGAGTAGAATTATATTAAGGAAATATTTGATCAGCATATCCTTACAAATTCAGATGGAGAAAAAAGCAAATTAAAACATATTTTGGACACACTGGTTTGTTGTTGATTATAATTTCACCTATTTGATAAAATCCAAACTTATTATTACTGATTAGCGTGCATGCATTGTAACTAATAAATAGATTAACATGCGAGATGCTAGAATTACCTGCACTATCCATTCCAATCATATGAATTCAACAAACTATATTGTAAAATTTATAATAGCATATTAAGTAATTAATTAGATTCTCTAAAAAAATAAATTAACTTTACATTTTTATGTTTTAGGATCATCAGGATTCATTGTAAACTCAGATGGGCGTTTTGAATGTTTAGTGTGTCATCATTCTTATAAGCATAGAAACAACTTATCAAGACATAAACGTTTTGAATGCGGTGTAGAACGTTCGTTTAAATGTGGCGTTTGCTGGAAATCTTTTCGGCATAAGGCTCACTTGATCTCGCATTCAATGGTGCATCAAAAGCCTGCTATTATTTAATGTGAAAATAATAAGGTTTATCTATGATTATTAAATAATGGTAACTAATTTTGTGCATAATGGCATGTAGTTATTAATTATCGCAATGATTGCGGATGACGATACATAATAAAAAGTACTCATATTTGTGAAATAAAAATATTTATTGATAAAATTTTACATTATGAAATAGTCACAGATAAAGTATACTGTTCTACTTGCGTGCAATGGATTATATAGTGGAGTGGTTATGACTCATAATTCACTTTTGTGAATAATATCTACAATTACCCGCTTAAATAAACAATATACTCTGATTTGTAGAGTAAAATAAATTAGAGAAACACACATACATGATTGGATTAGCTATTTTGACTACATTCTGCTAATACTATATAATTTGTAAACCGATGAAATGTATTTCTCTAAATAATTCTCTCTAAGTATGTAAAACTTAACTAGCCATTATAAACAATAAATGAATTAATGATCAAATTCTGTTTTTATACTATATTTAAGATTTAGTATCATAATAATAGATCTATTTTATTATATTTTTTTAAATTTATAATTTATGTGGAGCACACTAGGCTTCATTCTATCTAAATATTTTTCCTTTTTTTTCTTTATTTAGTTCAATTTTTATACGTCTCAATTAATTTATTATTTTTTTCAGATGTAGAATATGTACTGATTAATCAAGAACCGTATTTTTGTGATAAGTGCAATAATGCTTACAAATACAAAGGATCTCTACAGCGACACCAAAAATTTGAATGCGGAGTGGCACGACAATTTGAATGTAATGTTTGTGGAAAACGTTTTAAACAAATTAGTCATTTGAGAGTTCATATTGCAAGACAAGGTCATCATTCATAAGTGTTGATTAAGTTTTTGTTACTACCATACAGATATTTATTTAACCTTAGTTTGAAAAATATTAGAATAGTATGTTTTTATAATAAATACTATTTAAAATATTTAACACAATCAGAAAAATGTATAAATGGTTTTTGAATTTATAATATTATTTATATACGTTTTATAAGGATTGCTTAGTAAAGTTTTGTAGAATGAAAAACTTGTTTAATGTTTTGATCAAAATCTGTTTTTACTTATAATTCGTAAATGTTTGTGTTATTTGCGAATTTTAATTTTGCTTATAATCCGCTCTTGATGTGATTTAAATTAATAAATTGTTGATAATAAATCTATTTAAAAAGCAAAATGTGTTTAATGTTTGAAATATAAAATATTTGGATTGGGAACATGTTTTAACCCAAGTCAAATGGTTTTTATTAATATAGTCAGCTACAAAAAGATTTTGTGAACCATAAAAGCTGATTTATTTGGTGGTCGGGATTCGAATAGCATTTGTATTAATTAAAAATGTCAGTTTCAAGCGGTAGCTAACCGAAATGATGAAACACAATGTTTCAATAACAAAGATGTTTGCTTGATGATACCGGATATGGCTCAGTCCATATGAGAAACTTGGTAAAACTAGAGATTTTTCTTAGCCTTTATTTACTCTATTGTTGATGCCTTTTTTATGTTTGATTGTCCTTTACAGTCCTCGTCCACTTTTTTGATGTTCTATCCATTTTATTTGGGGTCTTTTTAAGTTTTTTTAAGTTTCTAGAGGTTATTCTGTGTGACCACCGTTATTTACTTTGTCGTTCCACATGTCCAGCCCATCTCCACCTAAGGCGTACTGTGTGTGCTGCACGATGTCTTGTACTTTTATTATAGCCGAGATGTCACTACTGCGCTTGGCTGGGTAACTCTCGGTTATTCTGATGCAATAGGTAGAAGCGGGCAGAATGCAGCTTTCATATACGTTTTTTTTTTTATATAGCCGGACCTCTTCGTCTTTCATGATGAAGCTTAATCTATCAGAAACAGTCCAAGCTAGTTGATTTTTTTCGCCGATCTTGATTGTATAGCCATGTATATTAACTTTTTTCATTGTATTGCTGTCTATAGTTACGTTTTGTTTTTAACTACTTATTTTATTTTGTTCTATTTAGGTTTATTTTTAGCTTTATTTTGTTTGACACTTTATTTAAATCTTGAAGCATATTTCTGAAATCTTTCATGTTAGTACTCACTAAGACTATATCGTATGCGAATCTCAAGTGGCTTAGATATATGCCATCAATATTCATATTTTTTTCGTTCCAACCCAGTTGCTTGAATACTTTTTTTAGTGCTACGGAGCAAATTTTGGGTGAGATGTGTCACCTTGGCTAACACCTTTGCTAAGAGTTATTTTTTTGGTGCACAGATCAACCCTCACTCTCTTTTTTTTTGTTAGGCGCCAGTTGTTTTTTTAATTATATTTAAGTAAGCATCATGTCGATGTTGGCGAGGTTAAAAAATTGATGTGGTCGACAGCTTTTTGTTGTCGCTACGTTTTCACTTCTTTGTTTGCTATTGCTACATAACGGTGGGTAGATGGACAATAGAATGCAACAGGTTTTTTTATCTTAATCATCTGCTTTAGTTTAGTAATTTGCGTTTTTTTATTTACATTTTTTGTGTAGGATTAGCAATGTTCCCATAGTTTTGAGTAGAGTGTTTCTAACTATTTTTATTATTTCCAATGTTATGTTGTATTCTCTTGGGGTTTTTTTGTTTTATTAAGGCATGTCTGATTTTTGATGCCGTTATTTTGGGCATATCTTCTAAGTCAGTATTTAAAATATGCTTTGTTGAATCTGCTGGTTCTGGTATGAACATGGATGGTATGTATATATATATATATATATATATTTAATGTTTTCATTAAGTTACTGTTGTGCAATCAGTGGAGGAGCTAATTGTAAGCAAGGGTTTAATAAAAAAAAATTAGGGAGTCTCTGAGGTGACCTTTTTGAATGTGCGTGCAAAAATTTTTAGGGGTCTTAGCAACGGCGCTGTATGCAAACAAATAGTTTAAATTGTATTTATTTTATGTTCAGATCTTAGACCATATATACTTATAGACACGCGCTTTGCCGATAGGTACATGTAATGTCAGTTGTGGGCAAGAAACCGCATATACTTATGAGATTTGGTGTTTTATTATAAAAACACATTTTTACGAACTTGTTCTACCAAAATGTCTATGAATCTTGTATATGGCACTTGGCAAATGTTTTTTTTTTTTAATTAATTAATTAAGAAATTATTATTTATGTTACACAAATATTGAATTTTATAGTACAATCAAATTAATTGACAATTGATATTTATTGTTGCAGAAAGTTTTGAATTAAAAATTTTCATAAGCTTGTTGGAAACATTTGTGTATAATAAAATTGTGGGCATAGAACATTGTTATGTTGGCTTCACCATGCAATAAGCGGTAATATGCTTCAGATACAATAAATTAAATAAATTTCAGTTAGCTGTATTAATAATAATACTGACCGCGTGCATATTGGGCAAAAAAAGACTAAACCATACAGCCATTTTAGGTTGACTCATGGAATGTAAGAAATGTGAGCGTAAGAAAAGACTAACAAAACCTAAAGCCTATTAAGTTAGCCAAGCTAAAGTATCCGCTCTATAAACACTCTCTTCTAACACGTGTACGTTCTTAGATTATTGCGTGTATTTTGTATGTAAAGATCTATTTATTTTGTATATTGATTAATATTAAAAATGAAATATTTATTAGTAGTAAATAAAAATTACAAAATAAATTTATTCTTAATTTTATATTACTAAACCTATCTATCTAATCAAAACTTATTTACAGCGTAATCACATTAATAATATAAATTAACTGAACTGCATCCCATTAGTTACTATAAACTAATTCAACTGAAACAATGCATGACTATGTAATAATTAGTTTTTTGTATCGATCAATAAAATACTACTTTATATTTTTCAGGTTATTATGTAAATAGAGACGGACGATTTGAATGCGTGAAATGCGGCCACACTTATAAACACAAAACAACATTTCAACGGCACCAAAAATACGAGTGTGGTATTGCCCCGCAATTTGTATGTAATTATTGCTTCAAACGTTTTAGACAGAAAAATCAATTGAAAATACATTATAAATTAGTTCATATATAAAATTGTAAATGTGACAATAAAGAACAAAAACTTCTTTCATTGCTTTACTTAGTAGTATTTGCTTGAGCACGATTTGTTTTTTTTTTATTACTTAATTTAATTTATTTTATAGCAATATTTTATTTTCAGATCTTACTGATTATTTTATCAATGAAGCAGGACGTTTTCAATGTCCTAAATGTGGGCGGTCGTATAAACGCAAGGATCATTATATACGGCATAAGAAGCTTCAATGTGGTGTTGAACCACAATTTAAATGTCAACTTTGTTCTAAAATGTTTAGATATAAACATGATTTAAAATTGCATTGTGCAATGAAACATGGTTCAATACAGCAGTAGTTATTTTATATTTATTTGTTTATTTTAACAGCTTTTTAGAATTTTTTCTGAATTTATAGTTGACTGCAAATGAGTGAACGGCATTATACGATATATACGAAAATAGTAGTACACAATATTTTTTTGCAATTCAGTTATTACAATATTACAATAAAAATAATATTGATTGAGATGGAGGATATAGTAGACTATTTTTTATGCATGTGCTTGATGGTGCCACTGCATCTTAGTTTATTTAACACATTTTTAAAATTAAGGTTTTTACACCTGGATATTTGCATATGAAAGACTGAATATAACCTAATGAACCTGTATCTTAGATACGGATTTGCTGGAATATCAAGCTGCAGAAGTATTGCAATATAGAGTTAAAGAGTTCTACAGGGTCTATTATGAAAGTAATGCGCATGCTTTTATTGTGACGCGATTATCCATTCCAGCCTGGTAAAACCGGTCGGGAAATGTGGTGGAAGATCTGTCCTTCTAACGCAGCCGGTCGCCAACTTGCTCCGACTTTCTGAGCGGGAAAGATGTGGCTTTCGAGTACGACCCAGAACCGAAAAGGCACAAAAAATTATCTCCCCGCTTCAAGAAAGCGCGAATGAGCAAGTTTTGCATCAAAACGATGCTCATTATCTTTTTGACGTCTATAGCATTGTCTATTTTGAGTTTGTATTGCAAAGAGAAACTGTCAACTCAACTTTTTACTTCAAGGTGCTCAAAAGATTGAACCGCTGGATTGCGCGCGTGAGGACCGACATCAAAGACACGGTCAAGCTTCACCATGACAATGACGTTATTGTTACCAACTTTCTGGCCCAAAGCAACACCTCAGTGGTTCCCCAGCTCCCCTACAGTCCTGACTTGGTTCCGTGCAATTTTTTTTGTTTTCTGAACTGAAGAGAGAGCTGAAAGATAAACATTTGAAGTCGTGGAAAACATCCAAAAGCATGTTACAGTGTTATTAAAAGATATTTCTGTCGAGGAGTTTCTGGGTGCCTTCCAGGCGTAGCAGACACGTCTCCGAAAGTGTATTGATGCAAGCAGAGAGTATTTTGAAGAATTTTAAGCATTTGTAGATAATGCGCGTTACTT
The DNA here is from genome assembly GCA_963932245.1 of Tachinus rufipes. Lineage (NCBI taxonomy): Eukaryota > Metazoa > Arthropoda > Insecta > Coleoptera > Staphylinidae > Tachinus > Tachinus rufipes. Next base: position 31,458,856 of record OZ010742.1, on the reverse strand, counting down.
TCATAATGGACTAGAAATAATAACTAGAAATTCCAAGCTGCCGTTTAAACTATGTATAAGCAGCGTACATTTCTCGGTATCTCCGTTTTTGTTGCACCATGACGTTTCTCTATCAACTACAACGTATAGCCGCTCGATCATTAGTAGAAAGAGGAAGAGGGTATAGTGTTGTGCGACAATAACAGAGATACTGAGATTGTACGGCAAAACGCTGGCTTGGAATCTCTAGTTATAGAACTCTTTGTATAGAATGCGTAGCACAGATTTGCACGAAAAGTTCCATTTAGACATACGTACTTTTGAACAGTATGCCAGATACGGAATCTACATGTAAAGAAGATTTAAAACAATGTTTGTCTATTTTTAAATAAATACACTGTCACTTTTCAACACTAGTGACAAAAACGTCAAAACTGAATTATAAAAATAAATATTGTGTACAAACATATTTTTTATATTTTCTATTTTTATTTTATAAAATCCTTTTATATTATTCATATTAATAAGGTAATGATTTTATTTTATTTATTTATTTTATTTTATTTTTACATACATGTTTCGATGAGTGAGATCATCATTTTCAATGTATTTATTGTATATAATATTTCAAAGTTTGAAATATTATATACAATAAATACATTGAAAATGATGATCTCACTCATCGAAACATGTATGTAAAAATAAAATAAAATAAATAAATAAAATAAAATCATTACCTTATTAATATGAATAATACAAACATATTGTTATTGTGATTATTTTATGGCTTTTAATATTGCTTTAGTTACCAATTTTTTGCAATAGTTTTTGGTTTAAACAAGGATTGTAATTGTTTGTTATAATAAAAGTGTTATTGCGAAATGGTATTATGTGAAGTATTAACCTATCCAAATATGTAAACCTGGCACCAATCTTATAGCATTTTTTTAACCACTATTCTTTTGTCTTTTGAAGTCTTTGAAAGGGTAATTTTTATCTTTTGGGTTTACTGTGTCTTGTGTTACATTTAGGTCTACAAACTGTTTTTTTTTTTTTTTAATACTGTATAAAGCTTTACTTCAAGTGAAAGCGGTTTTTGCGGCTACCTGATACTCTGCAATTTAAGTTTTATGATTATTTTACGTACTATCAATTTTTGTCGAAATATTGAACGAAAAAGCAGAAATTAATTTTTTGATGTTTTTTTTTTTTGTTTTTTGTGATATATATATATAAGAATATTGATTATCAAACTTGTAGAGAATACTAATACATATAGTGGTAGTTTTAACCTCTGCCGTCGGTGATTAGCTCTTGCAGCAGAAATAGACCGACGTTAAATGAATGAATTAAAAAGATATTGCTACAATGTGCTTTTTTAGATGAAAATGATCTTTACATTAAAAAATTTCTGGCATTTCAGCTGTTTTGAACGTTTCAGAACGATCGTACATATTTTGAAACCAATCTTGTAAAATTATGATTATTTTATTTGCACAAATCCTTTTATTAAACACGTTTACGTGGCCAAAAAGAAAGCTGGTCAGATTTGTTTAGAGGTGAGTGTGAAGAGAAGACTTAAGGATTATTAGCGTATGTTAGAATTAGTGGATTTAGTGAGTGTTCACAGTCTTTTTTTTTCAGTTCTTCATCCAATCCGGATGTTCACAATAATTACTTTATTTACTGCTGCGCAAAAAAGTTCAGTGGTGGTCAAGTTAAACCAATTTTTTAGGTTTATTTTTAATAAAGTGGCCAAGATATTGGAGTTTTTGTGTTTTATTATGTTGAGTTTTTCTTTTCCTTCTGCATTCTGTGGAAAATCTTGGCGTTTGTTATGTGATTTTTCCACAAGCTTTGTTTGACTTATTGACCTGGTTAGTGTCCATGATTCCGTTCCATTGAAAATAACTGACAAAAATAAAATCATAACTCTCATTTTTGTATTTATTGTTAGATAGTTCGTGGCTTTTTAGTAGATAAAAAAATATTTTTTGTGAATGATTTAATTGATCTTTAAGAGAAGTGCTGAGATATGTATATTTGCTTACAATCACAATGGGTTTTTGATTGACGATGAGATGACAGTTTGCAATATGAGATTTATTTATGATCATAAATTTTATTTTTTTTTTAAATATTAATATTTTTTTTGCTACTTTCTGTCATCTTATTCATGAGATGTAGTAGTTTCTCTATGCTGTCAGCACATACATTACCGTATTGTTTGCGTACCTTATGTTATTTATTATTTTACGGATTATCTTTAAGGTTTTCTAGAGCCTCTCTAAATATATATTCTGAAGAGATATTAAATATTAATGGAGTATACAGCCTTGTCTTATTCCTTGTAGAATTTATACTTTTTCTATTCTTACCACGGCTTCTTCTGATGTTGTACATTGTCAAAGGCTTTCCGGTAGTCGATTAAACAAGCAAATATGTCTCAGTTTATATTTTCATATTGTTGAAACAATTCTACTGTACGAGCTACAAAATATGTAAATGAAAGCAATGTTTGCATTGCCACAAAGTGAATTTGAGCCGGAAAAACCCTAAGAAAAGTAAATCGTTTTTTTTGCAGAAGTAATTACTGATTTACTTAAATTGCAGATAAGCAGACGAAAAGTAATTAAATCAGTATTGTAAAAATTAAGTAAAGAGAGTATTGCACAACAAATTTGGTTTTTGTAAATCTTGGAGCGTTGCAGGAGCTTAGTGCTATCAAGAATGCAATTTGCGTGTGCATATACAACCAGTGTTCTACTATCTGCGGGTTGTTTTGAAAGTTTTTATATTGGATTTTGACTATTTTATCGTAATCTAATTGCATTTGTTTTTGGTTCTGCTATACTTTTAATATTTTTTGATGTATTAGGCTTACCACATTTGTTCTTCATCTTACAATGATTACGTTAATCTTTGTTTCACAAAAGTTCAGTTAGTTTGAATTCTGTGTCTGTACTTTTTTCAAAAAAAATTTATGTAGCATCACTGATGCATTTGAATTCTATGGACCTACTCTTTTGGTGTAATACATACATTATAGTTAGAGTTATGGGATATTACCATAGAATATATTTAGATAGGAAAGAGTTTTCTTCTACTAACTTACGTTGCGGTATTGTGAACAACATATGATTCACAAAATTGACAAATCTCCTGCTAAAAGCTACCAAATTGTTTATTGATGTAATTGTATTATAAAAATCTAAAAATGCAAATTTGCGATAATAACATTTTATTTCAATTGCGCCTGTTGATTTTTCATTCATATCATAGAGAAATATTGAGTTGAGAAATTTGTGATCATATGTCATTAGTTTGATTGTTTGTAAAGTATAGTCATGATTTTTAGTACAATCTTCTTTTTCAAAAAAGTATAATTGAATTAATAATAAAACCAAGTAGTCTAATAAAATATAGTAATAGTAATTTAGTAATGTTGTCTGGTAAGGTTTTTAAGAAGTGGGAGTAGAATCATATCAAATGAATTTCTAATTAATAAAATTACTTTTATTTTTCAGGTTTTAACGACTATTTTATAAATGATTCGGGGCGATACCAATGTCCAATGTGTAATCGATCTTACAAGCGCAGGGAACATTACATTCGCCACAAAAAGCAACAATGTGGAGTTGATCCTTTATTTCAATGCAATATCTGTGCAAGACGGTTTAGATACAAACATGAACTAAAAATACATGACGCTATGTGGCATAAAGATCCAATTCGGACATATGGAGAAAATGTATAATATTTTAAATTAAATTAATTTTAAAGACTATTCCAATTATTAAAAAAATCTGTGTTATGACTCGAAAGAGCCATTGTTATAATTCTACCAAGTTTTTTGTTAGATTGCAAATGACTTAAATAAATTTTAGAAAATTTTGTTGTTTTAATATTTTGTCACTCATCTAAATTAATTTATTTATTTATGTTGTGTAATGCAAGTAAGTTTAACAGTAAACTAAAATAATTTGCATGCATTGTGTAAAGTTTATTCTAAAAATTGATTACTTTCAGATAATTTGAGTTTTATTAACGCTGATGGAAGATATGAATGTATACAATGTGGAAAGTCTTACATACGGAAATCGCATTGGACGCGTCATCGGAAATATGAATGTGGAGTTGAACCTCGGTTTTCATGTTCACTTTGCGAAAAAAGGTTCAAGCACAAGAAAGACCTTAAAGTTCATTATGTTGGTAAACATAGAACAAATAATTTGAAATGTTAATGAGTTATTTATTTATTGCATCAGTGATCGAATGGGTTGTAGTAAACCAAATACTCAATTATTGATTTTGTATCAATATTATAATTAATAAGAACGTACAGATTTTATTGTATTTCAAGATGCACTTATGCGATTTATACACAATGTAAAGGTTATTTTTTGCAACCTATTTCCATTGCTTTACGAATGATATTCTGCAGATTTTATATCATTGAGAATGTTGTACTTTCTGTCCTTCTGTCTGATTGTTTTAAGTTAATATAAAATTTATTTTTTTTATTTTTTGTGATCTTTGTCTGCCTTTTATTGACTGACCTAAATAATTCAAAACGAAATTTCTAGAGAACTGAAACCCACACATAATTTGCAGTTTTTAGAGTTTTTGTTTGGTATTTATGGTGGAACGATGTTATGTTTTACTTTTCTAAATGCGCAGTAGAGAGTTGCATAAACCACGTGGTGTTATATATTAATTTGGTGTACATGTTGTTTTAGCAACTGGACCGATTTGGAAACACAGCGTGGGATGTCAATTGAATAACACTAATTTGGACGAGTCATGTCAAATCTAAGTTTAAATCTTTACTTGATGATTAGCCAAAATTTGTACGATAATACTATATGACTGTTCTATGCTTAAGAGGTTGTAGATGCTTTTAAGAATATGTAAAAAAAAATAAAAATTAATGCGGTAAAAACTATATAATCTCAAATCAGGTCACATTTTGCACTATCTTAGAGAAATATTGAATATTGATTATTACTGATACTTGCGACTATTAAAAATAGCTGGTTTGGTTTACACTGAATATTAATTAATACTTATATGGCTCTATTTTAATTGTTACAATTTGCAGATATTGGATACCACGTAGATAATGATGGAAGATTTAAGTGTACATTATGTTTACACAGCTATGCTAATAAGCCAACATTATTAAGACATAGAAGATATGAGTGTGGTGTGCAGCCTAAGTTTATTTGTGAACTGTGTGGTAAACCTTTTAAACATAAATATCATTTGAAGGTTCATATGATTGTTAAACATAAAACTGTTGAATTAAAAAAATAATCTTAAACTAAAGCACTAATTTATAAATAAAATTTAAATTATTTCCTACATGTACAAATTATATAGTATAAAATATATTCCAATTATGTCAAATATTTGAGTCATTTTGTTCTTTATACCCTATTCTCATGTTAATTGTTTTTATTTTAATGTCAAAATAAGTATGTAGTTTTTTTTACGTGGTTTCTATTACGTATTCTCTGCCGATTTAGGAATGCGAAAAAAAAAGTTAATAAAAGTCAACGGAATAATGATGGTAGACACTAATTTTTTTATGGTAGCCACATGGCATTGTGTTATAATAGAATACTATTACTTTTTCTAACGAGAAATGCGATTATCTGGTAATGAAGTGTGACGTTATTTTTTGCTTAGTTTCTGTTTTATCATTATTTTAGTGTATATTTTATGTTCAATTGTCATAATATATTTCTTTAACCGTAAAACCGTCATAGAAAAATAACGTGCAATACCGACAGGGGTCTAAACGGACCCCTTGATGTGTGCAACAATTTAGCTTTTATGGATGAATTGTATTTTTTTGTGATTATAGTAATAGTTATTTATGCAAGTAATATTTGTTTAATTCATACCAACAATAGTATATTAAGTATCACGAACAGGAAAGCATTGTTTGACAAAGCCGATATTTGACCGCACAAACCAAGCTGCCCTGGCAGATATTGAACTACTGCATGTTATTTTACCTGTAGACAATTATTTGTCTGCACTCGGTATTACGAAGGTTAGTACGATTAATTAATTAAAATGTAGATCAAAAACTATTTACTCATACGCCACATTATGCTGTACTACTTCAAAAAAGAATAGAAAATTGTTGAATCATTTTGATAGGGAAACCTCTACTGGCAACAGAAAATAGTAAAATGGCATAAAATAGCTTACGCAAACTTCTTAAATAATATGCACTCCTAACTATTTTTCATGTTTTTCATTTACAAATCTTTATCCACGGTAAAATACACTGGCGAGCAAAAAATAGAGGTCACTTTAAAATTATGACTTATTTTTGGAATTTTTTAACTTTATGTTTGCAAATTGTCATTTATTATCATTGCGTTACAGAGTTTTATGATTATGACATTTTGTTGTGGTTTTTATACTTAGTGTTAATTTTTCTCTGCAAAACTTGACATTCACACGGTGTACTGTACTTCTTCTTCTTCTTCTTTCCATGCCTTATCCGTTGCGAATATTGGCGATCATCATGGCTATCTTCACTTTATCCACGGCTCCTCGGAACAGTTGTATTGAGGTCACTCCATACCACTGGCGCAGATTTTTAAGCCAGGATATTCTTCTCCTCCCCGGACCTCTCTTTCCCAGCACCTTTCCTTCCAGAATAAGTTGGAGTATTCTGTACCTTTCCTTGTGCCTCATAACATGCCCAAGGTATTCTAGTTTTTTAACTTTTACTGTAGTCATTATTTCTCGATCCTTCCCCACTCGCCGAAGAATCTCCTCGTTAGTAACATGATCTATCCACGTTACCTTTAGTATACGTCTGTAGGTCCACAACTCAAACGGTAAGAGTCCAGGATTCTGCGCCATACAGAAGAGTAGCATCGTAGGATTCTGATTTTAAGTTGTAGAGTCAGGTCTGGACTGGTGAATATTTTTTTCATTTGTATAAATGCAGCTCTTGCTCTCTCAATTCTGCATTTTATTTCCACAGAATGGTCCCATTGTTGGTTTATGCAGGTACCTAGGTATGGATATTTATCTACCTGTTCGATAGGCGTATTGTCAAGAAACAGGTTCACCGGTGGCGGGTTATTTTTGCTCACTACCATATGATTGGTCTTTTTTATATTTAAACAGATTCCGTATTTCTCACTAGTGGATTTGATCTTTTCCATCATAATTTGGAGTCCTTCAGCACTGCTGCTCATTATGACGGAGTCGTCTGCATATCTGATGTTATCAAGTAGTTCACCGTTGACTATGATTCCCTCCTCTACACTATCCAGTGCTTCTTTGAAGATTTGCTCTGAGTATATATTAAATAGCATAGCACACACCCCTGCCGCACCCCTCTACATATTTTTATTTTTTTAGTTTTGTGGTCTCCTACTCGAACTTCTGCTGTTTGTTGTCAATATAGATTTGCTATGATACGGATATTTTTGTCGTCGGCTCCTGTCTTCCTAAGTATACTGATCAGCCCTTCATGTTTCACCCTATCAAATGCTTTGCTAAAGTCTATAAAACATAGATATACATCGCAATTGATGTCTCTACATCGCTGAATTAGAACGTTTAATACAAAAAGTGCTTCCCTGGTACCTACGGCATTGCGAAATCCGAACTGCGTTTCCTCGACGTTTGCTTCACATTGTTGGTATATTCTAGCGTGTATGATTTTTAGAAATATCTTTAGTGTATGACTCATTATACTAATAGTCCGATATTCTTCACATTTTTTTGATGTTGGTTTTTTAGGAATAGTGACAAATGTTGAGTGGAGCCAATCCGTGGGTATTTTTCCCGTATCATACACCATATTATACAGGCGGGTAAGAATGTTTATTCCTTCTTCACTAAATAATTTTAGGATCTCTGCTGGTATTTTATCTGGACCTACAGCCTTTCCATTTTTTGCTGTGTCTATTGCTTTCTGGACCTCTTCCTTCGTAATATGAGGCCCGATATCCGTGTTATTCATGCCATGATGTTCTGGGCGATCGTCTTCGAATAACTGTTGGATATACTCTTCCCAGGTCGCTAGTTTTTCTTCGATCTCTGAGATCTCATTTCCATTTGCGTCTATTAATCTACCGCTTTGCTGTTTCTTATGTGTGCCTGCAGCTTCCTTGATTCTTCGGTGCATATTGAACAGGTCATACTTTTTCTGCAGATTTTCTATTTAGAGACATTTCGTTTTCATTTCGTCTTCTTTAGCTTTTCTTATGCTGTTTTTTATTTGTCTGTTTAGTTCAGTATACCTGCCCTGGTCTTTCCCTTTCATATTTCTTCTTTCTTCCATCATTTTAAAAATATCCGGTGTCATCCATTCTTTGTGTTTTTCTTTTTTCTTCAGTGGCACTTGTTTCTTAATTATTGTATTAAGTTCATTTTGTAAGCTACTCCAATCTTCTTCTACTCCTAAACTTTCACTGTTGTTCGTTTTGAAATATTTTGTACTGTACTTAACCGGTCATAATGCTTTTAGGCTCTATTGTAGTGGCAAGAATTATAGGGTCGATTGAATGGCGAGGAAAACGTGAAATTGCAAGGTTGGTAAAAGCTTTCGTGCTGTACAAAAGGTGTATCAGCATTACTGGGATACTGGCCTGATAAACAGAAGATCAGGATCTGGGCAAAAAAAATCACCACAAACAGAGATGACCGTTTGTTGGTGTCCACAAGTTTGCAGAATAGAACAACTTCTGCAGTTTATCTTCGAAATCAACTCCATGAAGTTAGAAATGTAAATATTAGTAAATGGCTCGTTGGGAAAATGGTTACAAGTCCACCTTTACAATGCCAACATTGTGTTGCAAGATTAGCCTTTGCCCGAAATCACCGGGCATGAAATAATTAGGACTGGAGCAGCATACTGTTTTCAGATGAGTCGCGCTTTTGCCTCAATGGATCAGATGAGCGACTTCCATTTGACGGTGGGTCGGTTATGGGTTGGGCAGAAATTTTTACCGAAGCACGCACAGAGTTAGTCTTTATAGAGAATGGCTCCTTGACAGCTCACAGATACATAATGGAAGTTCTCAAACATCATGTTATGCCTTTCATGACAACTATGGGCAAACGCGGAGAGATTATCTGGATAAAGTAGAAATTTTGCGGTCAGCTTTTAGCCCGGACATGAATCCTATAGAACATGTCTGGGATGAATTGCGACAAATATTCGAAAGCATACACTTGCTCCAAGAACTGCTAAGACAGTTGCTATTGCAGGAATGAAATAATATCGACCAAAATGTGATCCTTAATTTAATTCAAAGTGTTCTTCGTCAAGCAGTCATTAATGCAAGAAGGGATAATACTCGTTATTAGATCTCAACAATCTTTTTGTCAAAGAAACGATTAGCGAAAGGGCATGCCAAGAGTGATACCAGGTTTTTTTGGCGGATGTGCAAAGAGGAAAGTTGCACTACTAGGACTCAGAAAACTAAGCATGGTGTGCAAATTGACTTGATTGGTCTTGCACGAGATTTCAGACAACATCAATAGCGTCCGAGTCCAAATTTTTACCAATTTGTTCCAAAGAAATGAGCAAAATTCAAAACTGCAGATAATTATGCATCAACCGAATATTTATCTCTCGAATCTGAGTGGAAGGATGAAACTATTTTTACTGCATTTAGATCTTATTAGGCTTTTTGTACTTCTTCTAACTGTTTCTAACTGTTATGGTTTGCAGTTTTTTTTTCTGTACAGTTCTAAGTAGTAGTCGGCCGTTTTGGGATTTGGGGCAATAATGCCTTCTTTTTCTATCTACAGTCTGGGTTATTATTGTGCTTTAAACGTTACATATTGTGTTGGAATGCTTTTTCACTCAACACAGTTTAATGCTATTTGTGCATGCTGTCAATGTGAGGGCTCTATGGCAATATAGATTTTATCAGATATTTTTTGGGTTTCTATTTTTATTATTATATGGGTTATTCCAACTATCGTTGCCTGGAGGATAGTCGTGTTTGTCCTTAGTGGTTTGGTTAGTTTATCTTTATCCGTTTTTTGCTCTTGTTGTTCATGTTTGTGTACACTGTAGAGTTTCTTAAATAGATATGTTTTTTTACAGTTTTTTTACAGTTTTTTTTATTTAGGTTTATGCGCTGCTGATGTTGTTACTTGCTTGACATAGATGATTGCATTGCTTCCAATGCTGCAGTGGGCGTTGTTTGCATACCGCCTGTTCCACTTAGGCATGTCATTTGTTTTCTGTTTGGTTCTTGGCCACCAGACTAGTGTCTTATAGGTGAACATATGCTTTTTGTCAGTTGTGTATAACCATATTACTATCTTTGGAGACAGTTTTCAAGTTTTTAATACTTATCTTGTGGGTAGTTTTGTATTTTTCTGACAAGATGGGCTGAAGGAATATCCGTTGTATGCTTTTTTTTTATTTCTAGCAATTGCTAATGCATATTATCTCCTTAGATTGTTAACCAGTCTGATTTAAAGCTGCAGTGGATATCTGTTGAGCTCATGTTCTCATTGCTATCATCAGTCTTTAACGTCAACTGAACATAGGTCTTCTTTAGGGCTCACTATTTTGTTTGCGTTATTTTTAGATAGTCTTTTTAATATTGTTTGTCCATCTTGCTGATGGTTTTCCTCTATTTTTGTTGGTATCCGTTCTTTATCGTCACTTAAGAACACGTTTGGATCATCTTTTGTCTGCTGTTTCTGCAAAACGGCTAGATTTTGGTGAGATGGTTCCAAATTCTTTAAAAGTATTACCATGACATTGGATAGACCAATTTTTGTCTCTAAGTTTTATGGCTTTTTGAGCAACCCCATTTTTTTAGTGTTAAAGTTGACTCTAAGACACTGCTTGTAGGCTTTACGTTTGATTTAAAAATGTTTTACAGGTTTTCAAATTTAGCCCACGTTAAGTTGATCTTTTTACGTAGTATATTTGAATGATTAGTTATTTTGAGAGTATGGCATTTTGGGTAGCAAATTGGTTTTTGTAAACTTTTAATTATTTTTTGTTGTGTGTGAAAGCCATTTGGTCACATATGCTACTATTATTAAGCGTTGTCAAAAAAATGAAATTTATTATGTTTTTTTTTTGTTTGTTTTTGGAGTGGTACAAGTTTTGTTTGTTTTTATGGCTTCTTTCTAGCGTTTTTAAGAATTTATAAGGTTTCTTTGCTTGATGTAAAGAATTCTCACTTAATATTTGCTTTTATTTACTAGATTTTGTGTGTGTTTTGTTGTATTTTTTTTGTATGATAACATAATACTATATTTAATTGTTGCTTTATTTATCTTGCATCGCGCGTTTACATGGGTCAAGAAATCATAATCATGGGTAATTTTTTGGAAACATTTTCTTTAGTTTGAAAGAATGCTTAATTTATATTTATAAAAAGTTATTTAAGTTTGTGCTTTACAACTTATGTAGACAAGGCTTAATTTGTTTTACTACTGAAAATTTGCTACTCTAAATTTTTATTGTATTCTTTATATACATATATGTCATTATTATAATATAGATTGTGTTTTAGGATATAACGACGAATTTGGACGCTTTGAATGTGAAAAGTGTAAACATACTTACAAGATGAAATATCTCTTGGTAAGACACATTAAATATGAGTGCGGAGTCACCCCACAATTTAGTTGCTATGTATGCCAAGCATCTTTCAAACATAAACATCATTTAAAAGCTCACTTGGAAAAAATACATTACGTTATAAATAAAGCAATATAGTAACATGTATTTTTAATTTTATTTGAAGAAACCTATTTTTGAAATTTTTAGTTTTAATAATCATGAGATTATCGAGAAATTTTTATATAAATTTAAAATGGTTCTGATTATAAATATAATATATTTAATTAGGACGTTTCTTTGCTTGTCTAAACTATTTTCTTTACTACTTCACCCATTCTTTCTTCCACTCGACGTTGTGTATTAAATTTTTATACATATTATGTCACTAATTTTTCTCAATTATTTTTAGGTTTAAAATGTTCTTATAAATTAAACAAGGATTTTAATTACGAGTGTCTACAATGCAGGCAGTGCTTTAAATACAAATATCATTTACAATCTCACATGTCTCAAAAACATAATATTAGTATTACTTAGATCTCAGTTCAGAAATTATTAGCAGATTATTATTGTTGTGTAAATATTGTAAATAACTACTATTTTAATTAATAGGTCAGTACACAAAGAAACTTTTAAACATAATTTAATGATGTATTACTAATTAGTACCTTTCTTAATATCAGATGGCACATAGTATATTAAAGATGTTTAATGAATATAATAATCAATACATTTTCTAGTATGTTAATGAAATAATTTATGATTTGCGTACTATCTACTATCTGCATGTCGTCAATAATGGTCATAAGGATTTGCTATCGTATGTATGTAACATTAATGGTTATTAGTTAATATAACATTTGTAGTTAATAATACAAAGTAGTATTTACTTGGTGACCTGGTCAATTTACAATATTAAAAGTTAATTATTTATACTAATATTTGTTTACTTATAGGTGGTTATGACTACATTGTGAATGCCAATTTTCGTTTTGAGTGTGTTAAATGTGGATCGTCATACAAACATAAAGCTCATTTGAGCAGACATCTCAAATATGAGTGTGGTGTGGAGCCTAAATTTAAATGTATGATTTGTTTTAAAAGATTTAGGCATAATTATTATTTACATGTTCATATGAAAGTGGTGCATAAAATAATTCAGAAGAAGTATTGACATCAAAATTATAAGATGGCTGGTAGAGGGTTTTAATTAAAGCGAATAAATTATATCAAATGTTTAGAAATTGGTTTATTTATTGATATCCTTACCTGTTGATCATTACTCAACTTTTTACGATTGTTTTATAATTGGTATCCATAATTTTTTTGCGCAAATCATGAAAACCTTGATTAGTCTCATATTTCTATAATAATTGCTTTGCGGAGATTATTTTTGTAAAAAAATTGTTTGAGGTTTGAATGTTGACAATACGAAATAAGAATTTGTCTTAAAGCGCGTACATTTATTGGTCATTGTAAATTAAAATAAGTTTTTGATTTTTTTGATGTTCTACTTTATTATCACACATTTTGTTTCTACTTTTATTTTTTTCTGAAGAAATGATTTTTTTTGTTTAACATCTAATTTTAGCTAAAAATTGTGGAGTTTTGGGAACTAATTCTTTTATGCAATAGTAAATAATAAAATACGGTGTGATAGCTCAATGATATAGCGCTTGTGTATCATGCGACCAGTCCGACTTTGATCCCTGACTTCTCAAATTAAGACCTTGCACTTTAAAAATTGAACAGTGGTGGCCGTTATTGTGTGATAGTTCTTTTTAAAATAAATAAAACACATTTACTATGTACTACATCACGAATATATTTAAAATCTGTAACATGTTTCAACCTTTTACAGAGCCATCATTAGACGGTGATACAAACATTGACCCATAGTATTTTGTTTGCGGTTGACCTGAATAGTGCTGTAGACGACGTCTATTTTCTTAGATACGGCAACCTCAATATACGGCGGTGTCTAAGTGTGTCGACCAACGGCGCTCTGATCATCGAACAGAGAACACTAAAAACTGTTCTAAGCTCCGATCATTGAACAACAGCGCTCCGAACGTAGAACACTAGAATCTGTTCCTTGCTCATTGCTCTGATCTTGGGATTTATATTAAAATATCATTTTTTTTTAACGTGGGGGTCCGAGCTTAGAACAGTTTTTAGTGTTCTATGCTCGGAGCGCCGTTTGATGGTCAAAGCGCTGTTTGATGATCGGAGCTAGAATTGCCGTTGTGTCCACACTCTAAGACCTGTATGGTTATTTATTATTATTATTTTGCATGACGGCCAAAATATTCTAGTTTTTTTCTTTTAATTGTTGCTAAGATTTATTTCTATTTGCTTATATTATCAACATGTGGCGATAACACCACATCTCAAATGTTTGATTACCAGCATTTTTGGTAAGAGTCTTGGTTTTTACTTTATACACTAGATTTGAAAAGATGTAACATTTAAGAACGCTTATTCTCAGAAATAAACTGCATAGTGATTCTAGTCCTTATACAACATGCAGTCCGAGTAAGTGATTTTGTTGGCTTTTGGTAGGGTGGAGTTATTATTAATCAAAAACTGGTGATTGTTGTTATTGTTGTTTTTGCTGACAAGGAGGATATGCGTAAATAAAAAATTATTTATTATCTTGCCCTTGATCACTATCTCGTCCTCCACCTTATGTAGGGCTTTTTTTAACAACATTTTAGTGTCCGTTTTAAATAGAAGAGGTGACAGTATACAGCCTTGATGGACTTTTCTTTTTTTTTTTTGTAAATTTTTTTCTACATTTGATTTTCTACACGACACTAGCTTTTTGCTCAAGTTATAAATTTGACATTATGTGGATGTCTCTGTTGTCTATTTTTGCTTCTTATAGTATTTCTAAATGTTTTAAATGTTAGATTTAGTTAAAGGTTTTTTCAAAGTTGTGTGCAAAACCTGAATGCTTAATAAAGTTTTTATTGTGACAAAGTTGTTTTGGAATCAAATTTACATGTCGCTGATGTTTTTGTTTAGTTTTTTGTGTATACGTGCATGGATGTTAAGGAATACTTTTAGAACATGGCTCATTACGTTGATAATTTGGTGGCGTTTGTCTTTTTTGGGATTGGTATGAAGGTTGATGTAAGCCATTATTTTGATAAGTGACCATTTGTATAGATCTCGTTTAAGAGATTTGTTAATATTTTTGTTTGGTTGGGCTTTAGTAGTTACAATCGTTTTTTGTGTATCTTTTGAGCCGCTATATTTTTATATTTGTCTTCTCTGTTGTTATTTTGGGACCGGCTTTTACATGTAAGGTAGGTAGTATTATTTTTTTGTTATTGAAGAGCTGTATTTTTTGCCAAAACTTTGTTATTGAGATTTTTTGCAATTTTTCAGATTTACTAGAAGATGTTTCCTGCACATATGGTTCATGTATGACGGCGCTCTCATAATGCTAACCGTTTAATTTTTTTTTTATGTTATAAATCAGTTGGTTTATGTCTTTCTTGTAAATAATGTTCAAGAATTGCGAGAAAATGTTCAAAATTTTGCTTAACAGTATGAAACAATGCGTATCTTTGAACTGGTAAGACAATGATGCGTTGTACTAATGTCTGCATAACAGCAAATACGATATTTAATTACAATTTTTTAAATAAAAGTGCATTGTTGGTTTGCGATTACAGTTTATTAAAAGTGTTTCTTACTTATTTTGAAGAGTAGAATTAGATTTATAATGTTGAGACACATGTTTGCAGACACTCTGTATAAAATTGGACATTAGATAGTTATACATACAGCAGAGGAATTGATGAAAAAACTGAAGGAAGAAAGCAAAGTTTTTGGCTTGAAAATCAACATTAATAAAACAAAAACTATGATCATAGACTGAGCCTACAACAACAGACCGGACATAACACACATAGAATGAAGTTGTTAGCTAATACATATACTTAGGGGCACTCATTACTAACATAGGTGGATATAACAAGGAAATCTATAAAAGATGTGAAATGCCCAGAAGAACGGTAAGGGAACTGCAAAAAAACATGGATAGATTTCGACTTAACATTAAACACTAAGAAAAAAACAATGATTGCATCGTGGACATTAAAGGCAGTAGACATAAGGAAGATTGAGGCGTGCGAATAGTGTTGGCAAAGAATGGCGCGCGTACCCTGGACAAGAACTAATGTGTCTATTGTCCAACAAATAATCGAACCTCGGCGACTTTTAAAAACAATCTATTTCCGAATTCTTAAATATTTCGAACACATCACACAAAGAGACGGCGAAAACCTGGAGAAATTAATAGTAGAGGGAAAAATAGAGGAAAAGAGACTGAGAGGACAATTTTCAAAAAATGGATTGACTTTATAATGATGACAACAAACTAATTAATCTCACAAACAGCAAGAAAGTCCAGGAACAGAGAACGGTGGCGAGATATTGTAAAAAAAGCAACAAGCGATTGCGACTCTTCTGCAAAGAACATACGCGAAGAAGAAAAAGAAAAAAGAAGCTAAAATGTCAATGACAGCTTACAAATATGGGGAAACATACATAAATGGCGTGCGATTTAAAATGCAAGTTTTTGTTTGTACACCTTTTGTTTAGGCTCTGATGTAAATTAATCTAAGGAACTTTTGCAAGTTAGTTAGTTTATGATTTGTTTATAAGCGCGTATAATTGTACATAGATAGAGCAGAATTTTTTTAAATTGGTATTATTACGTCAACATGTAATTAACTAGTTTACAATAGAGAGTGGTAACGTAATGCTTTTTATTAAAAATGTTTTTGAACTGTATATACATTGATGAGGGGTGCATTCCTTGAAACAGTAGTATACAGGGTCTATTATGAAAGTAATGCGCATGATTTTATTGTGACGCGATTATTCATTCCAGCCCGTTAAAACCAGTCGGGAAATGTGGTGGTGGATCTGAGCGGAAAGACGTGTCTTTGCGTGAAGTGTGTTTTTTGACTTTGTAACACGGCGCGATTTTGCGCAGTCAAAAACTTTTGGATTTGATTCAAAATGAGCCGAACTTTCTAAACTCTTCTGTCGTAACTAGAGACGAATTTTGGATGTTTTGGTACGACCTAGAACCGAAAAGCAGAGCAGCGCGTGGCAAAATCATGAAAAATAATGAGCAAGTTATGCATCAAAACGTTGCTCATTATTTTTTTTTTGGCGTCCAAAGAATTGTCCATTTTGAGTTTGTCCCGCAAAGAGAAACTGTCAACTCACCTTTTACCTTAAGGTGCTCAAAAGATTGAAACGCCGGATCGCGCGCGTGAGGAGTGACATTAAAGACACAGTCAAGCTCCACCATGACAATGCCCTCAGTCAGAATGCCGTCATTGTTACCAACTTGTTGGCTCAAAGTAAAACCTCGGTCGTCTCCCAGCTCCCTTACAGTCCCGATTATTTTTTATTATTTTCACTGTAGAGAGAGCTGAAAGAAAAGCATTGGGATTCCGTTGAAAACATCCAAAAGCATGTTACAAGGTTATTAAAAGACATTCCTGTCAAGAAGTTTTATTGTGCCTTCCAGACGTAGCAGACACGTCTCCGAAAGTGTATTGATGCAGGGGAAGAGTATTTTGAAGAATTTGAAGCAAGTACGATCAATAAATCTATTTTTCATTGAAAATGCGCATTACTTTCATAATACCTGTATGTGACTATTTAGTAATGAATTTGTTAATATAATTTATCTATTTTATCTGCCTGACTAATAGACTAATTTTTATTAAATAACATTTATTTTAATACTTCAGAAACTTTTAGATAAACATCAATATTTCTATCCAGGCATTTCTTGGATTTGCATGTA
Source organism: Tachinus rufipes (assembly GCA_963932245.1). NCBI lineage: Eukaryota > Metazoa > Arthropoda > Insecta > Coleoptera > Staphylinidae > Tachinus > Tachinus rufipes. The sequence continues at coordinate 31,441,454 of OZ010742.1, read as the reverse complement.
GTTTTTAAACTGTTTCCTAATGTACTAATTTAATATAATTGTAGGTTACGATTTTTACATAAACACTAATGGAAGATATGTATGCATGCGATGCGGCCACTCATACAAAAGGAAACCCCATTTGAGAAGACATGTAATGTATGAGTGCGGAGTTGAAGGACAGTTTTGTTGCAATTTTTGCAACAAACGATTCAAACAAAAAAACTATCTAAAAACCCATCAATTATTAGTACATAAAGTAGAAATTATGAAGTAATTTGTATTTGATTAATTATAAAAATAAATAATTGATAATTTTTTAATACGCACAATTGTCCAAGAATTGACTTTTTTTTATTTTGTTAATATTTATAAACTTTTTTGTTTTTCTACATTTTACTCCTTTGTCTCCTGGTTACAATTCTTAATTATTTTTTGAGCTTTGGAGATGTTGGATACTAGTTTAGAGCAATTTCTATTTATAACGGTAGTAGATGGGGACCACATCTTTCGTTACGTCCTGATTTTGATATGAATACGACTTTTACTTTCCTCTATGCTATAGGTATGTATCTAAAAGCAATAGATTCTTGCCAGGTGACTTAAGATGACATTTTTTCCACATTGTAGAAGGGCAGGAAAAACTCCATCCAATCCTGGCGCTTTATATGAGGGTCGCAGATTTGTGCCGGGGCGGTACTGCTTGGGAAGTAGCTTTCTAGAAATATCTCCCTTGTTTTCGATATATTGGCTGTGTAAAAGCCGTTGATTTGTGTCAAGCAGCCCATTTGCTGTTGTGTGTCGTTGCGTTGCAGCAGTGAAGGTGTTTTTTCCCACAGAAAGATTTCTAAGTTTTTTGTTGACGTTGATGTGTGCGCCTTTTATAATATTTTTGGGCATTTTTTTATAACATCTATAATCCAGTCGAGTATTTTGCACCACCAAGATATGGTGTCGGATTTAGTAGCTATCGTAAGTGGGCACGAGTCCATGTACATTTGTGATAAAGAATTTTTAAACGTGCCTACATAGTTTTTTCTACACTAATGGGTTTACTTAAATCTACACAAGTACTTAAACTCCACGGTTGTTTCGAAAAGCAGCTTTATCGGTTTGCTTTTATGTTGCTAGTTGAATAAGGATGATTTTATTGCTTTGAATTATTTCAAAACCCACAGATATACTAAATATTTTTTCATATAGCATAGTATCAATTTACTGCTGTAAAAATCAATACTGCCGTTTTTTTCAACAATGGATCATGCAAATCTATGCAAATTTGGAAATCGAACAATAGTAGCGCCGCTACACTTTATTGTATTGTCATTAGGGTGGTACTTGTCGCTTTATTGTATGAATTTGGAGTTTAATCACAGTTAATTTGCAACTTTTGCCATTCACAAAGAATATACCTGAAAGTCTACTAAGCTTTAAGAAGAAATTTTAAAATAATGTACTAATGTTTTTTGTTTTTATTTTAGGTAAAATAATGGATAGTTTGTAATATTTGTATTAATTTTCCGAGTGTTATAGATTTGTTGTTTGAAGTTTGTAAGTGCATGCTATTACTTTAGTTTAATTTGCATTTATTAAATTTGTATTTTTTATATTTTTAGTGAAAAAAAGAAGAAGAAGGCGTTCAACAGCAACATCTCGTCTCAGTTTTGATTGTACCGAATGTGGTAAATCGTACATGAGTCGCAAATCTCTGTACAATCATAGCAGATTTGCTTGTGGAAAGAAGCCGCAATTTATATGCGAATGCTGTGAAGCAGTTTTCTTTTACAGACATCATTTAAAGAGACATATGATTGTACATGAACGAAATAGTCAGGAAATAGTAACCAAATAATATTATAGTCAGGGAATTAATTAGTCATTATGTGTTTTTCTAGTGTGTGTTTTTATAGTCAATAGATACTTTTATTAATTAGTAAGATGTGCCATTATATTCTATTGCCATATATATTTTGATCTCTAATGTATTTATTGTTGTGTCTTATATAAAAATAAATTAATATATGAATGCATTTTTACTTGTATTAAATTTGATTTCAGAAAACACAGCCATTGATGAATTCGTTCAGCTTGTATTATAGATAGAATTGGTAGAACATTAGAGCTTGCTTTAATTATGTTTCATTTTTTTGTACTAATATATTTTTTCATTTTTAGCTCACCCTATACGAATGGTTGATAACGGATTTTTCGAATGCCCTAAATGTTTAAAGTTGTATAAATTCAAAACGTCTGTTTATACTCACTTGAAAAATGAATGCGGAATTAAACCACAATACCATTGCATATTATGTGATTTTGCATGCAGATATAATCATAAATTTCAAAGACATCTACTGTCAGTATCGCATCGTAGAAAGGAAAAATATAAATTGCCCCATTTTCCGCGTTTCTAGTTAATGCCTTATGTTGAATTTAAATTTGTTAATTAAAATTATGTTTTTGTATTAAATAAAAGAAATTAATTATTTTTTTGAATATTTTATTGTAACTGTGGATACGTTTAGGCTGTTTAATAACTACTTTGAGATCATTTTAAATACATAATGTGATTTTTATTCATATTTAAATTGCAGATTTATTGGAAACATTCTCATGCAAAACTTGTAAAATGGATTGAGCATCACTTTATAATTTTATATTTTGGTTGCAACGATTTGATTTTAACCTTTAGGCACGTCATTCATCTTTGTATAAGTCTTAACATTCTTTCTGTCCTTTGGCCAATGGTAGGTTTAGACGATGGCCGCTGTGATTTTATCCCTTTCCGGATCTCCAACCGTGACCGTCGAATGGTGTTGCTTGATTACTTCTCGTTACATGTCTACTAGTTGGTTGTGGCTGACATTTGTTATTATGAGTTTTCAATTTTCTTATCTTGTATCCCAGGTCTGCTTCTTTTGGGTACTCAGGCTTGTCTACTGGTGTTTGGTACCCTTGAATTATAGTTTGGGTCTGCAGACATACTTGTTGTTGAGGAGTTTGATTTCTTTTGGATTTTGAGCTCGGCCAGCTGTCTGTCGGAAGACGAATTCTCTGGTGGTAGCAACCTTTTGGTTTACCGATTTGGTGATATTTGGCTCATTGCTGCAATGTTTACTTAAGGCATCCGATATCAGGTTAGTAGTACCTGGAGTATGCTCTACTTTGATGTAAAATTCCTGCAGTATTAGCATCCAACCTTACGTATGCTTGGTTATCGGTCTATCTTGTTTATTAGGTACGCTTTATACTTTTTTATAGCTTATAAAATTGCTTAGCATTCTTACTCGTTTGAGTGGTATCGAGTTTGGCAAGGGTCAGTTTGGCACTGTCGTATGAGATGATGTGTCATTTGAGCCCATTTTCTTGGTATAGGATTGCTCTACGCCGATTTTGCAGGCGTCCGACTGTGGTACAAACGGTGGGTCTTGTTTTGGTCGCTTGACCATTAATGGTTGGTCCAAGGCGGTCTTAATGTTGTCGAGTGCAGTGGCCTCGGCTTTGGTCCATATAAACGGTTTTTTGAAGCCTTGCAATGCATACTCCCACATCCACGTGCACAGCCTTAAGAAGCTGCGGAACTGTTTTTTGTTCCGAGGTGGTGAATATTTTTTCATTTGCGTTAGGTGGTGTGTCAGCCGCTGATTTCAAACTTGCATTTTTTGATATTGCAACGCAGTTGGTACTCTTGAAGTTACTCCAGGACTAAGCGGGAATGTTTAAATGTAAAGTAGACTAAGTTGTCGTCTTAGTACACCAGCACGATGTTTCCCAACAAGCCTGCTAGCACCTGAGACATCAGCATTTGAATAGATGCCTCCACTCAGCGTTCACCTGGTGCTTGTGAGCAAAATATTATCAGAACTTATATTAAATATTTAATTTTAGATTTTGTATCAAATATTTTTGGTAAGTTTGTTTATATTTGTATACAATATTGTTAATAATTCTGTATTTATTGTTTTAGGTCAACTAATGCTTATATGGTACATGGACTATTATCTGAAGAGAAATTTTATTCGCTATGATTAAACTATATAATTTATGAAACAAAGTGAGCGGGTAACATTTTGATAATAAATTACTTCAAAATGTAAAAAGTTGTACGAGTTTAAAACGTCTGGTTATGCTCATGAGTTCAAAATAGTTTATTATAATTATATTTTGTATTTAATAAAAAAAGTTTTACTTATTATATTGTAAATATGGGTGAGGCTCTTGCTAGTGTAAGTACGGCTTAATAACTAACTTGGTACTTTGAGATAATTTTAATAAATAATCTGATTTTCATTTATATTTTAAATTGCAGATTCATTCGAAATATTTTCATGCAAAACATGTAAACGTGGTTATAAAAGGAAATCATCACTTTACAATCATATGAGATGGGAATGCGGTAAGGAACCACAATTCAGGTGTAGTTATTGTCCGTATAAGGGACGACAAAAAATACATTTCACAATGCACCTGTTGGCCAAACATAAGGAATATAAACATGAGTTTGCTGCATTTATAAATAACTCTAAGAAGAATTTGTTGTAAAATTCAAAATAATATTAAGGTGATAGGGATTTATATCGAATATTTATTGATGTTATAATTTAATGTAAGAATTTATTTATTTTATTAACAAATTATTTATATAGCAAATATATATTGAACATTTTATAATAAAAAATATTAATAGAATTTGCTTTTAATTAATTTTTTATTTTTGTTTTATATTTGTATAAAATACTGTTAATAATTATGTGTTTATTGTTTTAGGTCAATAGAATATTAATGCTTATATGTTACATAGACTGTTATCTGAAGGGGAACTTTAGTAAACTATGGTTGAATTTTTTTTGAGTTTTATACAAATAAGAGGGTAACAATTGATAATAAATTAATTGAACCATTACTTTTTATAAAAATAAAAAGTTAATTTTTGTTCTTTACTGCATTTTTCAAAACAAAATATTTCTCACATCTCCCTCGATATTCTAACCCCTAAGGCCGTTTTATAATGATTTATTAGGGGACCATTCTTTTTCCCAAGGTAACAGTAACGGTTATACTACATTTTGGCAGTTACAATTGTGATCTTGAAGTTACATTTTAATATAATTTTGGTGGTAAATATACAATTAATATTATTCAATTACATATTTAAATTAAATGTATTTTAGAACAAAATTTAAACAAATTACCATATAAGCATTTAAAATTAAAATTACATAAACAATCATTTTTGATAACACATAAAGGTTAGGTTGTGTGTTAATATTTTTGCATTATATGATATTATTGTGCAATGTTGTTTACTTATAATGATTGGATATTCTTGTACAATATTAAGTTTATTGTTTGAAAAATATAAAATTAAAATGTTAAAACAAAAAGCTCAAAACCAGTTTTCCTAAACACATAATGTGTAATAAAGATCTCCAACAGTTCTGCCGTTAGTTCAAAGATAGCTACTTAAAATCTTTTGATTTTACAGATGAGAATTTACTAAGCAAATCAAAGTTTAGTCAAACGAAGGATTGTCAAGTTTTTTTGGCATGAATAATGAAATATTCATTAAATGATTATTAATAATACTTGCATAATGTACGCAAATCAAACGTGTCTTTCCACGATGTGGAATGTGTGAATGCAAACATGCTCAATCGGATTTTTTAAGATAATGCCACTTTACTCTATTACTGAGCCAGAGATTTGGCACAAATTGTACTGTGCAAACATGTGTACAGGTTTTCTCCATATTTTATGGTAGCCATCAGGGACATAAGGCAAAATCTCAACTCGTCAGTAAACAGGATTTTGTTTCATTTTTTAATTTTTTAGATTTGATTTTTGAGAGCATTGCGAAGGCTTTATAGCCGATTTTCCTTGGTTAATTCTGGAACATTTGCAAGTCTTTTTGAGAATAATCCGTATTTTCCTAACTTTTTTATTTTAAGATTCTTTTACTAATTGCTACATTTTGTACATGTTGCAATTTGTTTCGTGCATTAACAGTAGTCTCTAGATTTTTCTAGAGACTTGGAAAGGTCGGAAAGTGGTCGGATAAAGGAGTTGTGTGCTTTCATTTTCTTAAGCCAGCTCTTCTGATGTGGTTTTCTGTTTGGCAAATCCGTTTTACAATCCTTTGCACAGTACATCTTGAAAGTCCAAGAACTCAAGCTTTGTAATACTGTAAAAATAATTTTTAATTGTAAAAGTACTTATTAACTAATCTTAATATGATTTTGAACAATACTGACAGAACAAGATAAACTTGTTAAAGAAATATGCATATCACAAAAAGGTTTTACATAAACATCATGACTTGGAGTAACTTTGGTTTTAGCACTTACTCACAAATAATATTTGAGCTTATGCGCATATCAAAATATAAGATTTGCTAAAAATTATCGATAGATTGAATTTTATTACAGATTTTGTAACAAATTTAATTTATACTTCAATGTAAAGTACAGTTTAAACATTAAACATTTAAATGACCTATACGGGATATGCTTGCAAGGGTGAATTTATTGAATTAAATTTTCTACGATTTTAACATAAATAGGTTCTAATGTCAGCAATGCTACATTTAATGTTGTGCATTTTACTGAAAGGTGAATATATTGGACCTAATATAATTTATTGAAATAATTGATTTAACAAACTTCTCTTTGAGTAATTGACTTGTTTGGTTAACAGTGTAGCAAGTGAAAACGTTTTGCTAAAACCACATGTTTTTCAAGAGTCAAGAGCATCTAATTCAGGCTAAAAAATATTGTACGTTGTCGACAAAAAAATAAGGTCCGATGACTCCTTCAGAAGAAAATTCTTACTGGGTAGTCAGTTTAAGTTGTTATAATGCGCAAGCAAGCAAGAATTTTTTTGTCCCACAGTTTTTGCACAAGACCTTCAACTGTTGTCAACATCATAATGACTTCAAATTTTGATAGAATATTTGAATAATAATTTGTAAAAGTTATTAAAGCGTGCACTGGTTTTATGATGAAATGGTTAGCACTGCCAAGAACTAATGTCAAAACAACAAACTCAAGAAAGTTGCCAACTGAAACAAATTGAATTTTTTATATTTTGTGACAAGATAGAATTTGGTTGGGTAAGTTTTTCAAATTAACTGCTTAAATTAGACACGTTTGAATTGGCGCTGCGGCTTTAGGTTAGGTTAGTTGTGGGTTTTTACGTTACAGTTATGGTTTGGTGTTGTTGTTAGACTTGAGGTGTGAGTCGCTGCTCCACTATAGGCGTGTATTTGGTTTACAACTTTGGTTCGAATAGTTGATTTTTTTCTTAATTAATAATTTGTTCTGTTTAGGTTTAATCATTGTAATTTTGTGGTTTTATTTTGACTCAAGTATTCCAATTTACGGTTTTGACGGTTTGCAAACTATGCACACAAACAAATTAATGTGCATATAACTTTGTTAAAATATGACAAACTTTGTTTGAGTGCACGGTTTGAAAACTGTCCAAATTAGCGTCAATAATCTTTAGCCAGCCATTTTAATTGAAAGATGAGAGGATGCTGTAAATAAACTGCGAAATATAAAAAAAATATTTTTTTTATAAAATTTCTGAACGTCAAATAAAGCACATTTTCACACAAACATTCATATTTTTTCAACCAAGCGGATAAAAAGAGTAATAACATTCAAAACAAAATTAATAAATCAATCATTAAATCATTTTAAATAGAATACCCTGTATATTTTTACATTTTTGAATGATTTAATGAGTGTTTTGTTAATAGTTTTTATTGTTATTGCTTTTTTAACCGTTTGGTTAAAATATATGTGTATGTTTGTGGGAAAATATTCTTTATTTTCACAAAAAATACTCAGAATTAATCTTAAAATCAAAAAATGTAAAAAATATACAGGGTATTCTATTTGAAAAAAAAAATCGTTTTTCAAATGTCCTCAATAAATGAATTATATTAAAAATATTTTTATAAATTAGTTTGTTTAAAACCAAATACTTTTGTTTGAAACTTTTTATGAAATTTTTAACTTTTAGAAAATTATTTAGGTGTTCCGCTAATTTTGACTAACCATGTATTAATATTCCGGATCTAATTGCGGTTCTATTAGTTTATGCCGACCATCATAAGTTTATCTAACACTGATAAATGCTCACATACGCATCATATTATGATATGTTGAGTGTTCGATACAGATAATTCATAATTCAATATTATTTGTAAACGTTGCATATGTCATCAAAAAATGATTTTTTTTGTAATTTTGTTGTTTTTTGTAAGCGTCTAGAGTTTCTTTACTTTTATAATTTATTCTGAATAAAATTTTAACAAAATAAATTGATTTTTTTACCCCACATGTTTATATCGTTCCATATTATTTTCATTTTTTTGTTTGCATGTCTAGAATTTCATAGTTTTTTTGTATTACAATTTATTTACAAATAAATTATTTTAGGTCTGCGTTGTCGAAGAAAGAAGAAAACTAAGGCAGGCGAATACCAATGTTCACAATGTTTACATTATTACAAATACAAACGCAATTTATACACTCATTTGAAATATGCTTGCGGCAAAGAGCCTGCTTTTAAATGCGACGTGTGTCCTTATCGTACGCGACAAAATGTTACTTTAAAAAAACATAGATGGCAAGTGCATAGACGCACAAATTAATAATAAAAATAATAATAATAATATTAATTGAATTAGTTTAGTAACTGTGTGTTTGTTCTAACATTAAATTGTTAAGATAACTGAGTTATTTATTTAAGATCCTATACTGGTATAGATTTTTGTATATAATTTTTATTTTTATTTTTTTTTTTTTTTAGATATGGTTGCTAACAATTTTGTTAATACTTATCAATGTGATAAGTGTTTGCATACGTATAAGTATAAAAGGAATTTAATTAGTCATTACAAGTTGTGTGGTGAAGAACCAATTTTCCATTGTCCGTCTTGTAATTATAAAACAAAATATCGACAAGTACTCAATAGGCATATTGACAAGAAACACTATGTACCTAATGTATAAATAATAGTAAAATTTGATCTAGAATTAAACAACATGTTTTATTTATCCTTTCCATTATAACTGGAAATATTTATTTTAGGAATATGATATTATTATATCAGTAATTTAAACCAGAAAACTCTTTAGCTTTTAAAAGCAAGAACACAGGGATTGATTCAAATTGATCTTTTTAAACTTGTTGAGCATATTAGATAAAACTACTTTAAAAGCTTGTTTCTATCAAACGCTTTTATTTACTTATATGTGTGCTACTGTTTCATACAATTTAGTTCTGACACATAGATCCGGCTATAATGTTTAAATTCTTTTATTGTTGCTTTTACAAATAAAAAATACACTTTATTGATATTTGCGACGTTTTGTGAGCAGTTTGTAAAAAAATACAATTACTTCACGAATTTGGTGGTTTACATGGGACGTGCTGTACGAAACGGTATTCATGTTTGTGATTCACAATTCAAGTCAAAGCGGCTTAATGGCCTATAAAAACGTGGTTTTTAAATCATTAATTGTTGCTTATACGGTGCGCGGGTAAATAAATTATAGTTTACGTTTGTGTTTTAGACTCGTGTTAATTCGGTAAATTATATTGATATAAAGTGAAATTATGTGCTTAGTAACTATGGTAAAGTTTTTGCACTACTGGTTTTAGTTATAATATATCTTAGTTCTAATTTAATTGGTAATTGATTTTTGCATTAGTGGTATTGTGGAACATTCTGGTAATTATGTCACTGTTTGCTTGCAGCTTTTATTTTTTAGTAAAATATAGTATTTTTAAATATTTTAGTTTTGAGAAAGGGTTGAGCCAAAAAGATTTATCTATGGATTTTGCTAACAAATTTTGTTGTGTTCTTAGCGACATTTGTATTCTAACCGTGTTTATTTGTTTACTGCATAAACAATTAAGTAATGTTTTGTAAAGGTGTATAAGGCATTTCAAACTGGCAGTACTGAATTTAAGCTTGGGTGCTTGCGCAAAGTTCTAAAAATTGATGATTGGTGATTGTTTTGGAAGAGATTGTATTTTTGTTTTGGGTGTTTTTTGTTTTGTTTTTAGGACTTGATTAGCAAAGGTGCGGAAAAATTGGACATTTGTAAGCAGTTGCGGTGAATAGGCTGTATTGCAATTTTTTAATTTTTTTTTGGAAAGAGCTTCCGATTTTATCTAAATGATAGATGAAGTAGCTCAGATGATTATTTACAGAATGCATTCATTTAAATTGAAGAAGTGTTTACTAGGACACGACACTGCAACGCGGTGGTGCTAGATGTTTGTCTTAAGAGGTTGGTGGTGCCTCTTGTTTTCTGCCGTTGATGTTTTTTTACATAAGTTTGGTTGTTTAACCCTGTCATTTTGAGGAGGCAGCTTTGGAGCGTTGTGATAGACAATGTTTAGGGTTATGACAATGGCTCAGCTGTACGTCCTTCTGGTAGTCTGACGTTTGATGGAACGATGCTAGCTTTGAGGCAGTTTTGATCTATTATGTTTGAGATTTGTCTGTTAGATATGCTAATTGTAGTTTTTTTACCAAACTTGGTTTTTAATGTTTCTGTAAAGCTGCAAGTCATCTGGATAGAAATAGTTTTTTGCTTGGTGTCGCAAGTGAACTTGCTGACTGTCAACTGGCAAGTATCGAAGTATTCCGTTTGATGTCTATGGATTTTTTAAGTTTTTGTCTTGAACTTTTGGGCGTTGGTGCACTTAGTTTATATTTGCAGATACACATCTGCATTATGTGCTATGTAGTTGTTACAATAGCAGGTGAGATTAGTAATAAATTTGGAAACGCAGGCCATCGATGACTAGTTTAGATGCATTTTTTTACGTTTGGAAATGCGGTGCTGGATTGGTTTGGACATTGATAGGTTTTTTACTTATGAAAATGTTTGCTGTACTACGGTCAGATATTCTTTAATCAATTGTTTTTTTTGTAGACTTGTGTCTACGTTTTTCGGGTTTTATTTGGGTTTGCAGGCATTCACTAGAAGTTGGTGATGCTCCCGACAGAGCATCATCAACTTCTAGTGATTGCTGTCTGGAAGTGATTGTAGATGAATGAGTAAGTGAACGGAGACCGGAGACACATCTCTAGATTCAGTTGGCGAAGCTGGGAAAAATAAGATACGAGTGTTTTTTATGTTATTTAGCTAGCTATGAAAACGAGTTACAGGCAAACAAAATTTTGAAAATAAACTTGTTTTGGTAATTTTGCAAAACACGACTCATCTGTGCCATTTGATAAAAATTGTTTTTTAAGTGTTTTGGAAAGAAATAATAGTTACAGCAGGCGAGGTCGGGACTGTAAGGTGAATATTCTAATTTTTTAAAACCGCATTCATTGACTACTTTTTGAATAGTGCAGATGCGTAGACTTCTGATCTTGTTTTGCGAATAGCCGTTATTAAGTTTTTAACTGTGTTTTTGTAAATCATCTCTGTTGTTGTGGTCTTTTATGGCATATATTCAATTAAAAGAATCCTTTCACCGTCTCAGAAAACTGTTGCCATCATTTTTTGCGCAGAAAATTGCGTTTTTACTTTCTTGGGTCTTGTGTGAGCATCACACTGGTGATTTTAAGTTTAATCCCAAGTTACAATTCTATTAGTCTAAGATAGGGCTGCAGAAACGACGCAGATCGTGATTTTTTTATGTCAGTTTGTAAGTAGGAGTATGAGCTGGGGTTGATTTTAGCACAAATCTGGCCGCGACACCGGATGCAACAGTCATATTTGCTCTCCATATTAATTTTAGATTTATTAGAAAATTGCACTTGAAAATTTTATTTTTTGACACTTATTTACAAAAAATCTTGCAGCCCTATCTTAGAATATATAGAAAAAGTTTTTATATTGGGATAAAGTAATTATTTTGTTTTGCAAATTTGTTGTTTGCACAGTTTTTTTTTTTAGACTGAGAAGCTGTTGTGAGAGACTGAGTGAGAGAATCAATGAAGTTTGGAACGAAAAAGGTTTCTTAGTCAGTGCAAAGTAGGTTTCATATGTGCGATACACAAAAAAGGAATTAAAGAATTTACAAAAAACTGTACAGCATACAAAATCTACGCCATGGTACTAACAGAAAAACTGAGTCAAGAACTAGAGATGAACGGGATATTGCCAGACGGACAGGCCGGGTTTATAAAAGGAAAAAGAATAAAGTACATATATAGTAGAAAAGAAAATAGCAGAAAAATTGTTATTCTTGGTCCTGAAAGTGGCATTTGATAGTGTCAATAGAGAAAACTTTTGGATATATGTACTAAGTAAAAAGAATGAAAGAAGTATATGTGGAAATAGATAGCAGGATCTGTATGAATGACAAAATTAGAGATAAGGTTTGGACTACAATAGGTGATGTCGACTCATCTATAGTTTGTTTGCGGCATACATTGCAGATGTTGGTAGACGAGTGGGGTGGTGGTGGGCAGAGAAAAAGTGTGGTTGCTGGCTTATGTAGACGACATGTTAATTGTAGCAAAACAAGCAAATGAAATGAACGAAATGATTAGATGTATAGAAAGATATTTTAGAAAATAAAAGTTGGAAAGAAATGAAAGTAAAACAATAATGATTACGTTCAGAGAAGAGAGAGAATATTTAGGATATGTTTTTGTACAAACAATAATGAAAATGAACACATACAAAATATGACAAGAAAGGCAAATAAAGCGGCAGGACAAGCATGGGGAATTGGTAAAAGAAAATTTGAATGTATGAGAATAAAAGGAATGATGTTTGATAGTTTAGAAAGAATTATGTTATTGTATGGAACGGAAACTTGGGGAAGGAAACAGCAAGAAAGATGTGTGGCCATATAATACTGAGGATGGGTATTAGAGGCAATCAAAGAAAGAAGAAAAAAACGGATAAATTAAGAGTAGAAGCAGAAGCATGCAATAAGAAGAAAGATTAAGAGCAAAAAATGAAAGTAAAATACTACAAGAGTAAATGAAAGAGAAGATGATGAAAAGAAAATGTGGAAACATGGAAACATGCAGAGAAAAGTATTATAACAGAAATCGATATGTATGCGAGTGAGGAAATAGAAAGAATGATAATAGATGCAAGAAGTACAAGGTGATTATAAATGTTTGGGATTATGTAACTATCTAATGTACGTTTGTGCCGCTCTATTGAAAATGCATTAATAAAGTTTATATGTTCACATGTTTATAATTATCCCATTATCAAACCGCTCATTCCTAAAGTAGGATTCAATAGTAAAAATATTCTCTTCATTTGTATACATTCTAATAAGCTTGCTTGCTTGATAGCTGTCAAAGTTGAACTGTCAAAACAAATAATATAGTGGACAATTTTAAAAAGGTGGCTTATTTAAAGTGATTACATATCCCCATTCATTTATAAACTCCCTGTATGTGGAAGGAATTTATGATGAGAGATAGAGATATAGAAGTGCAAGAGCGAAGGCTTAATGATAAGAAGTAAACGTTTTTCATTAGTCACATCAAATATGAATGTGGAATGAAACCGGCATTTAAATGCCAATTCTGTGAATATAGTGCAAAACAGCGGCGAGCCTTTCTTAAAGTAGTACACATGGTTAATATCCATGGTCAAATAGTTGTTTTCTAGTCCACTAACAACAAGGTTTTATATTATCTGGCTTTGGATTTAGAGTTGCAGGGTAATCCGAAGTTATTAAAGTTTTTGAGTGGTCTAGGGTTTTGGTCCACATGTCAATATTGTGGTGACTTGTTTCCGATTATTATATTCTGTTAGCGAGAACTGCCGATAATACTGTTTTGAAATGAAATGATATCAAAATAATTTGTAACAAATTAGAACCTACCTAGCTTCAAAGATAATTATTTATATTAAATGAACTTGAATTAATTTGGTTTTATATTTTCTATTTTTATTTTATAAAATCCTTTTATATTATTCATATTATTTAGTTAAATAGAAATTTTAAATTATAATGTAAATATTTATATTTGTTTGATAGATTATCTAACCTTTAAATTTGTAACGTCTAATAAATGACAATATCAAAATTCAAGTCAGCGGGAATATAGAAATTTAAATAAATAAAACGGATATCAGGGTAGCGGGAAAAAACAATTTTTTAAATATTAATCAATCAGTTTGAAATATTATATAATATAAATACATTGAAAATGATGATAACTCATCGAAACATGTATGTAAAAATAAAATAAAATAAATAAATAAAATAAAATCATTACTTCAATAATATGAATAATTTGGTTTGTTAGTTTAGATGTTGCTTTTTATTGTAAATTATCTTTATGTATAATTTGTTCAAATTGTTTTAATTTAATTAGTATCTTCCAGAAATTAATTACACTTCTACAATGTTAATAAGAGACAATTGCTAAACATGTTTCTTACGATAAATATGTGAACAAATAATAAACAAATTATATCAGTTGTTTTAGGAACCTTTAACTGCATTTTATTTAATTATTATTCTAAGTAATAGTTTATATTAGTATTCGTAAATTTATCTTGTGTACTAGTACTTTCAATTTCTTATGTATTTGTAGTAAGGGGGATATATATTCATATTAGAAAATCAAACAATAACATCATAATAATTTTTATTTAATCATTTCAGATGGATGGATTCCAGACAAAAGACATACAGCGGTTGGTGATTACCAATGTACGAGATGCTTGCGGTATTATAAATACAAAAGAAACTTATATACACATGTAAAATATCAATGTGGAAAGCAACCGTCTTTCAAATGTACTTTATGCGATTACAAAGCTAAACAACGCTATAATGTAAGAGTACATATGCAGAATGTGCATGGATGTAAATTTTAATATTTCAATAATAACATTTTAAACATTGTAATTACATATGACTAATAAATTTTTCAATTTTATTCCTGGGAAAAGTTTATATTAAAACCTTGCTTTCAAAATTTTACTTTTTTAATTTTAAGTTGCAAAATGTTTTTTTTTAATTATCTATAATTTTTGGATTTTTGCTTCTAGAATAGAATAATTATATTTAATTTAATATTAATGCTTGCTAAAAATATCGTATATAAAACTAGTGTGAAAAAAATAAGGAAAGTATTATAACGGCGGAGGGACAGAAATTGTAGGACATATTCTAAGACATAGGGGAATTGTGCAACTGGTTATAGAAGGCAGGGTAGAAGGAAAAACATGTGAGGGGATGACGAAGATTGGACTTAAAAATGAATAACTATAAAGAAATGAAGACATAGTCCATATCCTGACATAATTGCGAACTATTTCCAACAGTATAGGATATAGCCAATACCATTGTTGATTTTGTTTATCTGCGTGTATATAATTAATCAATAATAAAGTTAAATATTATGTTAGTATTTTATTGAATTTATTTACAATATATAATTTTTTAGATGTTTCTTCAGACGCTGGAAGCAAAGCTGCTGGCGAATTTATATGTGGTGGTTGCGATAGAATCTACAAATACAAAAGAAGCTTATCAACACACATAAAATACGAATGTGGCAAAGAAAAAGCACTACAATGTAAATTTTGTAAATACAAAACTAAGCGCCCAAATTCTTTAAAGAAGCACAATATTTTACAACACAATGTTTTTGAATAGTTACTTTTAATACGAATATATTTAAAAAACCGTAACTAGTTTCAACCTTTACAAAGTTATTAACGGACGGTGATACAAACAAGTACTTGTTTAAACTTTAAACTTATGGTTTTTTAAATATACTCGTCTATATCACGAATACATAGTAATTATGTTTTATTTATTTTGTAAATATATGTGTATATCTAGGCAA
This sequence comes from Tachinus rufipes, assembly GCA_963932245.1. NCBI lineage: Eukaryota > Metazoa > Arthropoda > Insecta > Coleoptera > Staphylinidae > Tachinus > Tachinus rufipes. Next base: position 31,425,658 of record OZ010742.1, on the reverse strand, counting down.
TGTCATAAATGAGCAATGGGTCCAGACATTGGAAATAAAAAGCAGAATTCAAAAGAGTTGAAGCATATTTATTAAAATAGCGACAGCCTTTACAAGTAGAAATCTAAGTGAAGACACAAAAAATTATACGGAGATATAAAGAAACCGGAAGCATATGAAATGAATAAAATCAAAATTGCCAAGATGGTAATCAACGGAGAGGCAGTTCAAGAAGAAGTTTGTGCAGTTAATTCTTATTCTGCATTGATCATACAAAGAAGTCCAATCTTTTAATTTTCGGCAGTTGTCAGTCTGGTTGCTTTTTTTCAGAATGAGCTTGTTGGTCAATATTTGGTATTACTTTTTTTTATTATCTAGTTTTGCAAAGTTTGATTTTTGTAGTCAGCACATAAAATTTCTTTTGAATATTAAAGGGTTTTTCAATAAACTATGTATTTTTTTAATACTATTCAAAGTTTATATTCAGACTAAATTGGTACTATTAATATCATGACTACATTATGTAAATTTGAAAACTAATCATTATTTTTCATTGATCCAAAGCGAATACCATTGATTGTAAAATGAAATTTAACTTTATTTTGAAGAAACAAAATACTTAATGAGTTTTTTATCATGTAAATTAAACAATTTTTTTGTTAATATTTTATTGAATTTAATTACAATATATTATTTTTTAGATGAATCTTCAAACACTGGAAAGAAGGCTAGTGGCGGCGAATTTCAATGTGATGTTTGCGATAAAATCTACAAATACAAAAGAAGCTTATCAAAGCACATAAAATACGAATGTGGCAAAGAAAAAACACTTCAATGTAAGTTCTGTAAATACAAAACTAAACTCCCAAGTTCTTTAAAGAAACACAATATTATGCAACACAGTTCTTTTAAATTTGTATAATTACTTTTAATAAATGTTAATAATGACTATTTACGATGATAACGTTTTATTATTTAAACCTAATTAATATTATATAAATTTAGAAACTAAGAATTATTTTTTATTGATTCAAAACAAATGTCATTTAGAACGTTTTACTTTACTGTTCTATTTTATAGAGAATACCAAATATAAGATAAAATAGTAACTATTTTTGCCTAGGAATGCCGCATTGCAATAAATTTTTTTTCAACAAACTAGTAAAACTACTACATTTTTATTACGTTGATTACACATAGATTATTTATTATCGAAAATTGCAACGAAGCATGAGACGTAGTTTTTATTCAAGATTGGCAACACACCAAATAAGTAATTATATTTAGAAAGAGAATAACATTAATAATGCAATTATGAGGTTTTTAATTATTCAACTGACATGACGTTCTAAAAATGTGTATTTATAAGTGACAATACAACGTTGCCTACAGCGCGTTGTCTTGCTAGTTATTAATACGTAAGTAACCAGCGATCAATTTTGCTAACTACTAAAGTTTATTCAAAACCACGCTACAGTGACAGTATGTAAACAAAACCGCGTGAACACATTCATCCCTGCATACAATTGGTCGTTTGCTGTGAGCTCGGCTGCTCGATCCAAATACCTATAGCTGTATTGGATCTGCACGTAAACAACGCGAGTATTTGTGTACTTTAACTCTAGCGCGGCCATGCATAGACTATAATTATTATTTTTGAGCCTGCTACATACGTTTACATACCAAGTGAAATAATTGTCTATGAAAGCAAAGTGAAGACATGCATGACTTTGCTTAAGTAATTCTTTTTTTTAGGTGATTTCATTTGTTAAAAATTGATTAAGTTATTTTTGTTAATATTTTATTAAACTATTTTTTAGATGTTGAAGTAGTTAGAAGAAACAAACCTTTTAGAAATTACATATGTGGTGGTTGCGATAGAATCTACAAATACAAAAAAAGTTTAACAAGACACCTAAAATACGAATGCGGCAAAGAAAAAGCACTACACTTTAACTTCTGTGAATACAAAACCAAGCGCTGGAATACATTAAAACTACACATTAAATCTAAACACAATGTTTTTGAATAAATTATTTTAATAAAATGTTAATAACAAAAAAATTTCTATTGTTATTTATTTAACAATAATTATAATAAATTATTTTTATATTATATTAACATCTGTTTTTATTTTTAGATATGAGGAGAACGCAAGTTGGAAGTTATCAATGTTTGATTTGTTTCAAGTTTTACAAATACAAACATAATTTAAATCGACATTTGAAGTTTGAATGTGGGAAAGAGCCTAAGTTTGTATGCCAGTTTTGTTCATATAGAGCGCATCAGAAATCTAGTTTACAAAAACATAATTTTAGTAAACATTTTAATATTTATTTACCGGACAAAACTCATAAACCAGAGATGATATGATGAGTTTGAGAAAAATATTACGTGAATGTATACTAGGTGCTCCATGTAAAATATTTTAGATAATATTTCATTTACTGTCCAATTTTTATATATCGATAAACGAATAAACTGATATCAATTTTAACCAACCTGAAAAAGTTTATAATATAAGAATATTTATAAAAACTTGAAACAATTCAATAATTTTTTGTCAATAATGATAAATAATAAATATAAATAATAGAACATTGATATTTTAAGTATTTCCTATTTCATGGAACACCTACTATATGAATTTTCAAATAAACGTATAGTTCAAGTGCAATGACAATGTAAATATTCGCAATAACAAATATAAAAAGTAGTACAAGTAATAAAAACAGCCTGATTTATATATAAGACTTTAATATCGAGTATACGTATATTTTATGTATAATTGAGAATATTATTTTATTTCTTATTTTCTATTATAAAATTATATTTTGTTTTTAATATAATTAAATTTAGTTATCAATTATGCATGATTTTTTAATCTCAGAATTTTTTCGTACAAGTAAGGATTGAAGAATCGCTATATTTTATTTGGTATTGCTTCTAGTCGGAGATCGGACTACGTTTTAAAAGATAAATTTACTAGTAATATTTTTTTAGTAATTTGATATTTTTAAATGCTTAAGTCTGGTAGAACACAGTCAAACATTTCAGACTTACGGCATTGAAAACATCAATAAAAATCTTGTGACTAATAAAATGATTTCTTTTAAACCGTCGTCAGCTCTTAGACTATTCTATTTATAGTCAATTTTAGTTTGCTCTATTACAACGAAGAAATGGCAACATAAATGGCTGGCAAGGGTGCTTAATACGTTAAAACATCTAATAGTTAATCAAACAATATGTTAAAGGTTATTCTAATTGTTTTGCGTAGGATAATCATCAAAAGTTGTATAAAATATTGCATTTATATATGTTTTTAAACTGCTAAACCTACGCGTTAAAAAAAATGTAAGTTACAATTTTAATTACCAAGTACCAATTATTTTTTATTTTTGTGTGACAGGCTCTTTACTCCTAACAATCATGCTATTTTGATAAAAAAATAATGTTTCATTTTTTTATAGTGACCATATATTAGCTTAATTTTGTTGTTTTATACAGGACTGAATTTTCTCATTATATTATCTTACTAGGAATATAATCGAACTGTTGTTATAAATATATGTATTAGTAGTTATTAATAAATGAAAAATGCCATCATTTTGTTTATTTATTTATATGAAATTAAATTGATTCTTTTTGATAATTATTTAATTTTTCCTGAACCGTTATATATTTAACAAGTAATTAAAATAGGTGGAGGGGTTATATACAAAAGGAGTTTTTTATGTTATCTAAAAATATTATGCCAAATTTTTGTGTCCTTCTTAGGTCGTTGGTCCAGTGCGTAAGTGATCTTTCTCTGTTGCGTATGTCGGTTCTTGGTCTCCACTTTTAAACTTTTTTTTTAATGACTTGAGCAGGGCAATACCTTTTGGTTTCCTTCTCAGTGTTAGTCCTGCTGATCATTTGTCTTTGTCACTAATGTAGTACTAGTTTGAGGTGATTATCTCTTCTTTTTTCCATTCTTGTGTTATTCAGAATATCTTCATAGTTTCTCTATTTATTTATTAACTTCTTTCTTGTTATATCCTCTCTCTTTCATAAATATTTTGTACAGCTCTATTAGGTGTAGTCCTAGATTAGACAGTTTTACTTTTAGTGAGATTCTTGAATTGCTATTTGGGGTTAGTTCTTTGTGTCCTCTGGTTGTCAGATATATACTGACATTTTTAGAAGTTGCATTGTCTGTCAACCTTGAGTTGGAGTATGTATCGTTTGGAAATCGCTTTATCAATTCTGTTAGTTTGCTATCCTTGAGCAGTTTTTTTCTTCTTCTCTTTATTTCTGTAATTTTGGTTGGTACTAATGTTTCAGTAAATGTTCTTTTCTTGTATATCCTTTTACTTTTTATTCCTTAGTAGTCATAGTTGTCTTGCCCATTTTAATTTTTTATTATATATTGTTTTTTTTTTATTTAGCTTTTTTGCTCTTTCTTCTTTTGTTTTCTGTGTGTTTTCTTCCATTTTGATTTATCCAAATTCAGTTTCAAACTCTTTAATTTTTTTTTATACAGTTGTTGCATAATTTCTTAGTGTTTTCTATTTGTTTTTGTCACTCAGGCTTTATTATTGATTGTAGATTTATCGATTTTGTTTTCCATTACCTTTTTAAACTTTTTCTTATCTTTCTTCTACGCATTGCACTCTACTGGCGTATGTTGATCTCATTTCTTTTTAGCGCTGTTTTTGCTCTTGTTTAATACTTTCTTGGTCCATCTTCCCATCCCCATCTTTATTTGAATTTTGTTATTTGTTCAACTACGTCTATCAATTTGTTTTTTGGGATATGTCCCCATTGGTTTTGCGGTGTTGTAGAGATATTTTGAGCATTGATCTTTCCGTTTACTTTGGGTTGTTTTAAGTTTTTTTGCCGAGTTGACGGTAAGGGTTAAGGTCTCTACTTTACATCATATACTTTTTTTTAACCATATCAGGATTTTACTTTTAAAGATGTAACGCTGCCCAAACAAGTTTGATTCTTTTGTTTAGTTTACATATTTTTGGTTATTTTGATTTCATAACCAAAGTATATGTATTTGTAGACTAGATTCACCTTTGCGTTTCTGATTTTAAAGTGTGTACTTGATACCAAATTTGCCATTATTTTTGTTTTCAAAAAATTGATTTTTTAACCAACTTTTAAACTTATATTACAAAGTTTTTTTAGAATCTGTCTTGGTACTTTAAGGTTGTCAGCTTTAAGGACTATGTAGTCCGCAAATCGAAGATCGTTGAGTTTTTGGCCATATGTGGTGATGCCTTTTGTGTTCTAAATGAGTTTCTTAAGGGCATACTTCAAAACGGTTATAAACAGTTTTGGAGATATGATGGGATTTATCTGTAATCTTAGCGACATTCTCTCATAGCATCCATAACGGACAACTGTGTCGAATGTTTTATGGAAGTCCACGAATGCAAGGAATAGTGATCTGTTGTACTCTACTGATTTTGCTTTACTATAACCTTGATATTTTGTAGATGGTCGTTTGTTTCAAATCTCGAGCAAAATTTTTATTTTGGTTGGTAAAAATCTAGTTATTATTTTTATCAACAGTTTGTAGTGTTGGCTTAAAGGTGTTATGGGTCGATAGTTTTGCAAGTCAGCCTTATCTTTTTTTTGTAGGGCAGTATAGTAATTGCGTTATGCCACATTCTGAAATTGTGCTATTGCGTATTGCAGAAAACGTGACTCTTGCTTGTATTCCGTTTTTGACTATATTATCTGTTTTAGGCAATTTGTTGTTTTTTGTTTTTGACAGGACTATCTTGATTTTTGGTTGCTTCTCGGATCTTTGGCCATTAATAGATTCTCTTGGTGTTGGTGTTTAAATATTCAGATATTCCTAGAGAAATAAAAATATCAAAAACGTTTTTAAATTTTTTTATTTGAGAATCAGTAAAGTGTAGGCACGGTGGATTTCCTACCAAAACCTATCTTGCTGACAAATTTGCGAGGAGAATTGAACTGTTTTCTTTTAAGAGGAAGACTATAGAACTGTAACTTGGAAATGAGAGTTGGGTACACTACTGGGTTTCTCTTACATAACATGGTGTTATAACGGCTCTCTACAAAGTAAGGAGGCAAAAACGCAATTTTATGCGCGAAACATTATGGCCACAGTTTTCTGAAGGTAGATAACATAAAGCACTGCCTTTGTAACTAATTAAAATAGGTGGAGGTGTTATTTGTTGGGTCGTTAATATGCCGTTTTTGAACCGAGCAAACGATACACTTTGCAGGATAGAGTGTGATCTGTTTTCATTTTATTGGTTGTTTGTAAGCACACATTAGTGTTCTTTCATAACATAAACGTGAGAAATTTGTGGGATAAAATATGCAAAACGTTATTTTTACTTTGTTATTAGTCACAACCATGCGTGTATAAATGATTTTTTTACTAATTTAAAACAGATCAAAGATCCTTGTCTTACACGTGATGAACTCAGGATCTCTAGTACTAATTCAATAATTTAATAATATATAATATGTTTACATACATAACTTGAGATGAGAGAAATTTTATTAACAAATTTCACTCATTTTAAGATACTGATGGGTGTGTTTTGCTGGTCAGTGATTGTCTTTGTTAGTTTGTTGTGTCTCAGTTGATTTGTATAATTATTTTTTTTGACTGCACTGATTTGGGGTAGGTTAGAAGAAGTTATGAAAGTCAGCAATTTTTGTGTATCTGTTTTTATTTAGGATGAACTTTAACGGTTTATAATTGGTGGTGCAAAGTAGTTGTAGCTCCATCATGTTGCTTCAACCAAAGAAACCAAATATAATCAATTAAACTTCAGTATCACAACTGGCAATTGAATTGTCTAAAGAAGTAGACAATCAAATATAGCTTAATGAAAAATAAAGTTTTAAAATCAATTACTCAAACCCAATCCAACTCTAAAGCGGCCAACCAATATCAAATAATCAATTATTCAAATTCATCCTTTACCATCAAGCGATGCCGTACCACCAAGATGCACTGATGAGGATTTGTGAAAACCGAACCAATTGTCTGTATTTTTGATTGGCCGCTTTAGAGTTGAATTGGGTTTGGGTATCTGATTTAAAAACTTAAAAGTTTATTTTAGTAAACTTTAAGGTTATTAATATGTGTTTTTGCTGCACCACACTTAGTTGAGCTTCAATATCTCCAGACTTCTTAGCACTAAATTATTGTTTAAAGATGAACACCCTTATGCATAGTCATATTTAGTAGTAACTAAGGTGCTACTAGCTGAATATTACTGTTGATCGTATGCATAATGATATTTAAAACGCTACTAAGCCTAGTTGTCGACTAAAACGTTAGTAGCCAGATTGTCTTGTTTTGCATGTGATCAAATATATTGTATATATAACCTACAACTGTCAGTTGTAAATATTGAGATATTTATCACCATTTAATGACATATTGCTTTATTTATTGCAATGTGTGGTAATATTTAAATATTAGCTCCAAAATGTAGTGGTTGTGTCAAGTATAATTAATGAAATAAATTAATGTTAGGTATTTATTTTAATATTAAATTAGTTTAGTGTTTTTCTGTAAAATGACAGAGCATCCAAAATTGAGTTATATAAGTTAATATGGCAGCAGCAAACACATCTGATCCTATGCATTTTAACTCTAAAACTTACTCTGACTAAACATAATAGTTGTTTATTAATTTTAATATTTTAAAAGGATTATAGCTCAAAAGTAATTAATTGTGTACCCTTATTTTTTCAAACTCTTCAATTGCAATAAATGCATAATTTATTTTAGATATCAATAAATTACATTTTAAAACAAAATAAAAATATATTTTTACTTTTGCATATTTTTTTTTTAATCAATTTTGTTAATTAGGTTTTTATTTACAAGTTCTACAATAATTATTGAATCTTTATTTTTGTGCAAAACCTTTTCATTATTTGTTTTTACCGCGCAAAAATGGGACATAAAACAAACTTCATGTCACATAATGCTGTGTTGCCAAAGCATAATTTTATAGTTAGTAGCTACTAACTAAATTATACTAAAAATCAACTATGCATATGCCACATTTAGTATGGTGTAAGTAGCTACTAGTTAGTAACGTATTAGTAGCATACTAACCAAACAACTATGCATAAGGGTGGAAGTGTTTAAAGTAAAAGTGGATACTCGGGATACACTAATCCAACGCATTAAAAATGTTGCAGTAGAGAAGTGAATGACGGTATTTTTAAACATTTATTATAAGAATGCTATAATTACCAAAACGTTAATGTAGAAATTTCATTTATTTTTAATTACGCTTTAACTTTAAAACAAATAAAAATCAAATAACAACGTTTAAGTTTTTTTACATTATTTTTACGTGTACAATAGACTTATGGAATTTGGTCTGTTCTTTTCGACTCACTTTGTATAGGAGTCTTAAACAACACAACTTTTATAATACTGAATTGAAAAAATGTAGCTGGAAAATCTACTTATTACGTTTAAACGTTTTGGCTATCATAGCCTTCTTATAATAAATGTTCAAATATATCGAAATTTATCTCTAAACATTTTTTGCTTCGGCAACAGGTCTTTTTCTGATTGAGTTATGTCGTTGTTTAAGATAAGCTGCAACATTTTTAATTTTTTAATGCGTTGAATTTGTGCATCTCGAGTGTCCACTTTTACATTGTACACTTCATTTTTGAATCAACTCCATAAATAATAATTTATTGCTAAGAAGTCTAAAGATATTGGAGACTAACTAATAAGACCATAAACATTTTTAATTACGCTATAACTTGAAAACAAATGAAAATCGGATAACAACATTTACACCGACTCACCCTGTATAATAGTTACGCCATTGCCAATAGCAATTCTATTGTGTTATATGTAAACACAAAGCAGTTTTTAAAGTAAACGATTTGTGGCAAGAAAGTGTTTCTATAACCACTGAAATATTTGCCGTAAAATCGTCAATTGTGTACTTTTTAAATTTCATAATTTGATTCAATTTTGTTTTGATGTTAAAAAAATTACATTGACTTACCTTGTATTAAATGTGGTGACTAACACTTTCAAACAATATGCTCAATTTATGCTTAATAAAATACTATCTAATATTTATTTATAGATCAATTTGCATATGAATCAACGAAAGAGGAATACCAATGCAGCCGTTGTTCAAAGCACTACAAATATAAAAGAAATTTGTGGGCTCACCAAAAATATCAATGTGGTAAAGGTCCATCTTTCCATTGTCACCTGTGTAATTACAAAGCTAGAAAACGAGCTACATTAAAAGTACATTATGTACGGGATCACTAATCCATTATGTAAAATGTATATAAATTAGATTTGATTCAACTTAAATTGAAATATTTATTAATAATTTATATGTTTTTAGATCAATTTATGACGCATGGAAATCAGCAAGGGTACCAATGCAACCGCTGTTTAAAATATTACAAGTACAAAAGAAATTTATATACACACGTAAAAAACGAGTGTGGAAAAGAGCCGTCTTTTTATTGTGATTATTGCGATTATAGAGCTAAGCAACGATCAACTCTCAAAATGCATATGTTTAATTTACACGGAGCTAATATGTTTAAAACTAGAATGTATAAAAAGAAAAAATAAATAAAACATGTATTAAATAAATTTTGGAATGAATATATTGCTATTTAATTCTATTTAGTATTGGATAATATTTTAGATTTATGATCATCTGACATAATAAGAAAGGAGATTACCAATTACAAAATTTAAATACACATATATTATGAAACACGGACGTGGTATAGAAAATGCTTTTCAATGCGAATATTGTGATTACCAGGCAAGCAAAGGGTTTCATCAAGGAGACATATAAGAATAATATTGTTGAAATGAAATAATTTTAATGCTTCTGTGCGCGTTTATATTTATTTATTCATTTGATTGTGTATATAATAAAAATTAATTATTACAGGTTTAACACTCTATGGCGATGGAAGAAAAACAAAACAAGGAGAATTTCAATGTCCAAATTGTCTCAATTTATATAAATATAGGCAGAATTTATTAAGACATATTAAATTTGAATGCGGAAAAGAACCTATGTTTAACTGTGAATTTTGTCCGTACAGAGCAAAGCAACGAGCTTCTATGACTAAGCATCGAAAACAGGTGCATGGTCTCGCTTCACAATTAAATGCAAAATAATGTTAACTTTTTGTTTATAATAAATGTGTTATAGAAATATGGGTATAAACTGTGAATTTATTTTTGATTTTTTATTAAAACTCTAATGTATTTTAATTTGTATCGTTTATTTTTGTTATTAAAGATTTTTCAATAAAATATAATCTATAAAATGTATTTTTTAAATATTTTCAGATTATTTTATTAAATCTAAATTAATTCATTAAAAAATTAGTCTGCCCTTAGTCTTTTTAGCACTTTTTTGCTCTCCGTACATCTTTCCTTCCCATGAATCTCTCAATTTTTTAGGTGTTTGTTCTGATGGGCTTGATTAGCTTCACTTAGTTCTTGATTTAAGCATTTTTTGTCAAACCCATTGAGGTAAAATTTTTTATTCCTTTTTTTTTAATCTATTTTCTATTGTTTTTTTGTCGCTGATGATACTGTTGTTTTGATCTATGGAAATGACCAGTATGTTACTCCACGATGTACTCTTATATCTTGCACCTTAAGTTTGGTTTTTTTGTCTGACGATGCCGTAGTTTATTATGGACTTTACTCCACGTGTTTTTTGAGTTTATGTGTATTTAAGGATCTTCTTATGCTCATAATCCCCGTTTGTTACTTTTGTCCATTTTGCTGGCATACATTAACCAATCTTGTGCCCTTGTGCCATTGTCATTTAGGACATTTTTTCCGTACTTTTTTACGTATACTTTTTTTTATCAGTTTTGCTGTGGGGTCTCCTAGCAGAATGATATTTGTTGACGTTTCAATTTTCTTTGTGGTTATGTCCAATTTGTTAAATGTGTCTTTGACACTTACTAGTGCATTATCATTTACTGCATATACTCTTATTATTTAGCTTTGATATCCATGGATGTTTATATTTACCCTAATCATTCTTTTTTTATTGGTAGTAGCGGAAAGCTAGTTTGCTGCCTTAACTTCCAACTTAGAAGACCAGGTGATTTTCTTCTTGTTTGACGTTTTTTCCTCTAGCCTTTTGTAAATTATAGAGGAAATACAAGGCATCAGCTTATTTACAGTACCAACAGTAAAAGTCTGAACAAACGTGATTGTTATATTTAATTTTTTAAATTAATTTTTTAGGTTAACATGTTAACCGTTTTGTACATTGGATGTAGTACCACGAGCAAATTTATGAAACTGGTTTATACCAATTCTACTATAAGTAGTAATAGTCGATGCATTTAATTATCATTAAAAGCAATATTTAGAGTTTTGTATATTAAACTAGATTGTGCTATTTTCTTTCTGGATAAGATTTTGTAGAATCTGCAATCAACGATCTTATGTTACAATTATAAACTGGGCAACTAACCATGATATATTGTTTTGAACTTTGTTAACAATAACTGGACTGAAAAGAGATTTTTTTTTTTAATTAAAGTATAAACTTTTATTATCTTATCTTTTTTTAGAAGGAAATGCTTTATGCACGCTATTCTACATGGCAGTGTGGGAGTGAACATCTTATTGACAAGGAACTTTACTCACTATAACCATCTCTTGTATCTACACGAGTACCAATGGAAAGACCTTGAGGCATTACTTCATTGATGTCATTTTGTTGTTGCAGCGACCAATTTGTTTCTTATCCAGTTCTTTTATTATTTATATTTTTTCTTTCTTTTAAGAATATTGCTTATTACGGTTTGCACTTACTTTTACTTTGGATTCCTGTTCAGCATGTTTTGCATTGTGATTACGTCTGAGCCAAAGGTAGACGCTCAACATTTTTTATTTGCATTTTATCTACTGCATTCTAGGATTGTGTGCTCAGGTGTATTAATTGTGCTGCAATATGAGCAATCTTTGTTTGCACACAACTTGAACCTGAACAGGTACGACGAGAAGCATTCGTGCCTGCTTTGTAAGAGCGTTCTACAGAATATGCGGTACTTTTTTTTGTGCACCTACTGGCTCTATGCTGGTACACTATATAGAGCCATAGAGGAGACGGCGCTGCTCCAAAGCATGATAACGAGTCAATAGTTTTGATTGGAATGACCTACGAACCTACCCAAGTGTTAGCTATCAAAACGTTAGATCACGACTTTCTTTAGCTACAAAATAACTTTTGATGTTTGCAGAAAGATCAAATATTTAATTTCTTGATGACGAACTCTTGGGTGGGTGGGTGGGATACTCTATAGAATAATAACGAGTTAGTAGTTTGAATTGGAGTGACTCACCCACCCAACCAAGTGATATATTAAAATGTTAAATCACGACCTTCTTTTGCGACATACTGATGCTTGCAGATAAGTCAAATATTGATTCTTTTGATGACGAACACTTGCGTGGTTAGGTTGGTCTCTTTAAAGCATGATAACGAGTCAATAGTTTGGATTGGAGTGGCCAACCCACCCACCCAAGTGTTAGTTATTAAAATGTTAGATCACGACGTCCTTTTGCAACAAAATGACTTCTGATGCTCGCAGAGAGGTCAAATATTTAATCTCTTGATGGGATACTCCAAAGCATGATAACGAGTCAGTAGTTTAGATTGAAGGGGCCAACTACCCATTCAAGTTTTAGTTATCAAAATGTTAGATCACGACCTTCTTTTGCGACAAAATAACTTCTAATGTTTGCAGAGGGGTCAAATATTTAATATTTTGATGACATACCCTTGGGTGGGTAAGTGGGGCTCTGCATAGCATGATACCGAGTCAGTAGTTTAGATTGGAGTGGCCCACCCACCCACCTAAGTGTTAGTTATCAAAATGTTAGATTACAACCTTCTTTTGCAACAAAATATCTTCTGATGCTTGCAGAAAGGTCAAATATTTAATTTCTTGATGACGAACATTTGGGGTGGGCGGGTGGCTCACTTTAAAGCATGATAACAAGTCAATAATTTAGATTGAAGTGGCCCATCCAGCCACCCAAGTGTTAATTATCAAAATGTTAAATCGCGACCTTTTCTGGTGAGAAAATGACTTCTGATGATCGCAGAAAAGACAAACATTTAATTTTTCATGACGCACATTTGGGCGGGTGGGTGGGACACTTTCTTGTATGATACGAGTCAGTACTTTGGATTGGAGTGGCCCACCCATCCACCCACTTAAGTGTTAGTTATCAAAATGTTAGATTCTGATGACTCTTTTTTAAGTCTGTCTATGATGGGCGTCAACAAACTGCAAGTTTGGGCTTATTACTATCCAGCCATTAGTATTCCAACTGCTTAATTGGCATCCTCTACCAGCTTTTCCAGCATCAACTATTACATCATTATCTGCGTAGCGAATGAACCAGATGTTGCTAGAAATTTTTAGCTTTAAGATCCCGTTATGGTTGACGTTTGAAAGGATCGGACTCTTAACAAATCCTTGTGGAACCCCAACGCTTATTTCCATTTTATAGTTGTCGCTTATTTGGAGATTGCGGTTCTCTAAGAAGCTGCAGTTTATCTTAAAGGTTAGATTGTTGCTTTTGTTTAGAACAACTATGGGATTTTGTATTGAAGTTGCTTCCAATCAAAATTGCTATTGTGTTATTTTTTAAGATTTTTGTTGAGAGCTAGTAGATAAGGGTATTTTTGGTCTCTACCTAAACGTATCACTTTTTACTGCTTGTCTTGTAAACTTTGGTGTGTGTTAACCATTGCGCTTTGGCAATACTTTGTGTTGGTTCCGAGATTAGAGCAAGAAAGCATTCTCTTCAACGCATTTGTTTATTAAGAAATCCAAGGCCTACTTCTACTTTGACTATTACCAAGGTTTATTTGTATAATTTTTTGTGGGCATTTTAATTGATTGTTTTTTTCTTTTTCTTCTTCTCCTGCGTTTTAGTCTTATGCCCCTCTTTATTGCAAATGTAGCATTTTTGAGGGTTGCAGCAGTCTTTTAGTTTGTTGCCTTATTCTCCGCACCTGCAACAAGTCTTCGTTTTTCCCATGAGTCCTACACGGTGGCATTTGTTATATTTTTTATTACCTTATCTATGATTATGCCACGTACAGGATACGGTTTTTTGTGCAATTATCTAGAGGCATTGCTTCTGTAATTCTTTGACGTTTTGCAGTTGGATCCAGTTGCGAGCTTTTGATTCTGATGTCAAGCTATTAACACTCTTGTTTGTCGAGAAGCTTGGTATATGGTTGTTTGTTTTTAGTTTTTTATGTTATGTAGGAGTTATGTTCTTTATGTGTATACTGTCAGAAAAGTACTCGTAGTTAGTTTTGATAGATATCCGCCAAGAGGTTTTGTTCTGGGTTTTCTGATATATTGGTTGGAAGCATCTATTAAATTAGTTTATTAATCAACTAATCACACTGCCGGCAACGATGACACCACATCAGTTTTAGAAACCAGATACGAAATAAAAACCACACAAACGGAAGTAGCCGCCATTATTTTTGGATAAAAATCAATGCAGGAAGCCAACGCCAAACTTTACACTTACGTCAAAAACTTTTTCTTCCGGCTCAACCAAACATACCTGGCTACGAAAAATCCGATAAAGACAATTTAATTGTTGACGAAGAAATTAACATTTTTGACAATCATGAATGAAAACTTACCGGAACAATTTCCGCCTGCTGACAAAACAAAGGCAACCACACAATCTGTCGTAAACCTTACTGCGGGTTTTTTTGGCATTTCTGCTAAATATGTCAAGATTATCAACAACCCCGAAGAATTAACAATTTTTGAAGTTTCAAATGGGCAATAATTTTCTAATACTACTTGAACTCCGAGAACGTAACTTTTACTAACAAAAGTTTACGGTGAATTTAAGTACTTTGTTTATCTTTTAAAACTGAAAAATACATTTTTGAAAGTTGTATCTGTGTAGAACAAAGTTTTTTTATGTTTAAACTTTATACTCAACGACTTAGGCATACCCAATCCAGTGCAGCAGATGTTGTTGCAAAAAATAATAATTTATTATTTATGTTAGAAAAAAAGTGTATCTATTGTAAACTCACAATAAAATCATAATAGTAACACCCATTCACAGTTTTAGATGTCTTGCAAGATGGAAGACGGACACAATTTGGAAATTATCAGTGCACACAATACCTGAATTTTTACAAATACAGACACAATATGTTAAGGCATATGAAATTTGAATGCGGCAAGGAAGCCACATTTAATTGCGATCTATGTGCTTACAAAGCTAAACGACCATCATCTTTAAAATCTCACAAAAAGTTTATACATAAACTTATGGACAATAATAATCCAGTAAATCCAACTCAATAGTCTTGTCTAACAAAAATGATTAAAATGTTATTTATTGTACTAGTAGATAATATTAATAGAAAAAACAATACAACAATACTGAATGTATAACAACTGTTTTTTTCTATTTTTTAAAAAGAATTTATTGCACGGCATTATTCATTTTGGATAACGTGATAGAATAGTCTCAAAAAGAAGTCAGTTTGTATCAATGAAATAAAATTACCTTGTGTGTATTGTGTTTATTTTGGATGAAAACTGTCATAAATAGCATTTATTTATTTAAATTTTTTATATTGCATTTTTATATATTTATTGTTTTTATTTTTGACTGAATTGTAGATCGTTTTTAGATAAATTATATAATCAAAAGTTTTAGGCTTGTTTTAATCGGAAGTATTTCCAAACAGATAAAAATAGTTAATAAATTGTGTGCAAGCATCAAGAGTAGTTGTAGTAAGTAGATGTACTATATACAAATTTATTAAACTAACATGCTTCTTTAATTTTTTTTAGACATGTTGCATAAGGAATCCAATCATATTACTGCAATTCCTGGACCTTTTTATTGCCCAAAATGCAACAAATCGTATAAATATAAGCAGAATCTTCACAGACATGTTAATGTGGAATGTGGCCAACCACCAAAACATCATTGTGCTTTATGTCCTTATAAAACTAAGTACAAATCAACACTTGTAATTCATTTAAAAGCTGTACATAATCAGATAAAATTGTAATCACTTAAAAAAATTTAATCATTTAAAAAAAAATTAAATAAATATATTCATTAATTACAACTAATATTTTTTAGAATTTTATAATGTTTTTATTGTATCATTTTGTTTTCTACAAAACCTTAAAGTTTATTCAGAAGTAATGCTATAAATTAGCATAAATTAATTACGTTTTAATAAAGAGACAAATTATTATATTTGTATCTTAAATTGTATTTAAAAAAACTAACAATTCTTTATAATTTTTAAAATTGTCAAGAATTATGATTGTTTTGGACCACTTCTTTTGTTCTACTGAAGTTTGGAAATCAGGCTTATTTATATATTATTTGAGGAATTTTGCTAGGGCCCTAAAATTAAAATCTATGATGCGACGCTGTTACTATTAGAATTCATTTATTAGATGCGTTTTCATAACAAATATTAAGTTAATAATCTTTCAGACTAACAATTATTTTATTGTTTTTGATGTTATTTTAATTGTAATTAATTTTTTTAAGGTTTTACATTGGATACAATATTACGCGATGGTAGATCAACCTGGATAGGCCAATACACCTGCAACAAATGTTTAAAAACCTATAAATACAAGCAAAGTTTGGCACGTCATAAAAATTTTGAATGTGGTAAACCTCCATCTGAAAAATGTAATTATTGCTCATACGTATCACAACATAAATCAAATGTACGGAAACATATTATTTTGGTTCATAAGGATAAAATATTTTCTGAATAATAACTGACATGTATTTTTTTTTAATAAAAAGTTAAGATAATTTTGTTGTTTTACTTTATTAAACTATACTATAGCAATTGTTGCACAAAATAAATAATACTTTAATTTTTATATTTATTATAATTTTTTGAAAGATTTATAGTTACTAATTATTGCAAATTTTAAATTTTAAATAAAACAATTTTTTTTAGGAAGTACCGAAATTTGGGACATGTGGGAACTCTCATAATGGTTGTCAATGCACAAAAGCAAAAATGACGGCAAATTTAAATTTTTATTTTTTGTTGATACATTATTCAAAATATGTATTGGCATAAACATACATTCTGCATGAGTTTACACAAATGTTGACAAAAGTTAGCACAATGAAATAAGCAGAAGTCATATATACTAAAATACTGTATTAGTGCTGGATATGATTTATTTTTCAGACAATTAGTTTTTTTTATATTTTATCTGGAATACGTTAGTGTATATAAAGAATTCAGACCTCGGCTACTTTAGGGTGGTTTTTGTTAAATATTGTTGAAACCACATCGTTTTCAGATTAATACCATTTAAATTTGTAATTAACGTTTTTCATTAACGGTAACGTGTATTCCATCTCGTTTTTTAATGAAATACAGTCAAATGGTGTTACTGGCGTACAAGCATATGATGCATTTTTTTTTGTTAGATTATTTGAAGATTATTTTTATTTCAAAAGCGTCAGTTTTGTTTATTAACTTAACTGTTTAGCCAAAAATTTGTCGCTAAAAAACTTCCAATTGATTTTGAACTCATTTACCAAATGCAAACAAAGGTCTTGCGGCTTGAGTTTTTGGTCTTGCGGCTAGATCTTGTAAGGCGAAGGCCAAGATTACGCATTTTTTTTTTAAATAATCTAATAACAAAGCCCAAAGTTATGCAATCGTTTACGAATTGGATATCTTGAATCTTTATTAACATTTTTAGCAACAACGGCAACATTTTTAAGGTAACACACAGTTTTTGTTTAGTTTTTGTTGTAATATCAACCAGCCTTAAATACGTTTGCAATTACTACTCAGTTTTTGCATCAGAGGAAAGGGAGGAAAAGTAAAGGGAAAAGCGAAGTCCCGTTTAAGCCTCTGCACGGGCAACAACTACAAGCACATTGGTTCTGGAGCCTTGGTCTACCTGGCTGTCATAATGGAATACATGGCTGCCGAAGTACTTTTGAGTTGGCCGGTACTGCAGCCAGAGATAACAAGAAAACCCGTATCTTTCAGTGCCATTTTTAGGTTGCCATCCGTAACGACAAAGAGTTTCCCTAAGAAAACCGAGAAGAAGTCTTAGGTTTTTTTAAAGGTGCACTTAAGCAAAAACAGATGACAACTGACAAAAAAAATTTTAAACGTAAACAACATGAAGCTAGTCAATTAATCCAGGTTATTTTGCGTATTTTAATCTGATTTGGATATATAAGCTAGAATTTCAGTTGGGTTGCCTTTAGAATTTCAAGCTTTTTAAAGTTAAAGTTGTTACTTACTGCGTTCTAACATTCACTATCTCTCAATGCTTGTCTCAATCATGGCGTGATCTACTTTTGATTGTTTGCTATTGACTGCAGGAACTCTTTGGTAGTTTTGTCTGTAACACCTCGGACTGAAGGTTTAGCAATAAAACCGAGTATTTGCGTCGATTTATAACCATGAATGAAACATAGGAAGGTGTAAAGTACCTAAGTCAAAGCAATGAACTGAAAGGGGAAAATTGGTTCTAAAGAAGTCGACGACAGTTCCATCTGCAGGCAAGTTTATGGCGTCTTTAAACTTAAGTTTTATAAGGTTGGTACTTTCTACCAGAGTCATTTTTTATACAACAACCGCCATCTATATTTTAGGTTGGGTACTTTTGGGATTACCTTTGTAATTTATTTGATATCAAAGTAAAAATTAGATTATTTTACTTATAGTTTATTAAGTACCTTATGGATGTGACGGCCTTAAAAAAAGTAAACAATACCTAGTTAAATTTTTAAGGTAAATAGCAAATGCAATCACTTGAGAGTATTATATAAAATCAACACATGTAGTTGAATACATTTTTCCAGCACGTTATTAAATTTGGTTTAACTGATAACAAACTTGATAGACTTGCAGTATTTGACTGGCTTTGTGTGTAATACTAATATCTTTTATTTGCAGTTTTTATTACTAAAAAAGTTTTATTTATTTATAAATCATGTAATTGATTAATGTTATATACTAATTAAAATTATTTTTTAGGATTTTGGGATGATGTAATGCGCGACGGTAGATCTACTGGCAGAGGCGATTTTCGATGTAATTCTTGCTCAAAGGTTTATAAATACAAAAGAAATTTAGATAGGCATCGCTTTTTAGAATGTGGAAAAGTGCCAACAGAAAAATGTAGATTTTGTCCATACGTCACAGCTCATAAGTCAAGCGTACGTAAACATATGGCTATTGTTCATAAGTTTGTTAATTCATAAAGATATTATAGTATTATTATTTACGTTTAATTTAGTTAGGACTATTTGCAGGGTGATGTAATAAATGTTTAATCTCACTATTTTATTGTTTTTAAAATTAATTATGTTAGTTTTTATTTTGATTTGTCATTTTATACATATTCTACTCAATTCTAAATGCATACTCTTACCGATCAATTGCTAATCGTAAAAACGTAATAAGAGCAAAATTGAATAATGTCATCTAGCAATATAAGTAGAAAATTGAGCAGATTGGGTATTTTGTCACCAAACGTTATTTAAATCTATATAATCAAATAAATAGCTAATTTTATTTACAGCTGCAACTGTTGTGTATGATGACCTTACATGAAATGGTAATAATTAAATATATTAAGTTCTGGTTTTTGTTTAGCGTCTAGCTAAGTTTGTCCACATACAGACTTTGTAGGATGGAGTTGTACAATGTGTGTGGTTATTTGACGGTTTGTTTGTTGGGTTTTTGAACTTATTTTGGGAAAAAATCCTCCAAGACTTTTTGCTGCTTTTATGGTTTATAGGTAGGGGTTACGGCGTTTGCGCTTTTTTTGTGTGAGGTATTATTACTGTTGCCGTCACTTTGGACAAAAAATAGTTTTTTAAGCTTTGAACACTTTTGGTGTTTGTGGCGTTTGCCTTAAACTACTGATTGATTACAAACCTGTATATTAATCAGTAATCTACATAATACGTTCTAACTTCTGTTTTTTAAGTTAACATAAACTAACTAATCAGTTTTAGTTTAATTTGATTTAATGTGATTTGGCTTGTAGTAAATCTAACAAAGAAGTAGACCAAGAAACTGAAATTGTAATGGCATCACTTGTGATATTCACAATTCTACATTTTGCAACTTTGTCCTTTATTTAAAATCTTACTTAGCGCACCTATTGCTACAGTAAATTTGATTGTTTGTATCTCACTAAAACGTCTTTAACCTCAAGCATGTTTTAGTCATGTTTGTTTAAAATGCGCTACAGCACACCAATTGATAATGCCATTTTGGTTTGTTACGTCCGGAGTATCTGGCAATTTTGCTTATTATGTTATTAGATGGTTTCCTATTGCATGAATGGTGGTTTTACTATTTAATCCTATTCTAAATTAGAAAAACTCGTTATTTTTTTTTAGTCTGCCGTCAGGGTCTGCTCTATTAGGCTATTTTTATAGGCACCATTTGACTGAGGCGTTCAAAGTCTTAACCTCCACCTCTAATTTTGTTTTGGTTACGACGTAATAACCAATAAGATCATTCCGTGAAGCTAATGATCAAATGTACTTAGTTTGATGACGTGGGCTGTATCTGTCGGTCAATGTCTACTTTTTCCATCGGTTTTGGAGTTTGACAAGCAAGACATGCCGACGTGCCCGAATCTACAATCTGAGCAGTAAAACCATTTTGGTCATCAAAGGAATTTCATTTTTATTCCTAATTTATATTAAAATGTTCTTATAACATTATCATGTCCAATGTTAATACACAAGTTTAAAATAAGAGTTAAGTTTTTGTAAGGCCTCTGTATAGCAGTTGTTATGTTTATCTTTCTTTTCCGAAATTGATAGAAAATAACTTAATACAAACGAAACTTTATATAATATAAATAATAAGGTATCAATTTGAATAATATTTCTTGCATCACCTTGTATTATAGGTAATATTATACAATAAATGACTATAAATTTGATTTTAATATGCTATGGTTATTCCAGTTTATTAATTATTAATTGTAACTATATATTATTAGTTATTTTATTTAATAAAGATTTTCTTGCGTGTTTTCGATTTTTTATTAAAATCTAAATATTAAATATTAAATAACGTTCTGTTTTGTTTAAAATTTGCTATGTGGATGTTTAAAATAAAAGCTTTTGTTTTTTTTTATATTATTTTAATTATTTTGTAGGTTATTGCTGGCATGATTTACAACGTAGAGGTAGATCAATATGGACAGGAGGACGTGTTATTTTTCCAAACTTTAAATGTAAACTTTGTTCATATATTACATTTGTTAATTCAAATTTGGTCAAACATATGTCTGAATTTCATCAATTTGGTTTTTAATGTTGTCATTTATATAATACTACTATTGGCTACCTGTATGTAATTTATTTATTCTTCAAACAAAAAATATTTAAGAACACTTGAATTCAATGTTGAATGCGTAAATCACACAACACGCACTTACGGATGCACGCGCAATTTTTACCACTTCTACTATTCAGGATATAGGAGGAGACGCTTTCTTTGCATGTGTTGGAATGTTTTCGGCAAGCAGTATCACGATTTACATTATTTATATTTTTATTTAATTTTATTAAAATGTATACATATATCATTTAGTTTTGCAGAACGCAAAATTGTTTTTTTGTTGTTCAGTTCAAGATAATTACATTGTTTTTAATTTTGTTTGAATAAGTACGTATCTTTTTGTCTTTTACTTTATCTATAGCTTTACACCAATATAAACGTGATAGAGACAAGTATTTTTTATTTTAACATTAACAAAAATTTTTTTTAATAGAATTGTAATATTTGTAGATTCTACTATGAATGTATTTTCCAAAATAGATTATTTATTTTGATTTTTGTTTTTTTGTATACTAACCAAGGACTAAATAGTTGATGTAATTATAGTAAGTATTTATTACATTATCTTTGTACTGTTACAAACATTATTTTTTATTACAGGTCATCGTCCATTTTCATGTTCTTGTGGTAGATCCTACACACATTATCGGAATTTGGCAACACATATGAAGTTTGATTGTGGCAAGGAACCAAGATTTTCATGCATCTATTGCCCCATGAAATTTAGAACAAAATTTAACTTATCAAGTCATCTTTATTATAAACATAAAGTTTCTAAATCATGATCGATAGATGTTGTGAGTGCGTTTTCTGCAAGTGTAGTAAGTACAACATTCAGGTCTACAATTTGTGTGCTCTTTTAAGGTATTATATATAAATGTGCAAATATATGACAAATAATGTGAAAATATAAATTAAACTGATTGTTGATAAGTTTGAATCATTTACAAAACACCCTGCCAAGAATTATAACTTAGCTTAACTTATTAGTTAAGCTATCCTTAAATCATTTGGAATATGAAATAATAATTAAAGTATTTGCAACAAAACAATAAAATAATTAATTGTTCATATAAGACATTAATTAAACTTTTTTTTGTGGTTTGGTAGGGAAATTTTCTAAAGACTTAACGCGTCGAGTGTCGGATTCACTCTCACGAGGAAAGTGCCTAAAATCAGTGTGGTCTTATGCAATTTGGGTACAATGGCATTGATGATAATTGTTTTGTTTGTTTATTTGTTTAAGAGGACGTTGCTTGCAAGGAATCTGGCACACAATAATGAGATAGCTCAGTGATAGAGCGTTAGTCTAATTTATTAGTCTGTGGTTTGATTCTTAAAATATGATTTAAGTATTCTTTTTGCAAGTGGATTGGTATGGCAATAAGAGTGGGGGTTTCTAGGTGTGGTAATTCCTTTGAATAATAATATGTTTTGTGGATTACACTAGTGATTCTTACTTTTGATTATCTTTTAAAGATTCTACTGGTTAAACGACAACTAGTTAAATAAAAACTTTTGATCTTGATTTTTTTTTTGCTGCGATGTTGACTGGTCGGTTGCTAGTAGATGAAACCGACTTAGTTTTTTTTTGTGGTTTAGATGGAGAATCTTTATGAAACGTGTCTAACCCTACCTATTAGTTGAATACCAGGAAGTGTGGCACATAATGAATAAGAAAATTTCTACATAATTTTTTTATTTACAGATTATTAACGTGCAGTTATTGTAATACACTTTTACACTTTGTTTAAAAATCTCTATGTCCGAGTTTACATATGTAGCGGGAGGCGAGAGGATTTTTTCTTCTTGCTCACTTGGCACGCAATCTTTTACGGAGCTAGTTAGTTAGATTTTTGGCATATCAGCCTAAAAGGACTATTAATGGCTATTTATCACTGACTCAGTTTCCCAGAACGACGTTTGGTCTGTACTTTT
Source organism: Tachinus rufipes (assembly GCA_963932245.1). NCBI lineage: Eukaryota > Metazoa > Arthropoda > Insecta > Coleoptera > Staphylinidae > Tachinus > Tachinus rufipes. The sequence goes on along the minus strand of OZ010742.1, from coordinate 31,402,298 downwards.
ATGGTGATATCGAAAAGCTTGGATATTTGATATTTCATCAGTCAGTCTTGATTTGATTAATTGCTAGTTGCTTAGTTGATGGATTATGGAGAAGCTTATATCTGAAGCTATGTTGATGATTTGGCAACAAGTTTTTAGCCGTTGTGTAATTCTGGATTCTATCCAAGTTTTAAGAAAACATCAGATTATCATCCTCATTGGAGGATTTGAGGGAAGATTTCTAGCACTGATTTTAGTGCACCTTGATTGCCTTTTTATTCTCACTATTGAGCCGGTTTGGTTCGGTTTGGTTTATTGGGTCATGTGACCTTTGTCATTTATGTCCTGCTTGATTTTGAGATTGGATGTGCTTTTTAGTCTCTCTATCGAGACCCAATCGATTAGATCCAATTTTTGGCAAAGTCTTAGTAGACTTTTTCAATGGTAGCGAGATAAGGCTAGTAAACTCAACGACTGCGCTGTCAACTTCTTTAGCCGTGAATGTCAGGTAGTGATCTAATGTTTTCTAGGGCATAAGAAAATAGTGATTAGTCAATCTTGCAAATCGACTCGATATTCTCCTTACGTTGTTGTTGATGACTAAAATAGCAGTTTGAGCTGCGATGTTCTTGAATAACGCATTGTCAAGAACGTCTCATGGGTACTTCTAAGAGTGGCGAAGGGTTGTCATGTCTGACCCTAGTACAGTATATATTTTTTTGGGCATACTTTAACAGTACTTTGCTTTTAGCATTTCTTCCTGCAACAATTGTTGGAAGTTAGCCGTCTTGTATAGAATTGAGATCTGCTATTACTAGCTGATGATTTGTTTTGTCAGTTTTATGCCAGAAACATTTATTGCAGTAGAGTTAGCTTTCAATTCAACAGTTGACGGCGTATGGATTTTTGAGGTTGTTTAACTAGGATTACGGTTCTACGTCTTGTGCTCCAAACGTGTTTTCCAAATATATGAAGGTGTTTGGAGTGCTGTATGCTTTACCAGAAGTTAAGCGGGTTTTGGATAATAACATTACATCGATATTATATTCAAACAATAACGCATCGATTTTCTTTTTTTCATCATTTATGCCGTTGCCGTTCCAAAAGCATATACGAGTGACTCGATATACCATTTCTTCTTTGCTTGCCATTATCAATCTTGTCAGATTTTTTTTAGTGCTTGTGCATTTTTTAATTAATTATTGATTAAGAATATTTTTGACTAAGTACTGATAGCACTAGGTATGCTATAGATTGCAAGGTGAAAAATAGTACAGCATCAAAAATGTAGAGAAGTTTTGATCACTAATAATTGTTTCTTCTTTTATTTATGAATACCGTATTACTTTAATATAAGTTTGGGTACTATATCAATTTTACTTATTTGTAATATAGTTAAGATCATTTTTATTGTTTTTAGTTCATTTACAATTATTTGAAGTAAGTTTATTAATTAAAAAATAAATAATACATACCTTCATTTCTTTTCCTTCCTAAATTTAATAGATAAATATTCTTTCAATATATTTTTTTTATATGAAGTTTATATTTTCAATATAAAATGATTATCCTATTATTAACAGTAATATTTTTTAGGTATTTTCCATAAACAGAAGTTTGAGTGTAATACATGCAATAAAAAATATGATTATAAATCATCTCTATCGAGACACATACAATTTGAATGTCAACAAACTTATCAACATGAATGTGGACATTGTGGGAAACCAAGCAAACTGAGATGCAACCTGATCAAACATATACGATTAAGACATCCTCATTTGCCTATAGACATCCGCATTAAAGATAACAGTTATCTGAATTATGAACAAGAATAACATTTTACTGCCTGTAGAATTATTGAATAGTGCAGCTTAATTATTATCTTAAAACTTGAATATATTCCTATTTTTATAACATGAGCTTTTATATATAACACTTCTGTTAATTTTTTTCTTACTATGTACTTAATTTTTTATTAAAAAACTAATGTGATGTTATTGAGTATCAATTTAATTATTTTAATAAACATTGCTGGCGTTAATCAATATCATGCAAATTAAAATTTGGAATCTTGTATAAATGCAGGAAATTTTTATTTGTATTATATGCTGAAATCTACAGCAGAAGTTGAAAATGAATGGTCTGCGTTCAAAAATGATGTTCCGAAATACAAAGATTTAATCAATTGCAATTTGAGGTATTGATTTTACACCTGTCATTGTATATTATAAAACTACTTCTTTCCTTTCCCCAAAGTGTAAAAGTGAAGTGATGCATTATAATAGAATAAAATCATTAAGATATATTTGTTATTAGAGTTCAACATTTAAAAATACACTTTATAAATCAACGTACAGCAAAGAAGTCTACGGTGCAACCAGTAATTGAATTTGGTTTATTTTTATAATACAACTTTATAAAACATTTATTTTTTTTATTTTTTCTTTTCTTGTTTTTTTTAAACATATTTATTTTAAGAATTTTTTTCAAATAATAAACAAAAAAGTATGAATACTTTCTGTAGGAATTTAAGATTACAATAACTATACAAAATTTGTTTTTTTTAACATTCATTTTTTGTTTTAATTTTTATATTCTTTTGATTGTTCATTTTTGCACTAAGTATAATCAAATATTTTGTATAGTTAATCTTGGGATCAAAATATTTAACAACAAACAAGTTAGTTTTTAAATTTTATTTTATTGTCGTTATTATTATTGTACTCGGTGTAATAAAGTATTCATTACGGCACCAGGGAATAACATATTTTTAATTCATTTCATTTTAATTATTTTTATTTGTGCTTTGTAAATATCAAGCTTATTTATGTTCTGGGTTTTATTGGTTTAATTAACATATAATTTGCTATTAATTTTATGATTTTATTTAAATAAAAATAAATAAATAAAATTACAGAATTTCTCGAGTTGGATTCAATCATAACACCTGACGCAAATGAGACTTTGCGATTTCTGCTTAGGAATCCTATTTCGTTTAAAAATCGTATCCGTAAAGACAGCAATGGTGGGTCAATGCGGAAATACAAACTGATAAGCAATGATCACTTTATGAGACCTGGATACAGCAGTGAATCACAATTTGCATGCCGTCACTGTGGTAAAAGATATAGATGGAAATCTACTATGAGAAGACATGAACAGGTGGAATGTGGCGGAAAGGAGCCTAGTTTTCAATGCCCGTTATGTCCATACCGTGCCAAACAAAAAGGAAATTTGGGGGTGCATGTCAGAAAGCATCATACCAATCCAACATCATAAGTATTAACAAAGCGTTGTAGTATTAATTAATTCGTCTCGAATTATTGTTATACAAAGATATGCTACTTATAAAATGAAATGAGCTGCCTTAAAAAGTACTTTAAAGTATAGTATTTACTAATATTAAGTGCCTTTATACAAAAATATAAACCAAATCACATAGTACAACAATATACAACTTTATTTAGTCAGTAAAATTAATGTTATGGGAATGGGTTGTTAATATATATTTATCAAATGCAATAATGATTAATACCAAATTTATTATTTTAGCAATAATTATTAGATATTGTAATAGTTAATAATTGTTATATTTGTTGAATCAATATTATTTGTTAAGCAATATTTTAGCCAAAATGCCTACAAGGTACAAAGTGCAATTGCTATATTTTATCATTAAAATACAAATTAATTATTAGTTTTTTTAAATTTATTGATTTTATTTTGTTATTGTTATAAATTGTTTAGTTCATACCCATTTTGGTTGTATGTTTTAAGTTTATTGTATTTTATTATGTTTATTTTATGTCTAATCGGGTACAATGGGTTATTGTTTTTTTTTTCCATATTTTATTGTTATTATTAATTACTATAATTAAATTTCATTTATGCATATTATTTTTGATATATTATTTATTACACCTGTAGTATATTAATTAATTTGTTTAAAGGGTAATGTTGCTGCGTTTGGAAGGTGTTTTATGATATAATATTATAAGCATTATTATTAACTTGATGAAGGAAAGAATAATAGTTTTCGTATTTAGAATGTACTTGAAATTGCCTCAAATGGTAGGTGAGTACGATCAATATTTTTTATTTAAAATATTAATTCAAATTTGTTTTAGGTGACCACTTATACTGTATCTGGAAGACATTGTGCCTTGTTAATACAAATATTGGAAATAAAATGAAAAAAGAATTGAAATTAATTGTATTAAAAAGAAAGTTTTATTTTTAATTAACTTGTTTGTTCATTGATCATAATATAGTTTATATAACAGGTTTCACCTAACCTAACCTAACCTAACCTAACCTAACCACATTTTTACATGCTATAACTTTTGTAAAAGAATTGACAGTCATGTTTGGTGAGCAAAATGCATGTGATGTGTAATTATAAAATAATTTAGGTTTTCTTTTATCCAGAATATATTTTTAAAATTAAGTTGCATTTTGTAGCTGTTGGCTGTTGCTTTTTAATAGGAACATAATCAGTCAGCTCTGATAATGCCTAAAAATTAGATTCAAATTTTTCAAGCAAAACACTGTTTTTGAGATGTTTTTAGAATATTTATGTACAACTGACATGTTATGTATGTGATTTTTTTAAATTTTGTTTTGGTTTTGGATAAGATTTTTGTAGATTTTGTTCTTTAAGGAGAAAAAAAAAAGTACTGTTTTGATTCTAATAATATAATTTTTATTCTATTTTATCCAATCGGTTATAGCGTTTTCTATTGTTTTTTGACATCTTCTTTCTATGTCTCTATATCTTCTCATGCTCCTGGGTCCAGGTATGTTGATTTGATTTCCACGTTCCTTTTCTTTCCAGTTTTGTCCGTCTTGGCCATCCTCTTTTTCTTTGTCTGGAAGGTTTCCAGAACAATTTTTTGTGTTGTGAGTTTTTCTGACTTCTTCCATCTTTTGGACGTGACCAAACTATTTCAATTACTTTGCATTTTTTATTTTTATTTTGGCGTTGTTTATTTTTTTTTTTACTTTGCCCATTCCTTCTTTTCCTTTGTGGATTTCCTCCAAAAATCTATTTCAGTATTTTTAAGTGTTCTTTTCATTATACTCTTAATTGTTTCTAGTTTGTGTCTCTTTCAAAATGTTTTGGTCCCAAAAAACGAAACTGAGCAGTGTCTCTTGCTCGAATCTTTTTTTGTTGCAAATTTTTGTGTCCAAATATTTATATTTTTTACTTCAGACTATTTTTTTGGTTGACAGTTGGTATTTCTGTATCAGCTTTCTTGTCATATATTTTTTGTTTTTGTAGTTCTGTGCAAAAATGACTAGTGAGTAATTGAATGATGTATACAGCATGTACTCATTTTTTGGGATACCTATTATTTGGCACTTTTTCTTTCAGTTTTTAAGTACTTGTTGTACGTGCTTGTATATCTTAAAGAGTGCTAAAGATGTGCAGCACATTTGCTTTTCACAAGTTTTTACTTATTTGAAGTTCTTATGTTACTCGACCGCCAATCTTTATTTTTGATATATTTTTTTTATAGAAGTATTTTATGGTTTGTATAGTGTTCACATTAATGTTGTAATTTACGCAGTTTTGCAAGAAGGTTTTTGTAATGTATTGTCATATTGTAAATGTATGTTGGCGCGCGCATCTTGTTTTGCGACATGCGCGACAGCAATGAGGGGATTTTCACCCCGGACTCTTGAGTTAATAAGGAGGTATGTTAGCAATACGTGCGAATAAATACAAGACTATTTTATTCCCTAACCTAACTACAAAAAAATACTACATTGGCGACGAGGAAAAAGAAAAGTACAACAGATTGTGATAGTGCGACAAACAATCCAATACGCGAGTGTAAAGATTATAGAAGATTTACATTTTATGTGATAAACCACGTTGCAATGGCGGAACAAAAATCGATTATTGGAATTCAATTGGAATTCGATCCAAAAGAACAAGAGTGGGATATACACAAGGAGCGTATGGAACAATTTTTTGTTGCAAATGCCGTTTCGGATACGAAGATAAAACGCGCGATAATACTAAACAGTTTATCGCAGAGTGCGTACAAATTATTATCGGATCTGACTTTGCCAAAGTTACCTAGTGCTTGTGAGTACGCAGATATCACCCAGTGTTTGACTGAATTTTATTCGGAGAAGAAGGCTATATTTCCCGAGCGTTTTAAATTCTACGCGGCGCATCGAATACAGCCCGAATCGCTGCAAGAATGGGCGTCCAGGGTGAAACACTTGTCAATGGATTGTAAATTCGGGCAGTACTTAGAAACAGCATTAAGAGACAAGTTCATCATGGGTCTGGAACCAGGAAAAACACGTGATCGATTATTTTCAGAGGAGGATAATTTAACATTTAATAAAGCATTGGAAACAGCAAAAATTGCCGAATCAGCGCAACTTGGTTATGGTGTCAACGAAGTGGAACACGTAACCAGAGTTAAGACGGAACCGTTGTACAAGCTGGGACATCGAGGGACTTCGGGAGGAAGTAACCCCGCACAGGAAATGTCACACAGCAGAGGCCGGTACGGAGACAAGAGGAGCAGCGCCCCAAGAGCATCGACATCGCGCCACATGACGAGTGCGATAAATCAAGGATGCGCGCGCTGTGGCCGCAGCAATCACACATCGGAACAGTGCCGGTACAAGGAATACGTCTGTAATAAATGCGGGAAAAAAGGACATCTTGGTAAGGTATGTAAGAAAACCCAATCAAATGTAAATTATTTAGATGCATCAGCAATGGAAATATTTTCAATAAGGAATAAAGGAAATTTACCAATTTTAATTGATGTATATTTAAATAAAATTCCACTGCAAATGGAGCTTGATACGGGTGCCGCTGTTTCGGTTGTTTCGTGCGAAGCCTGGTCTGCCCAGTTCAAAGATACTTGTCCGTTAATAAAAACCAATCAGATTTTAACAAATTATACAGGAGGTAAAATTTCTCCCATTGGTAAAATTACGGTTAATCTGACTTATAATAACAAAACGTGTCCTATAGATATTTATATTATTAAAAACGGTGGCCCACCACTATTAGGTCGAGATTTTGTCAATAAATTTAAATTAGGTTTTAAAGAAATTAATTTTGTTAATCAAGACATTAAAAACGAAAAGCTAATTGAAAAATACCCTCAAGTTTTTTCGGACAAATTAGGAACTTTTAACAAGAAGCAGCTTAGTTTAAGGGTAAAGGAGAATACGTCCCCGCGTTATTTTAGGCCAAGAGCATTGCCATTCGCTTTAAAAGACAAGGTGGATGGCGAACTAGATAGGTTAATTAAAGCGGGAGTTTTATCACCAGTTGAACATAGCGAATGGGGCACCCCAATCGTGCCAATTTTGAAAAATGATAATTCAGTTCGAATCTGCGGTGATTATAAAATAACCGTAAACCCTAATTTAATAGTCGATCGTTATCCATTACCCAGAATTGAGGAATTATTTTCAAAATTGCAGGGGGGACAACAATTTTCTAAAATTGACCTAAAACACGCTTATCAGCAGGTGCTGTTGGATGAAAATTCAAAGAAATATACCGCGATTTCAACTCATCGGGGATTATTTATTTATAATCGACTTCCTTTCGGTATAGCTAGCGCTCCTGCGCAATTTCAAAGATTAATGGAGGGATTATTAGGAAAAATGGATGGCGTATGTTGTTTTTTAGATGATATTGTTATAACCGGGAAGACAAAAGAGCAACACATTGATAGGTTACATAATGTTTTCAAAATTTTGCAAAACTCTGGATTGACTATTAAAAAAGAAAAATGTGCGTTTTTTCAACATTCAATTGAATATTTAGGCCATATTATCAATAGCAAGGGGTTGCAAAAATCACGTCGGATTATGGAGGCAATTACAAAAATGCCGATACCTAATAATGTTACCCAATTAAAGTCGTTCCTTGGTATGGTTAATTTCTATCACCGTTTTGTACCAAATATGCCCAACTTAGTGCATCATTTATATAAATTGATTAGAAAGGATCAACCTTGGTCATGGTCAAACGAGTGTAAAATGTCATTTGAGAAAATTAAAACAATATTAGCTTCAGATACATTTCTAGTGCATTATAATCCAGATCTACCGGTAGAATTAATGGTAGATGCATCGCAATATGGATTAGGTGCAATTATATCGCATGTATATGATAATGGCGTATCAAGGCCAATTGCTTATGCATCGCGAACCTTATCATCGTCGGAATCAAGATATTCCCAAATCGACAAAGAGGCGTTAGCGATAATATTCGGTGTTAAAAAATTTTACCAATATTTATACGGGCGCAAGTTTGAGCTTGTAACAGATCAAAAACCGTTGGTGTCCATATTCGGTCCTAAGCATGGCATACCTATAATGGCCGCTAACAGGCTTCAGAGATATGCGTTATTTCTATCTGCATTTGACTTTAACATTAAATATATTAAATCAAAAGATAATTATGCTGATTTCTTATCAAGAATGCCGGTAGAAAACGCTGAAACTGAAGAGGAGGAATATGACCAACTAAATTTCATATCTGAATGTAAAGATATTCCGTTAAATGTAGACCATATTAGAGTCGAATCGCAAAAGGACCGCTTATTACAAAAGGTTTCTAATTTTATTGTCGAGGGATTTCCTGATAGATGTGAAGTTGAAATTAAACCATTTTTGACCAGGAAAAATGAACTGTCACTGGTAAATAAAATATTAATGTGGGGTTATAGGGTAATAATTCCTAAAAATTTGCAAGAAAACATTTTAAGTGAATTACATAGCACCCATATGGGAATTGTCAAGACAAAATATCTAGCTCGATCATATGTTTGGTGGCCATCGCTCAATAAAGACATTGAGAACATGTGCAAAACTTGCACGATTTGTCAACAATTTAGATGCAATCCGGAGAAGGTTCCATTGCATAATTGGCAAATTCCGGAAGAAGTTTGGGAACGGTTGCATATTGACTTTTTAGGACCGTTGTATAATGTAAATTATTTAGTTATTACTGATGCATTCTCTAAATGGTTGGAGGTATTTCCTCTAAAAAAGATTACGTCACAACAAACCATCATTAAATTAAGAGAATTATTTGCTAGGTTTGGAATCCCAAAGGTGATTGTATCCGATAATGGACGTCAACTAGTGTCGGAAGAATTTAAGTTTTTTTTAAAGATGAATAACATAAAATTTATAAATTCGCCCCCATATAACCCTGCTTCGAATGGTGCAGCAGAAAATAGTGTTAAATCCTTGAAAAATTTTCTATTAAAAGAATTTAAATTAAATATTAACACCGACGTTGAAGTAGCCTTGAGCAGGTACTTAATCCATTATCGGAATACAGAACACTGTTCAACGGGAGAATCGCCATCAAGGCTGATGTTAGGGCGTCCCTTAAGGACGCGGTTAGATTTAATAAAACCCAATGACGAGTCAAGACTTACAAAAAGTTTAACTGTAGTAAAGAAGAATCTAAAATCCAGTCAAGATCGAAACAAAAAACATTTTAAGGGTAAAAGGAAGGTAAATTTTGAACTGGGTGAACGGGTTTTAGCGCGGGATTACCGGGGCAGTAAGCCTGCATGGGCATCTGGTGTTATCGAAACAAAATTGGGTGTTCATACATATCAAGTAAAGGTAAATGATTTGTTGTGGAAGCGCCACGCAAATCAGTTATTACCTGAACATACTGTTTTTCCGCAATCTAGTAAAACCTTTGAATCACAAATTTGCGAAGTGTTAGAAGAAGCAGAGTTGGATTCCGAAATTGGGGAGGTAAATACTGAATTAGAAGTGGTGGCAAGTCCGTCAATTCCGCCAAACTCCGTTTCTGAATCCGATCCTGTTAACAGTGCACCGCTATACGAATCTCTACCTGTGCGTCCTCAACGCACACGTGCTCCGCCTGATAGGCTTAAATATTAAAATGTTATATAAAATTATATTAGATATTTACTTGTAATTTAAGCAGGAGGAGATGTAATGTATTGTCATATTGTAAATGTATGTTGGCGCGCGCATCTTGTTTTGCGACATGCGCGACAGCAATGAGGGGATTTTCACCCCGGACTCTTGAGTTAATAAGGAGGTATGTTAGCAATACGTGCGAATAAATACAAGACTATTTTATTCCCTAACCTAACTACAAAAAAATACTACAGTTTTATTGTAGGCTTTACTAAGATTTACAAAGAGCAGGTCTATTTTTTGAGGTAGTGGTATTATTATTTCCATTGGTTGTGTTACACAAAATAGATTGTCAATTATCGAACTGCCATTGCGAAACTTCGTTTGTTTTTTTTTTGTGTCTTTGTAATCTTCTTTTAGTTTTTATTTATTATTTTGTCATATACTTTATTGCAAGTATTAGTTACTGAGATTCAGCTATAGTTGTTACATTTACTTATACATGCCATTTTCCAATCATTTGAGATTTTTTCTTTGTTCAGGCATTTTTGGAATCGTTTTCTCAGCTTCTTGAGAAGCTTTTCTGTTACGTTTTTTAGTAGTCTGGGTGGGATCCTGATGGCCGATAATTGTTCTATTTTTTGGCAATCCGTTTTTACCGTGTTTATGTCTAATTTTAAGAAAGATGTTGTTATGGAGATAATGTGGTTTTTTGTGCTTTTCTTATGTTTCGGTTTAGTTTAGATAAGTAGGATAAATATTATAGACTTTTTTTAGTGTGCCCTTAGTTCTTATAGCGCTTTTTAGCTCTTTGTATATCTTCTCTTAACTATAAATCTGTCAATTTTTTTCAGATTCCACGTTTAGTTTTTTCTTTAGCATATTTTTTGACGATCATTTGCTTGGGTTCATTACTATGCAATTTTAATTTGTTTGTCTTTTGTGGTAGGAGTTTTGCTTTTTTCTATCTTGCTTCCGATTTTTCCGTCCAACTAGTAGGGCACGTTTCTTTTGTTTATTTTTTACTCTTTCCAGAGCCTTTGTGGCTGCATCTTGTAGTGTTTTTGCAATATGTTTGTAGTATTGCTGTGTGGTTTTCTAATTAGCTATGTTTAGTTTTTGATTTAAGTGTTGTCTTTGAACTTTTTAATGCTGGAGAATTTATGACTTTTTATAACGCTTTGCTAAAAACAATCCAACGAAAAATTTATAAACCAAATTTTGAAACATTATAGAAAAAACTTTTAATCTTTGCTCGAAAGTATCATTGTATAGTCGGTTGTATGTACTTTATATTTTAAAATAACAGTTCATTAAAATTCTTATCGTTTAGACGTGGAGTTTTAAGAAAATTTCTTCTAAAAGAGCTAATGTTAATTTACGTGTCAATATTTATCTAGAAAACGGTTTACCGATATTCTTGTAGATGTAATAGGATTTCAGTATATAATGTTTGCTTATAATATTAACAATTCTACTAGCGGCATCCCATCAGGACGCGGCGACTAACCTGGAAATTCTCTAGGGTTAAGGTAAAATTTTGTTTTTTTTGTCTTTCTTATCTTTTTTCTATTCTCCTTTGTTGCAGGTGGTGCTATTGTGTTGATCCATGGAAATACAATTTTTATTACCTTTACATCTTGTATCTAAAGTTTGGTTTTTGGTCTGATAATGCTGTAGTCTATATGGACTTTAATATACGTGTTTCTTAGGTCGATGTGTATTTATGGATCATCTTATGGTCGTTGGTTATTTGAAGTCTATTTTGTTGACATACATTAACCATTGCCGTTCTTGTCTAGGACATCGTTTTTGTGTTTTTTTATAATTTGGTCATCATCATAATCTTTGACGTTCTAATTTTCGTTATGGCTTTGTTGTTGAGTTTTTCTTAGACACTTACTAGTGCATTATTATTTACTGCATGTACTTCTATTACTGAGCTTTGATATTTATCTTGGTGCACTTAGTTATTTCTATTTCTCTGTTCATTTGTCGCAGTGTTTTTTTGTTTGTAATCCTGTTGGTTCAGCTAATTTTCAGCGACGATTTAACATTGCTTTAGTTAGTTTTTATGCTTAAGTTGTTTAAGTTTAAGTTTATTAAATGTAGTAATGTAGTAGTAAGCTTCTATACTATATAAAAGAACTAGGAAGACATAGCATCTCATCATAAGAATGCATTCTTGTTTATTGTCTATTTGGATCTTAATTTCTACTGATGGGTTTCAATTTTTCTTAATTTGGTGTCTGAGGTATACTGCTTTGACACTCTTTTAAATCATGTTCTACTAACGGTTATGTTGGTGTCTTGTATATCAATGTTCTTGCTTATTATTACACAGGGTTAGTCAAAATTACCTGAACACATAAATAATTCTCCAATAGTTTTTTGCTTTTAAGCAAATTTATAAAAAAAAAATTTAATATACAGTGTCTTCATTTTATTATGGAAATTTATTTAACTTTTTTTTTAAATAGAACACCTTGTATATTTTTATATTTTTTTATTCTAAAATTAATTTTGAGTGTTTTTTGTGAAAATATTTTTTTATAATATACACCATTTTTGAGTTATAAGCAAACTTCTGAACGTCAAATAAAGAATTAAATTAATAAATCATTAACAAATGTAAAAATATACAGGGTGTTATATTTAGAAAAATTAAAAAAATCAAATTTTTATAATAAAATAAACACTCTGTATATTTTTGCATTTTTAATTTTTTAATCTAATTTTAGAACAAATTTTAAAAATATACAGGGTGTTTATTTTATTATGAAAATTTATATATTTTTTTATTTTTAGACCCTGTATATTTTTACATTTTTTAATGATTTAATGATTGTTTTGTCAATAGTTTTTAATGTTTTTGTTTTTTTAACCGTTTGATTAAAATTAATTTGTATGTTTGTAGGAAAATGTTCTAACTCAAAATCGTTTCATTTTATAAAAAAAATATTCTTACTAAAAATACTCAAAATTAATCTTAGAAATAAAAAGTGTAAAAATATACAAGGTATTCTATTTAAACAAAAAGTTTTTCAAATTTCCAGAATAAAATGAACACCTTGTATATTCAAAATATTTTTATAAATTAGTTTAAAACCAAAAAACTTTTGATTGAAACTTTTTTTGAAATTTTTAACAGTTAGAAAAATATTTAGGTTTTCCGTTAATTTTGACTAGCCTTGTATAGTTTGTTTTAGTAGTATTTAACTATTTTGTTTGTTCATTAATATTTAGAGATTTTTACTTAATGTTGCTATATTTGGGCATCATCTGCATACCTTACATTGTTTATAGTTTTTTGTTTTTTTTTAATTTCTTTTTCTCTTTCTATTTCTTTGATTGTTTTTTAAATATTTTTTCCGTGTACAGGTTTAAAGAAAGAGGTGAGAGTATATATTCTTTGTGACCGTTTTTTTTAATCCCATTTTATTTGTTGGTTTTTGTTCTATTCGGATTAAATCTCTCTGAAGCCGATATAGGTATTTTATTATGCAAATACTCTTTATTGTCTATTTCAGTTACTTTTATAATTTTGACAAGTCTGTCATGTCTAACTTTATTTAAAAGTTTTTTTTTTAATCTACTAGGCATACATATACATTGCAGTTGACATCTCGTCATCTTTGTGTGACTTAGACTCTAAAAAGCGCTTTCCATATTCTTAAGCAATTTTTAAATTTGAATTGTTTTTCCCCAGATTTATTCTCTATTTTTTGATATATTGTATCTGTATGTGTGAGACGAAGTGCTTTGTTGCACAATTAAATTACTACAAGTTAGAAGTAGTTAACTCTTTAACTGCTGCAGACGCCTATCTGCGTTATGTACTTGCGTACCAGTGCTGCTGTTTACGTTTATATACGTTTAAGTACGGAAATTTAAATAGTGCGCATTTGTTCAACGTCTTATTCTACGTGCACGGCGCACACTTATATTTATAACGCAAAATCACGCTGTGTATGCGTATTTCTTTTGAAATATTAATAACAAAATTAAAATAAGTAAAATAAATGATAAATCAAGATATTCGTTGTAATTTAGTTAAATTTTACCTTTATAGTCTTTAATTTTTCACTAACGAGAAGCGTACTGCAAACGTATACATACGTTTTACTATTACTGGTTTACTGGTTTTATGTTGTTGCTGTATAAGTTTAATTTGATACTTATATTCCAGTTGTGCTCCAAATTCTTTAACGCGTCCAAATAGTAGTTTGAGTTTTGTTCTGCAAAATAGGAGTCTTTCTGTCGTAGGTTTATTTTTACAGTCTATTGTTTTGACTATTTTTTTGTGATTAGTATCTGGTGCGCTCAAGTTTTATCCGACTGGTTTTATTGAAACCGCCTAAGCAGGGTCTTTGGCATATTTATTTTAACGAATTTTTAGTTCAAAATGAGCCACAACACGCGGAAAATTTTATCATGCCCATTCTTTAGTCCATTTATAACGAATCCTTTTTTTTATATGCCCACAGCTTTTGCTATTTGTATAACCTTGGTTTGTCGATTGTCCAGTACTATTTGGTAAACTTTATTGTTGTTGACAGTAGAGGTTGCAGTTGTTGGACGTCCTGATAGTTTATCATTAGCCAAGTTTGTACGACTACAATTAAATTGAGTTGTTTATCTGTTTACTGTTGCATATGATGGGGCAGAGTTTTTATAAATAGCGTCTAATTTGGTTTTAATTTGCTTAGGTGCATTGCTTCTCAAATGTTACTAACTATGGCACCGTATTGGGTTTTTGCCTATATAGTATATAAGTACCCGATCTGATGTATAGAGCGAGGTTGTTGTTTGAAAAGAATGATTTTGTTAGAAAGTAAACGAGGCCGTACAAACTGTTAAGAGGAACATTGCAATGGTTGACTAAATGAGGTGACCACGCCAGAAATTGTGAAGGAAATCTACAAAAGGATATTGGATGACCGTTGACTAAAAGTGCGAGACCTACGAATTGTGGTAGGCATTTTAAAAAGTGCTGCATATTTTCGAAAATTTGGACATTACTATAGAACAAAAATAGCGTTGTGAAGATATTTTAATTTAATGTTTTGCGAAGTTTTACAACAATTAAGCTGAGTTTTTGCGTCATGATCATGGATGAAACATGGTTTTATCACTTAACACCTGAGACAAAGGAACAGCTAAAGCAATGGACTGGACGGGGAGAATTAGTCCCAAAGAAGGCGAAAACAGTTTTATCTGCAGCCAAGGTCATGGAGTCAACTAAAATTTGAAGTTTGACGACGCTAGTCAAACTTCAAATTTTAGCTTTATCAAGTTAGTACTTTCTACCATAGTAATTTCTTTGAGTTGTGCGTACTTACATTGTCAATACTTAGCAGCGATGTCAACAGTAGGTATTTGCTATTTAATTTATGTTTTTTGTTTGCATATTGCTGTTTATTTTGCCATATTTATTTTACAGGTGTAAAACATTTTAAACGGTTTTTTTCACACATTTTTTTCAGTAAACATTTGGACAGAACGTTCTACTTGTATTAAATAAAAAATGTGCGGTTTGATTTCTTAAAAAAAATATTTGAAAAGCATTAATTTACTAAATGCTTTTTGAGTATTGGAAAGAAAAACATCCAAAATGAATTTAATATGACACAATAAGACACAAGGTAAGGTTTCAAAAATAGATGCATTGTCTCTAATTGATAATAAAAAAATTACGACGTTATAATAGATTGATTGAAATAATTTCTAAAGTTTAAAGTTTTAATTTTGTTTTTGTTTTTGGTAAATGTACAATATTTGCTACAAGTTTTGTTTTATAATAACACAAGATTTCAAATTAATATTAAATTCAAAATAGATGCATATGTACTATTCAATTCCTAACTTGTTTATTTCAACAATATTTATATTTCAGATCCTGCACAACTATACGAATGTCAATTTTGTTCAAGAACGTACAAGCACTATGCGTCACTCTACAATCATAGAAAATACGAGTGCATGAAGGAAGCTAATTTGAAATGTCTTGTCGAGAATTGTATTTACAAAACTAAACACAAAGGGTCACTTAAAAGGCATATGTATAACATACATAAAATGGTTATTGATAAAAATGTATTCAATGAAAAGTTAAAAGATCTATTGCATGATTCTGCATAAATGTTTTTCTTTAGTTAATTGAAGTGTGATAGTTGGTGTACTGAGCTCAAGAAACTGTATTCACTCTTCAGCAGTGGCTATTTATGGTTTATTTTTAATTAGTATTGAATTATGTTGCCAATGTGTAATATTTATTGTATGTAGTAGTCAATCAAAATGGCGGAAATGCTTGGAAAGGACAATAACAACATAGAATTTGGAACTGAACTAGTAATGATATGGACATGCAAAAATCAACGAAGTTGTTCATATATCCTACTATATGTACTTGAAAAACTATTAAAATTCCGTGCTGAGCATTTCTTGTTTTATAGTTATGAAGGTTAATTTAAACAGTTTATAGTATTTGTGTTTACTTTGAAATTATTTTCTTTAAATATATTTTTTTTTTAATTATTGTATTTATGCAATTTTGTTGAGTTTTATAATATGTTTTTTGTTTTAATACAATTTTCTTAATGCTTCTTCTTATTCTTGAAAAATTTTTTACTCATTCTTATTACCATATGTTGTAACTTTATATTGCCATACGTATTTTGTATTAATAAAATTATATTCTCTTCAATTTTGTTTTTTAATTTGTACATATTATAATCTATAATTTATGGTTGTTTATACTATAATGTTATTAATATGATTTATTTTTAGATCGTCTAGTTTGCTACCAATGTGGAAAAGGATACAACTTTTATAGTTCATGGTACAGCCATGTCAATTTTAATTGCGGAAAAGAACCATCTCATTTCTGTCCTGTTGAGCCATGCACTTATAAATCTCATTACAAGCATGCTGTTAAAAGACATATATTTAGACATCATAAGGAATATTATGTTCAACATTTTTCCATTAAATAATAATTTATTGTTGTAAATAAAATACAAAATAGTAGTAATAAATAATAGTCAGTATTATTATTATTCTATTTATCTCTATTATTTTAAATGTTATTTTTCCTTAAAGTATTGATCAAACGAACATAAACCAAAGATTATCAATTGAATAACACATTTTGCGTTTTATGGCGCTTCATTAAAGCGCGACTACGCTAAACCGATAAATCCAGGCGCACCGCGACATACTTGGCTTTGTCTATTGAAGGCAAAAAAGTAACGCCTGAGTTGCTGTTTGTAATAGCGGAGTACACCAAAGCAATAGAGTAAATTGCCCAAAAGCCGGCGGCACAATCAGCACGGCATAATTTTGTTTGTGGGTAAATGTGGATAATTTAGAGCAGTGGTTCTCAAACTCTTTTGGCCCACGGACCCCTTTTTATAGTCAAAACTTTTCTACGAACCCTGAGTGAAAAACTACATAAATGCATAATAGAAAAATAAAAAAATTAACTTTGATGTCTTGAATGGTAAATGGTGACGTAAAAATAAAATATAAATAAAACATTTTGTTGAAAAAGTATTTATTAAAATTATAACTTTTGTTTTGAAATACAAAAAAAAAATAATGATGGGATGTTATGAGTGAATTTATGTTCGGATCAATGTTTGTGAGTAGCAACTGAAAATTCCGACGAGTACTAATTTCTAGTTGGTTACTTTTTTTGTGACGAGGCTCATAGCGGCACTGAATTCTTGTTCTACCAAATAGGAAGACGGAAAAACAATCAACAGCTTCTGTACAATAACCCATAATGCTGGATATAAAATTGGGATCTGTTTTTGTAACCAAAAATTGTTTCCTTGGTTTTAGCTCTTCATTTGTGAATAATTCAATAAATTGCTCCTGTATTAGTACGTATTCATCTGCATTTGTGCTCTGAGTTTAACTACTTGCAAAAGGGCTCAACACCCAGTTGGGAATATCCAAGTGAAGAATGTCTTCAAATCTTTGATAAAAGTCCAAATGAAGCGCCGTTAAGTTTTGACAATAAGCAAACAAATCTTCATCTCTAATTTACAATTTTGAAAGATTTGGAAACTGAGAACATTTTTCTCTTCCCAAGTTTTGTTTGTATAGCAAAAGTTTTGCAACATAGGCAGATATTACACTTTTAGTTTTGATTAACTTTAATGTGTCACCTTGTAGTTTTAAATAAAATTAATCTTGTTAAATTTGGCAAATAAATCAGTCATATAAGCGATGTAATTTTTTGAGATAATTAAATTGTGCCGCAAATCATTGTCTACTCTTCAGAAATTCCAACACTGAATCAAAGAGCAAATAGAAGCGATCCAAACATGTACTTTTAGATAACTAACGTACTTCTGTGTTAAGTAGTAAACGAATATAGTCATCATCATTTTCTAAATATTTTGTTTATTTTATATTAAACCTTGCGCGGACTCCCTGACGTTGTTCAGAGACTCCCAAAATAGATTTTAATTTTTCAAGGACCCTCTGAATGATCCCAAGCACCCGTTGGGGTTCGTATGGACCACTTTATGAACCACTAATTTAGAGCAACCTACGATATATACGTATATTAGCTATAAGCACTATAAGCTTAGATTAGCACTATACTATAAGCTTGTAGTCTTATTTTAGGTGTTAAGTTTCATCCTGCAATTGTATTACTTTTGTTATGTTTGTTTTTTTTAAGTTTATTATGTTGCTTGTTTTTTTCAACCTTAAATCTCTATTTTTTTTTATACTTTTTTTTCCTGTAGTGCTGTGTTTGAAGTGTGTGTGTGTGAAGTTTAGCTTTCTTTCCTATATGTACCACTTACGTTCCTAGTTTCTATTCTTAGACTTTTTTTTACTATGCTTCTTTTTTACATTATGCTCATGTCTTAATGATGCCTTGTTTATATCCTTGTTTTTGGGGTATTTTTATGTTATCAGCGGCAAAGCATCAATACAATAATTTATTTATACTCAATTCAAGTTTTGTTTTAAAACTAGTTTAGTTTTTGTTGAGTGTTGAACTTTATGCATGTTGCTTATTTGTTTTGATGTTAGTATTTATCAATAAACCCTCATATAAGAAATCAGTAGGTCCAAAACACTGTGGTCTACAACGTTTCTGCAGAAATTATGTTGACTTTGTAACACGTTTTTGGTTAAATTTGTTGCCCGAATTTTTTGCTCTTGGCTATGAAGGGTAGTTTATCGAACTAGGACTATAGTCTGCAAAAAAAATTGGCTGGTTTTACATTTTTCTATGAGAAAATGTTATGCGCAGACACTTTTCTTTTTCATTGTAAGATCTACTAAACAATGCACTGGAGAAGCCACCAGGACTGGTTTTTTTCTTTACTCTAGGCATCCCTGCTTATATTTGACTTTGTAGTATTTTATCTTTTGCATTTTTATAATTTTGTTTGTGACATTTAGACTACATTTACAATACATTGTTATTGGTCTCAAATGCCCATTAAATAAATAGTTTGGTCAATCTAATAAAACCAACACAGGCCGGTACGATTTAAACACGTTATTTTGACAAATTAAGAATGTATTACTGCAATATTTGCAATTTATTTACTGAAATACGATTTTGGAATATTAGTTTACGATACAACGATTCTTACTATTTTGAATAGTGCCAGTATAACCATACAATTTTTACTCCACATTATATTTACAAATTTATGCAACATATTATAATATTCAACAGGTTTTATATTTTTAGACACAACCTAACTTTACTTTCTTTAAATTAACAGTAAGAAAATCTACTAAACTGAATTACTTAACAAGAAATTATTTAATAGTTTAGCATTTTCTATGCATGAACATTTCTTAAGTAGTTAAGCGGAAATATTGGGTATTATCGTTCATCATTAAGTATAAATTAATTTAATAATTATATTACATTTCAGGAGTATATCGGTGTCCGGTTTGTTTAAAGGAATACAGACATCAAAGTTCTCTATGCTTTCATCTAAAAACTAAACATGGTGGCTTAACCTCAAGAGGTTTACGAAAAGTGAGCTTTGGAGTGGATCTTCCTAATTAATGCATTTTTATTAGAATTTCAATGTATTTATTTTCAGGCTTATAAGACTAAACTATGTATGGTATTACAATGAAATAAATAGAATGAAGTATTAATTTTGTTTTTAATTATAATTAATAATGAAGCGCTTAAGTAGATTTTTATTATTTTTTTATTGTTGGAAATAAAAATAAGAAAAGTACAACATTAAACAGCAAAATGTTTATTATAAACAATGCCTTGAGTGGTCAGTTGATATTTTCTTCAGTTTAAATTAAATATTATTGTACTAACAAAAAGTTATATCTACTTATTAATGCGTTGGGGTTTTAAAAACAGATTTTTTGAAACGTTTATATATAGCCATTAGACATAATTAACATCTGCGTTTCTTGTTATTGTTATGTAATTTTTATGTTAAAAGTTGGCTAGGTTTTAACTCCACAAACCTATTTTTGTGTTACGTTTACCTATTTCTTACAAAGAGCTATTCAAATATCCTGAATGGTTTATTTTGTTTTTTTTTTTGTTGTGGTTTGTTCATTAATCTTGACATTGGCTGCCTGTTGCTACTACATAATCTGGATTATTATTACATCTTTATTGTCTATAAAGTATTTAATGAGACGTACGTGGTTGATGCTGTTGAACGCATTCTCGTAGTGGATGAAGCATAGAAAAATGATTTTTCTCTGGTCAAAACAGTTTTGTACTAAGTTGTACAATTTGTTGAATCCGAACTCGAACTCTACTCTGTTCTTTAAGTTTCTTGAATAGTTTGGTATGAAAAATGGGCAAGAATATTTTTAGTATTTGGCTTATCAGTGAAATTTGCGTATGGTCTTTGCACTTGGATGTATTCTGTTTTTTAGAGAGCGTTATAAATGTTGATTAGTTTGGATTTTAGTATAGTTGGTCCTGTGAGCTGGTTGGTATTTTTGGTCTATTGTCGAAAATGCTCTTGACTTGTTCTTGTCGTTGTCGTTGTTGTTTGGTCATTTGTGTTGTGGGTCGTAGTTATAAACAAGACTTAATATTATAAAATTTTGTACATTTTTTGTGTCAACCATAAAAGTTTTAACAAATTTTAAAAGAATTTGAAAGGTTTGGTATATCATAAAGAATTTTGGTAAAAACATAGAAGGTTCAAATATTATTTGTTTGAGAAGTCTTATGAGCATACCGACCGCTACCTTGATTTCCAGTATTTTAGTGAAAACATCTACTTTGGCGTCATTCCTATTTTCACATATAATTTGGTAATCGATTTTTTTTATCAGTACATTTAAAAAAGATTAAACTATATTTGGTCAGAGTATTTTAGTCAAATAATAATTGGAAATAGCCGAAAAATAAATCCAAATATGGATAAATGCGTTTTTAGGTACTTTTAAATGCATTTTAATGCTATTTGCAAATATAGATTGACTAAAATATTTTGGAAAAATATAGTTTAATCTTTTCTGAATGTACTAGAAAAGAAAATGAATTTATTATCAAATTATATGTGAAAATAGAAAGAACACCAAAGTAGCTGTTTTCACTACATTACTGGAAATCACGGCAGCGATCGGTATGCTTATAAAGGATATTTGAAGTTCATAAAAAATATTATAAGCTACAAGAAGCAATCAAGAAAGTTATAATTTTAATCCACACTCCTTTTAATTTTGAATCTAAGATTCCGTATCTCATATTTAGTTTACTTTAAATAATTTACACTTATAGATTTACCGTGTAATTTTTTTTATTTATTGCATTATGAAGCCGACATAACAATCTTGTATGCCCACGATTGACGTCACGTGCTAGTTAAAATTTTAAATATACAAAAACAGTAATAAAAATTTGCCATTGATAAATTGTATGTTGACAAACAAATGGATATTTGAAACGCAACGCGCCTGAAATTTTTTAATTATAAAACCTTCAGTGACAATAAATGTTAATGGTTAAAGTAGTAGTAGTTATTTTTAGAATTGTCAATTATCATATAACACAAAATTCAATATTTGTGTTAGCATTTGTTAATTAAATAGTTTATTAACGTTCTGCGTCGATTGCCTTAGATTTATAGAAGTTTTGGAAAATTAAGTTATTAAAAAATGAGTTTTTATACACAACATCAAGTATCTTGCGCGTTCTTGACTGACGTCACACGCACTAATCATTATGGTTGACAGCGTTGACAAATGTCTATAAGTATATAAGTTTAAGGTTTAAGGTTTGTACTTATATATTTTTGCAGCTGGATATTACAGGGATTTTGTATCTGAGATACAAGTTATATGCGTTTTTTATAGGTGTCGATACTATTTCAAGCGGTTTTTTTTTTCAGCGTTTGATGTCTACTTCTGGACGTAAGCCTTCTTTAATAACTTTTATGCCGATCTATCTGGTACCGTCCTGTACCATCTACTTCCTACTACTTTTATGTCGTTAAGCTATGTTTTATTTGGTCTTTCTGTTTCCTTTTTTTGAGTTTTTTGAGCGCCAGTGGGTGACTTGTCCATGAGTTGCCCATTTCCCCATTTTATGCCTGCCGACGTATCCTACCGAGTATCATTTGAGTTCGGCAATACGTTTTGCAACGTCGGTCATCGAGGTTCTTCAACGGATTTCTTTATTTCTTACATGCTTTCTCAAACTTATTCTAAGTGTCTCACGTTTTATTGCGCGTTGAGTATACCTTAATTTATTCATGCTTCGTTTTGTGAGCGTCATGGTCTCAAACGGTTGATTATCATATAATATTCAAAAATCTAGTTTTACTGAAATTTAACTTCTAATTGACGATTTATTGATTTGCTTTATATTCGCAAATGTATAATTTAATGCAGCATCTTCTTACAAATAGAATTTTGCATACATTTAAGAAGGTTTTTGATAATTGGCATTTGATGAAAGGTAGTTGTGAGTAAGACAATCTTGAAGACTTTTAGAGTATTTTGATGAGACTTTGACTTACTAGCTTGAATGGTGAAAAGTGTTTTGGACGGTTAACAACTACGATTTTCAATAACATTAAAAAAGTTTACTGAATGCTACTAGACTGCCTCAGATAGCAGAGGATGCAGGCATGTTGAAAGAACGCGTTTGTCATATATTTGGATTGAATTTACTTAGTCTTTAGATCTGGCGCTGGGTTTGGCTCCTGTTTACTAATCACAAAGTTTGTCTTGGACTGAGATTTTTATGAAACGTGTAGGTTATTCCAACCGTAGAAGCTTATCTTGCACACCACTATTTGGACGGGTTAAAGTGGTTAGAACGTCGCTTGAAAAAATGCCGAGTTAGAAGAGGATTATGTTGAAAAATAAAACTTAATTTGACAAACAAATTTTTGTTTGTATATTATATTTAAAATTAATTAGACTGTTTTGTATTATACAGCTAGGTATTCTTAAAAATCTTTGACAATTCTAGTAAAGATTTTGCAAAGAAACTAGTATAGGTAGTTTAGTTATAGACGACTGAGAGAGTTTATTTTTAGGGCACTTTATTTAATTTTGCGAGTCAATAAAAATGTTAGCGATAGCAATAACTAGAAGATTTCTTGAGAAGGTTTTATAAAATTAAGAAGTCAAACATTACTGGTGTATGTTATTACGACAAATGTTTGCTGTACGATGATGATATTATGTACATGTGTTACAATTTATGTATTATTTTTGGTAGTTTTTAGAAATGATTGTTGTTAATAAAAACAGTTATGAATATTTAAAATCAAAAAGACATCATCACTTTGTACACGCAAACAAAAAATTAAATTAATAAAACAAAGTTATATATTGTATATAAATATTTTTTTAATTGAAAATGCTGAATATTATTTATTTTAATTAATCAAGAATAGTCTAAAAGTATTTTATTAAAATTCTAAACATAATCAGAGATATTATTTTGTAGAAAAAAATCTATGTAAATATTACCGATTTTTGTTGCTATTTTTATTACTAATTTTATGATGTATTTTTTTTTAGGATACAATTATTTCATGAATATTAATATCAAGAAACAAGAAGAGAATTTGCCATCGTTTGCATGTGAATATTGTGGAAAAACTTACAAGCTGAAAAGATCACTGTTTAAGCATCGAAAGTGGGAATGTGGAAAAGAACCTCAGTTTATGTGCAACTTGTGTTCTTATAAAGCAAAACAAAAAATCAATTTAAGTCGACATATGAAAGCTATGCACTCATATGCATATGACCCATTGTTATTCTGAAATATATTAAGCTATTAGTTTAAATGCACTCCAATGAAACTGTTTATTATTTATTTTGTATGTTTTAATTATAAATAAATTAAACGTTAGCATGTTTAAAAAAAAATTAAAAAAATTGTTTGTTAGTACAAAGAACTATTTTTATATTTTCTAATTGTACTTAAAATGAGTTTTTAGTCTCAACATTCAAACCAGAAACTATAGAGAGAATTACACCTAATTGTTATTGTTATTTATATATTATAACTTTGTTTCTAATTATTTATTATTTTTAGGATGTGATTTGTTTAATAATAACTTCGAAAACTACTCATCGTTTGAATGTCCAAATTGTGGAAAAGTTTACAAGCTCAAAAGTTCTCTAACTAATCATCAAAAATGGGAGTGCGGAGTAGAACCTCAGTTTGTATGCAGGCAATGTCCTTATAAGGCAAAACAAAAAATCAATTTAATAAGACATATTAAACTTAAACATCTTAAGTCGCATATGTCTATTGTGAATGAAAAGCATACATGAAGCATTTGGTGTTGTTTTTCTACTTATTGAGACTGTTTACTTACTTTGTATTTGTTAATTAATTGTATTAAAGATTTAAAGTTTTTATATATGTATGTGTTTTTATTATTATTTGATTCAACTGAGTCGATTTTTGTGGTTGTGGTGGTTTTTCACTTTAGCTCAAGTGAGAGTTTTCTAGTATGTAGTCAAAAAAAGTTATAATAAGAAATAAGCAAATGTTTTGAATAAAATTGGTATGGTAAATTAATTCTGCAAAGGTTTTTGAGATATCAAAGCATTTATGGCGTTCAGTACTATTAAACACTTTAATCAATTTTAGTTTTTTCTATCTATGTACTGTCTGTCTTTTAACTTATTTGCAGTTTTTCTGTTTTTTTTTTATTTGTCTCTGTTTTGGGCTTTTTGAAAGTTCCTTTTTTCTGTTATCTGTTTGATATCGTCAATCTATCTTTTTTGCAGCCTTCTTAAGTTTCACTTTGTCTCTAGTACGCCAATTTGATATTTTTGTTGTCCTTGTGAGGTTTTTTGACATGGCCTACCTATTGCCATTTCAGCTTTGCCACGCGTGTCGTGTTGTTGTAAATTTAGTTTGTTTTTGATCTTTTTAATTAATTCTTACCGTTGCTTGTTTTCATTGCTTTTTGTGTTGTTTTTAGTTTATTTGCGCTTTTTTTTGTAAGTGATATGTGATGTCTTGCCTCCGTATGTGGCTATGGTATGATGCATAGTAGTAAATAAGATTATAAAGGCTGAAACTTTGTATGTTGATTAAATATTAGATATAATGAAAAGTTATAGTACTCAGTTAGTAGTCATTTGTCGTGAATTAGTCAATCTGATGTAATGCCATTTGGGCTTGCTTATGTCTATTTTCTTTGTTTTTTTTTATGGAAAAGTCTATTTATTTGGTATAACTTGTTTTCTAGTATGAAGTTTAGTAGCGTCTCTCTTCTTGTGGTTTTGGACCGGTTTTTGTTCTATTTTTGAAACTGTCACGCATTTGATTTTGTATGGCGATGGGTTGTCCGGTGTGGCTCTGAGTACTTCTTTATTAAAGAAATTCATTTATTTGTCACTATGGCTTGATGTTGGTGTATAAATATTTATAACCTTTACTGTAATTTGCATAGATAGCTTTAGGTTAATAGTGACTACTCTCATAGATGTTGCTTTGGTGGTTGGGACGCTGTTGATCCTTGATCTTCTTAATTGTAGTAGAACATGTGGTTTTATCTTCAAGTTTTTATTTTGTTTACTTCAACGACATCTCTTTTGATTTTTACCATTTGTGTTTTATTTTTGTAATTTTCTCTTCTTAAAGTACAGTTCTGGTATTGAAAGTAGCAACTTAAGGGTTATATCTCTATTTGACGTCCTTGTTTTAACCAGTTTCTTGGGGCTGACATGTCTGGATTTTTTCTACTTACTTGGGGTAATACAGTTTTAAAGACTGACATTTTGCGAAATAATAATTAGAGAGGTTTGGCTATCGCCGCGCTGACTATGGGTGTTGGCGAGTGTATTATTCCAGCCGCCTTTTCTGAGTACAGATTCTGTTGATAGTTGCCCACTATGAATCAGACTATATTCTTGGCCATGTCACTGCGTACAGCTTTCCTAGATTTTACCAAGTAAGTTACTTCTAAACCCTTCGCTGCTAAGAAGGGAAATGCCTATCTTATTTGCAGCTAACCTTCTATATCTGAAGGTCTTGTACTGTATGCCACCTGTGACCTCGGTAGTAGCCCTCAGCTTAGCCCCATACAAATTAATATTGGGAGATAAATGTCACTAAAGACTTGATAAACTTTTGTATTATAGATCGTTCAGATTATAAACAAAAAAGGAAAAAAACGAAAGTGATGTTTTAATTTTTTTACTTGTGTATTTTAAAGATGTTGTTTATAGTATATCTTTTATAATAAACTAATAATTGTAAATTAAATAAATCTTTTACTAAACTTCTTTGTGGCAGTTTAAATATCACTAACGATTTTTAATTATCTTATCTTATAGTATTTAATTATATTTGTTTTAGGTATATTTCCTGAATTTAGTTGTTTGCAGTGTGGGAAAGGATACAGAGCAAAGAGTTCTTTGTTTAGACATGTTCAATACGAATGTGGGAAGCAGAAAGTATTTCCATGCGAAACTTGTGGAAAGAAATTTAAAAGAAAAGATCAACTTAGGCAGCACAAAACGACTCATTATACTATGCCTACGTTTATGTAATTTTAATTGAGTTTGTAATATTATTTTATTATAATAAATTTTATAAAAAATATAAGTGTAAATATTGCTACTAGAATATTTCAATAGAAAAAGTGTGCAGAACAATATTTATATTTTATTATTTTAATTTTTTCCAATTTACTAATTTTTATTTTTTTTGTCAACGACATTTTTGGAGAAACGTCTGCAATTTGATTATTAAAGATTGAAGTGCTAGACACACTGATAAGGGTTGCACAACCAGAATCACCAATGTATGTATTTTGAGCAAGATGAAAAGATAATTTGCATAAATATGCAATAATTTATGCAATATTTTATTTTATTTAATGTATATAAGATTATTTACAAGTTGATTAAATGCAACGATCTCATTTATATTTATTTTATGCAGCACTTTGATTACTGAATTAAATCACCGTTGGGTTTTCAAATGACGAATGAAAATAAGTCATTTATCAAAAAAAAAATGTTTAGTAATTTACATTCGCTACTAAGTATTATGTCGCTACTAACAATAATCTGATATTTCTTGTAGCGATGTGGTTATTATTATCAGAATACGGCTCCTCGTACATTTTTTGTTTATATTTGTATCACAGTGGTTCTCAACCGGGGCATTTATAATCTAGGTTTTTAAATTTATATTTAGCTTATAGAATTTGCATTTTAAGAACTATTGAATGGGTTCAATTTTAATTATTACTAAGTGGACATTTTAGATTATTACATGATAGGAGTTTCTTGTTAAAAGGTAATAATAATAAAAATGATCGTTTTCACATTATTAATATCTATTTATTTTTTAGGCATATCGTCGAAACCAACCACATTACCGCACCTTTTTTTATACTTTTTATTATTTTATAATTTCTTTGCATGTTTAGATCGGGGTATCAGCATGAAACTTGCATGTTTTTCAACACCACTTCCTACATCTATTTTCCGTTTACAATTATTTATTTCATTTTATTTTGCCATTTCTGCACTCTGTTCTAGATTTATGTAAACTGGAAAGAAAAACTAAAAAGTTACTTAATTACAAGAAAATCAGCATACTAAACAATTCATCATCATCAACATCACCGACTGAAATGTGCGCCTGTCCAGAATGCGGTCGCTTATACAAACTGAAAAGTTCATTAAGAAACCACTTAAAATGGGAATGCGGTAAAGAACCGCAATTTGAATGCCTTTATTGCCCTTACAAAGCTAAACAGAAAATGCATATGATGAGACATATTGAACGCATGCATAGCGATAATGATGAACTTGATAGTTCCTTTGTTAATACCATTATTGATTTTAAGATTGATACAACTACCAGACCAGTTAATAATGTTTAATTATTTTTTATACAATTTTTTTATATTCTATTTTTTATATTCATTTTACTATTATAAGGGTGATTGATTTACTATAAAAAAACCGCCATAAAATCATTAAAAATTGTGATAATTATATTGTGATTATATTTCTTTCTACTTATTTTACTCCTATTAATTTTATCAATCAATTGCCCTTTCTATTATACTTATTATTATTAATTTCTATATTAGTTATCTTACATTAATTCCATAATCAATCAAAACAACCTCGCTTCCTATTTGCTTGACTTGCTTAAAATAATGTTATTTTATACCACTTGAGATAATTACATATACTCATAGTATTATTATGTATTTTTATATTCCATTATTTTTAAATATTTTATAAACTATTTTTGATTGCTTCGTGCTTTATGATATAATAAAGATTTTTTCATACAATTGAATTATTTAATTCTACAGCTATCTTGCACGCAATATTGAGACATCAAATCATTTTGATTTATATATAAAAAAAATATATACTTTTATTGATAAATTGTTTTTTTGTTTGTTTTGTAAATTTATTCATTTAATTTGTGTCAACATTTAGCAAATATGGAGAAAACCATAGGACCACGTAGGCAAAGACTGTGTTTGCATCTTGATTACCACAGGTCTGCACAATTTAGTGATGAATTTTGATTTGATTAGGGATGTATGCTACTCCGCAGTACATGACGATGTGAAAAAATGGCGACTAACTCTTTTTTTGCAGGTTAATGTCTGTCTTAATATGGCAATATTGTTGTCTATATTGGCATTGCTGCTGAAAAGACAACCAAGTTTTAGCATTTATTCTTTATAGACAAATTATATGCGACAGGCGTAATAACTATTGTTAACACATTGCATAACATATTGCTTAACTTGGGGAGATATTTCTTAAAGTACCGTTTTAGATGGTTTGATAAAATTCCGGTAAACATGACAGTACACGAAAAGACCGAGACGAGAATCAGACGGAGAGCAACAAATACTATTGAAATCTGTAGATGCTTAAATGAACATAGATTAAGGGTTAAATAGACTTGTTGGGTCCTCTTTAACCGCAGATTAAAAAAATTAAAAAAATACAGAAAATTCACACAACATTTGCAAATATGTATTTTAATATTGACATTTAATAATGTCCACATTGCTGTATTGTCTTGGCAAGCAAGAAGTCTGAACTTAAACTGATCAAGTACGCTTAGGAAATGTTTAGTCAATTTTCTTGTACTTCCTCTATTGGTATTCTATATTGGCCATGTCAAACCAGCAGCTCCCCAACATGAACTTTCTATCGTATGAAAGGGCCAGGCATGTACTTAGTACGTGCTCAATAGTCTCGTTGTTTATTTTGCATCTTCTACATGTCCAACATTTGTCGCAAGTAATTGGCTGTGTTGGTGTTTGGAGCCTTCTAAGTGCGTTTAGTATGTTGATTTTTAGAACGCCTTAAGGGTTGACCCTTTACGCACCAGTCCGTCCGCCTTAATGTTACCTACATTATAGGAATGTTATTTTAACAAAGCAGTTTGATGTTATTTCTATAGGCTGCTAAAGTAAGGACACGGTGACATTTAAAAATTAGCTTTGATGAGGTTTTCGGTTTTTTTATGGCAATTAGGTCCGTTTTATTATCTGTTAGAATTTGGACATTTTTGCCAGATATTTTGCAGTTTACTATTTTTATAATCACATAGGTTATTTCAACTATTTCTGCTTGTGCGATCTTAGTGGTAAAGATATTACGAGGTCTAGGTCTTGCCAGTAGGTTCCCGTTCCAGAACCTTTACTAATCGAATCATTGATCACATTCTGCTCTTTTTGTTAATGTGTTGTAGGATCACTAAGAAGGGTGACATTTTATTTGTTTGCGCTTCTAATAGAGGTGTTTTCCTAACAACCTTTTTTAGGAGGGTGCCAAAGTCCAACTGCATTCAGGCGCAACCTTCGGTTTAGGTGCAGATTTTTATTCATTACACCTGATTGTACTACGCTCAAAATATTTACTTTCTAGTTCTTACAGTACAAAGACCATACCAGGCCCGTCATTAACACTTTTTATATAGATTTATATGAAATTCTAATTATTACCGAATTAAGAAACTGCCCGATCCGTTATTAACAGATTTATATGTGATAACCCTTAAAAATGGTTACCGCACTAGGACCATAGATACAAAAACATTGTTTACATAAGATTTTATGTTTCAACGACAATTTGGCCTTACTGGTCAACACCAAACTGTTTCATGCATAGTCAGCTAAACATTTTTTGCGAGATTATAATTAATGTTTTTAATTTGTAAATTTTGTTTGTTTTAATTTAACAAATATTCTAACAATGAGGACTGAACGTATAGTTTTAAAAAAGCATTAATGTTTTTTAAATACATTTGTTACGCCTACTTATTAAAATTTATTTTTTTATATAAATGACACAACGAAGGCTAAACTTCCCATCTACCACATCATGCGTATGCGTGTTTCTCTACGCTACGCTTGGGTTAGTACGGCATATTTTGTTCTCTCGCATCAGCGCGTCATTGCTATGACTCGCTATCTTCCCGCGCGCATCTCTATAATTAACAAACATAGCGTAATACCCAATAGGTCATAATGTCAGAATTTCTATTATAACATCAATACATAATACACCACAAATACCACAATACTAGTCATTTAAGTAACAGAATTCCAGGGTACCTTAAGACCCGTGTAAGCTTGACAATCTTTTGCAGTTATTGAGCAAACCCAAGGCTTGAACTGCCAGTGCACAACATGCTTGTTTTGGGTTTTGGGCATTCTAAGCTACTAGTTATGGTATTTGCGGTTATTTTTTCTATAGTTTTCTTAAACTAAAATCTGTTCACAAAACTGCAACGAATTTAGCATGGAGATTACTTTGAATAAATATCAAACCGTTCATGTGTTGCTTTAATTTTGTGCCAATTTGGAAATTATATTGCCAAACTTTGTATGTCTGTTATTTTTATTTTTAATACAGCGCACGATACTGCGACCATGCCAGCAATATACCATTGCCAATTTTCTGCGCAGAGAAATTGCATTACAATTCTATAGTAGGTGCGTAAATATATAGCACGTATTTTTTGCATGGTGCAACATTTACAGCAATAAGACCGCGCCAGTTGTGGTTGTGTGTTAGTAAGGAGTCCAAATACGAGGTAGTTAAGGAATGCGGTACATTCACCGCAGCACTATAAAGTTTTCGCTGTAGTGCATGTAATATTATATCATATAAACTAGAACATTATTGATAAAATTTTGAAACATAAGAGGAGCTACATTATTTTTAATGGTTTGTTACTAATAGCATATTTAAATTGTACTTTTTGTTAAATAAAAATATGTAAAATTTTAGAATAAAGTTAGCACTGGAATCTGATATTAGATTTGTGTTTGTGATTGTTTTTAACTTTTATAAATTAAATTCATATAATAATATAACTAAATTTGTAGGTTTATTCATCCATACCTGTATAAAATGTCTAAAAGTATTCCCTGCAAGAAGTATATTGATGAAACATATAACGAATAATTGCATAGATGAAATTGATTATCATTGCAAATGTGGAAGAAGATATTCTTCTAAAACTGCACTCAACAGACACATCAAATACGATTGCGGAAAGGAACCAAAATTTTGTTGCACTTTATGTCCATATAAGGCGTATCAGAAAATTAACTTAAAGTGCCATTTAGAAAAGAAACATTTTGTATGTATATTTTATTGATTTTTGTACGTTATTTTAATATTTATGTTTTATTTTAGGATTTGACCCAAATAAATGTGGATGATGTACAAAAACGTATGATTAAAATAATGCGTTATTGATTTAATAGAGATGGAAGGATTGATAATATACATATCATGAAATAGATTTTGCTAGAAAAATCAAAACTATTATTAGAATACAAAGAACGCTATTTATCAAGCAAAATAAATAATATAATCATACTTGTTTATATGGAACATAGATTTGTTATCACTGATGTAGTGAATATAATATGAATCACATATTTAATAATTATTTTTATTATTTTATTCAGTTCATATGAATTTGTATCAATATTAAAATTAATTTTATTATTAAATAGTGTAAAGTTATTTTGAAACGAAATGGATTAGAATTAAACTGAGTTAATAACATAAGTGTAAATTACTATTGTTTTGATTTGTATATGAATTGAACGATTTTACAGTCAGCAATGAATAACAATATTTGGTTGCTGTGAATTGCAGCTAGTTGAATTATTTTTAATATTTTTGATTAAAATAAACATTCTTTTTTTATTGTTATTAATGTTAAAGTTTAACATTTCTTTAACTTTAACTATAAATCTTTTGAGTACACTAAAAGTAAATGCTACTTGGTTGCAACATCATATACAGTTGGCCGTAAATTTTATTTATAGTCGACAAGGTTTTATTTTGTATTATTCCAGAGTTGTTTCGTTCACTTACAGGATTATTTATTAGTTTTCTAGTTTTAAACTGAAGACATTTTATTTGTTTTCAGACAGTGGATAAGGTTTTATTTTTTATTATTTCAGAGTTGTTTCGTTTTCTTACAGGATTATTTCTTAGTTATCAAATTTTTATTGAAAAAAAAGTTTGTTTTTAATCAAATTTTGAATGTAGCAACCGTTTGGGCAGTCTATTGGAGATTCAATGGTTTACGCTCGCGGTTATTTGGGGACTTATTTTAACATAATCTATTGCCACCAGGGTATATTATTTTATATACATTTGATATTGTCTGCTCTCCCTCAATACTTGAGATTTACCTACCACGAAAAATGTTTCAGGAACTAAAAGAAATATAAAATAGCTTGCAGGATATGATTCTATACATTATGAGTTGCTTCATAATGCTTTTTGCATTATATTCATCTGTTTTTTTAGATCAGATGATCTTATCTGCTTGTTTTTTTTTTAATGGGTTTGCCAATTACTTGTCAAATTATTCTTTTCAGGTCGGTAATCGTTGGAGGTTGATTAACGTAAACTTGATTTCAGAAGTTTTAATTAAAAGAAGTTACAAGGTGTGAGGTCAGAAGACCTTGGAGGCCATTCTTGGTTGCCATTGCAAAGCGGGACCAGACTTTTAAAGATTTCTTTTTGCGGCAAGGTGATTGTTTTTCGCGATGTATAACATGTGGTCCAGCCAAGTTGTAACAATATTTTATCAACATCTCTTTCTACATACACAAAAAATAGTGATTATGTTTTTTTATAACGTTTTTTATTTACAATAACTGAATTTCCATGATCATAATTAAACAAGACCAAAAACGCTTCTTTTGCCCTAAAACCACACTAGACTTTGGCTTGTTGGGAATGCATTTTGAGCAGTTGGATAAGTCAAGAGTTTTTGTTACCCTGAGAGAAGAAAAACTTCTTCTTTTTGAATAACTATTGTCGCACTATCGCAATTTTGTTGCATTCTAACTAAGGTTTTTACTGGTTTTTTTTTTAAGGATTGTATGGAAAATGATTGCACATTGGCTCGTTGATGGTGGAGGAACGTGTTCTATGAACCTCCTTTGTGTCCGTATAACATTTGATGCTGGACTTAATAATAAGTTGCACAGACAGCTGTCGGAACACTAAGCATTTTTGCATGTAGATTCCAAGATAGTAGTGTTACCGTCCTTGGGACTTGGAGGCGATCTCTTAAAAGAAAAACTCGGAGATATGTAAACCGGTTGATAGATCCCCGTTTTGTTGCGAAATACGTTTTTGGAATTTTTATGTTTGGAAGTTGTGATACCGGGAAAGCCCCTTTGTGTCTTTGCGTGTGTCTCAACGTAATAGTAGACAGTTTTCTTGGCATGAGCGAGCGGTGCGTTTGTCGGCGTGCAAGAATTTGACAGTTATTTTGATAGCTAGTCTATTGCAGGTGTCGTCGTAAGATGTTTGATTGGTTGCGTTTGCCAGTTATGATTGCGTAGCATACATGGTTTGGATTTACTATGTTGTCACTTTCTTTCTCCTGCGGAGTTCATTTATTTATTGCTGATTAACTGGTTGTGGGTACCACATAGTAGTCTGCTGGTTTCCCAAGCTTAATCTGTGAGCACTGGGAGGATAGTTGCGGAATATTTAAATGATATATTTGCAGGCAAACCTTGACTTTACTTGCTGGAGGGCAGATGTTTTTTGGTTATGTTGGACCGCTGGCAGCTGTAACGGTTACTCTGGAATTTACCTGCAGGTGTGACCAAGGGATATATTGGTGGTCTGATGTCTGTTAGGTGTTGATGTTTTGGCTGATGGTTTACTCGACCGACTTGACCTAGGAAAAATTGCGTTCTTTTATAAAAGCATGATTATTTGATGCTTGATGGGAATGCATCAGTTCCTCAAACTTTCAAGACAATGGCATAATCCACTTGCAGATTGTTTGATTCTGCTTGTGATGGTGTCGTATTTTGTCGGTGGTGTTGATGGCTGGTAGCTGTTAGTTTTTGCTGCTAACTTTTAAGAGTAACCTGTATATACCCATAGTATATACACAAAAAGCTGAATATTTTATAATATGAAAATGTTAATGTTGTTTTGTCTTACCACGTGTCTTGCCCAACGCCATTTGAGCTGCAAAATGTGCTTTTTATGTCTGATACCTTTGTTTTTGTCTCTATAACTTTATTTTGTATTCTATCTCTTAAGCTTATAGCGAGCATAGATCATTACATAGCTTTCTGTGTAACGCTTGGGTGTTGGGCACTTCTTTGTGTTATAGTGGTAGTTTTAAGACCATAATATGTTTATAGTGGCAGCATACATGCATCATATACTTTCCTTTTAAGGTTTGTTTGTTTGTTAGTAATCTTGGCAGTTTGATTTTGTATACCGAATTTGATGGTGTGACCAAAATAAATGTTTTTGTTGGCCGCATGGCAGGGTAAGCTGTGCTTGTCTATGGAAATCTGAAGTTTATCGGCGCCTATAATCTTAGTTTTGCTTTTAGCTTTGACGCGAAGTTTAGAATTATTCCTGGTGGAGTCACTGCTGATTGTATTATTTTTTATGTCAGACGTAGACTTTTTTGTATTAGGATTTTATCTGTACTGTGAACGTTTTTTGATAGTCTATAATCTCTAGGTGGAGTGGAGTGTTATACTCGGTGCTCTTTTCATTTAAAGTGTGTATTACTTGCATAGACTGTTGTACTAAAATCTGTTTTAAACCCGATTGCTTAACTGATTGCTTAAATTTGCCACTCGGAGAAGAACGTGCATTTAGTGTTTTGCTCAGTTGCATCTGGGTTCAACAAAAATGATTTAGTTTAACTCCTGATGGCATAATATACTATTACATACTATTGAAGGCATTAAGTAATGTTTGTATTATTTGCATTCACCACATTATTAAGATTGAAGGTTGCTTTCAAGGTCAAAACAAGTAGTCACGTTGAATTAAGAAATTAGCTTATCTAAAATTATTTTGTGTAGAAAACTTTTTCTATATAGAGTGTATTTGTTGTTTTTTTTTTAATTCTTTGTAATACTGTTTGTTGATGGGACGAATGTTGTTGAGCGTTGATATAAAACAGGTTTAGGTAATGATATATCTGTCCATCTGTATATAAGTCTAAGAATTGCATACAAATGTCAGTAGTTTTTTCAAAGAAAAATTAACAAATGATACATTACTTAATACAAACTTTACGTTTTTGTTTCTGCCAATTAAGCTAAACGGTTTATAGTCGTAAATTACAAAATAATGGCATTTTTGGGACTGGGATGAGTATATGTATAAATATTTTCTAAATATGTTTTCTCAAAATATTGATTATTTAATATAAAATATATATATAGCATAAAATTATATTAAATCAATATTTTGAAACAAACAAAATATTTATAATACTCACTCCGGCCCTGAAGCTGTAATTGTGTACCTGTGTATATTAATAACGGTCTTATAATCCCTATCACTTAATACTTAATACTAGGAAAGTAAATGATATAATGCTTTACCATAAAACCCAAGTGTGAGCTTATTAATACTTACAATTTGTAATGATTATGCTAATCTTAGAGTTTTAGTACAATTTAATTGAAGGTTTTATTGCCAGTAACCCGATTTATTTTTCAATTTAAACTCATTTCCTTCTTCCCTCCTGAAAACAAATATTTTATTTATTACCAGTAATAAATTGTATATGACAGTTTTATGTTGACTGGTAAAAAATATTTTAAGCCAAATAGATTGTAAAAACTGGTTTCAGCAGCGCTGTATCGATTTACATAGGACTGAAATATGCCTCAACTATTAGAATTAAATAGGTATTAATTATAAAAATTAATAGTTATAAAAAACTATGAACGCCGCAGTTACAGCAATAAACATATCCACAAAAAAAATAATGGCGTGATGTGAATGATGTGATGCTTTTATTAAGTCAGGATATTTTATATATAAATTCTATTCTGTTTTTTTGTTTCTAAAAATCCGTCTGTATGATGCTATACTTTTTAACATTCCTATTTGGATTCAAAGTTTGATGATTTTATGTTTTCGCATATGACGTTTACAATAGAGAGTAATTGTGGATGAAAGTAAGATTTATAATTAAAATACACGCAGGTTTTTAATAGATTCAATCAGCTGCTCTATACTATTGCATATTTATTTCATAACTTTTTCTATAAATAATTTACATTTTTTTAAATCTTTAAATGCTTTTAAATATAATCACTTAACACTTTTAAGCAAAATAACATCCACTAAAAAGATTATTATAATTATTTTTACAAAAACAAAAAAAATTATGTTTGATTTTGGAACCATCGGTACCATGAAGGCAAGTAAGCCAACCATAGTATTAGAAATACCGCGCTAAAATACTTAACCATTCAGTCACCCAGTAGTGTATAGAACTGTGTAACTAACGGTCGTTTGTTGTGCCCATGGTTAATATTCACTTTTATTATAACGTACCCTAAGGACTATTTGATAATCGTGTTTTAAATGAAGGTATTGTATAATATATTCGAATTGTCTCATTCGTGTAAAACCCGAAGTTGAGCGAATCATTTCCCTCCTTTACCAAAGCATAACCAACCAACCATGTCTGTCTGGAAACACAGCTGCTTGGCTGATATGCCAAGCCGCAATTCACTATAATGTTGTTGGTATTACAGTAGTGAAAACGAATTTTTTATTTATACAGAACAAAAGTTATAATTATGTGTCAAATATATGGCATTCTTTATCAATAAAATAATATATTATAAATTCACATCTGTTGTGCAGTGGGTTTATTTATAGTTAACCTTGAAATGGCAAACTAAATTCATTATATCATACTGTTTTAAAATTATGACCGATTGTCAGTAAATAGCTATATTTTTTGTGAATTTGTTTAAAATAATATTTAACTGAAATTGACGTAAGTAATTCGCATCGTGATTATTAAATATTTATTATTTTGTCTACAACAGTGATTTTCAATGTTCAAAGTGGTCGTTTGCTCCTATTTGAAATAATATATTATTTTGTATTTATTCAGCAATATTGAACAAAAATAAATTGGAAAACTTCAAAACAGCTTTATAAGAATTGAAAGTTGCATTTTTACCTGCTTTTATATTATTCTATTTTATTACAATATCAATTCCGACAAGTACTAATTGAGAAATGGAAAGTGTTTTGTGTATTCATAGCAAGCTTAGAGGTATTTTATGGAAAAAATAAAGACAATTAGGGTCAACTATCTTATTTATTTTAATGAATGCATATATATGATAGAGATAAACCAAAACAAAAAATATATTTCAGAATATTGTAATAATAGAGCAAGACTCTTATTCAGGTTATTCTATTAAAATCTATTCACTTTTATAAATATTTAAAATAATTATTTTTACAAATTGAAACAGCGAACGGTGCTATTCTTCAGCTTGGGTACGTTTCCAGGTAGGGCTAGCTAAATAGTATACCAATTACCAATGCAGGTAGACTGCTATTTAATTGCATTGATCTTTGACCCTATATCGTGTTCTTGTTTACAGTTAATTGACTAATAACATTAACACAATCATGACTTAATTTGCTTACTTGAACAGTTCTTTTGTTGATTGTTGATACTAAAAATGATTATTTGAAACATATTTTGTGACAATAAAATATAAAAAATTAAAATTCTAATTTATTGAACTTTATATTAAATTGGTATACGCAATAAATATTGGAATTGTTTTTCAATTTTTGTAAAAATTTGTGTTGAAACTCCATGACATCTAGTGTAATAATAATTGTAAATCCTTATGTGGGAAAATGTTTATTGGATTTTAATGGCTTGTTTATGCTTTTGTAAAACGACTATTGATATTTGTTTTTATTTGGCTGGAAATATAGTTTATTATTTTTAAAATATGTTTGATTTTATTTTTACAACTTTTTGTATACTTATGTTTTCATACATATTTTAATTTTTTTTTTAATTTTATAATATTAATGCTAAACATTGGTCTAACCGACATCTTTTTTTCAATCGTGTAAAGACCAATTTTTTTTTATTGTTGAAACATAAAATTGAGCATTATTATCTTGTTGAGGCCAAATCAATTTTATCCATATTTTCAAACAAAAAAGATTTAAATTATTTGATGATGCCAGGAGTGTGTTTACTGCATCAAGCGGTGCGGTTTTCTGGATGCAATGAAGTTTGGAAGGTTTCTTGATTAGCTTTATTTAAGTAATGGCAATGTTGTCTATTAACATACCCATTTTGACCAAAAATTAACACACCCAGTTTGGCTTTATTGTTGAACACAATTTTGTGATAAAAGTGCCGGTTTTCAAGCGTTTTAGAGCTCAAAAAGTGCATAGATGATCTTGTGGTATCAATTCTTGCACCAACTGTATCTTATAAGGGTGTAGACCAAAATTTTGTAGTGGTGGAAGTGTTGCGACCGAAGACAAATTCATAAATCTTTAGTTAGCACATTCTTTTGATGAATTCATGTTTTTGCATCATTTAGGGAGTAGGTGGTATAACATGTATTTACAGTTTGACGAATAGCTTGCTCAGATGGCCAGAAGTCGTCTATGAGTTGCTTAAATTGACATTTGATTTTCAAAGTAAATTTAGATAATTTGGAAGCATTGTTCAATCATGAGTTTATCTATGATGATTTGTCAAACACAAACTCAAACCGCTAAAACTGTTACAAATTCTATCAGGTTTAAAAACACCTTTTATTACATTGTTGATATGTTCATTTATATAAAAGCAGAACAACTCAATGTCATTCCAATTTGATCGGTATCGTGGAGTTTTAGATTAAGTTACGAAGTAAACCAGTTACCGTGCCGTTAGGTTTATCTTGGCAACATGGCACAATAGCGAACTCTATGGACTGTAACATGACGATTATTTTTATCTATGAAAAAATACGTTTATTTTTTTTTTGCTGTCCAATATCGCATGTTTTGTTTATTGACAAAGCCATTAAGCCAAAAATGAGCTTCATTGCTAATGATAATTTTTGAATGAAATTCAGGATTCTTTAAATTTTTGGAAAGCCCAATCGGAGAAGTTATGGCGCTTTAAATGATCAAGAAGCTTTAGTACTTGAGTTATTTTGTAAGGATGTAGGCAAAGGTTTTTACGCAAAATTTGCCACAATGTGAACTAAAAAATTACCAACTCTTGTGAACGGCGTAGAATCGACTGATGATGCATTTATGGTTGCGATATATTTAATATTTTGACCGGTGCATTATCTTACTGTCACAGGAATATTCAGTATTGAATACTTTAATTTAAGTTTATCCAATATAGCACGTACAGTCTGTCTGGTGGTACGATCATTAGGACTGAAATCTGGAGTAACCGCTCTTAAAGTTGCGACCACAAACTCAGAATTTAGGTAGTAATCTTTTATTAATTGCCAAACGTTGCTTGTTCGTGAACTTTACCATGATAAAAATGTAAGCTTTGACTGATGTTTTGACATTGACAGATCAGAAAAAAGTTTAAGGGTGCGTTTCGTATTTAAATACAAAATTGTTATGTTCCTATTGAACAACTCATTAGGTACTATAGATATTGACGAGTTTTAGTATCTCATTCACTTACACTTTTATATTAAATGTGCTTATAGACACAACTTATGAAACAGCAGATGCAATTATGACTTTACCAATGTATGTTTCCAACGAAAGTAATCAAGGAGTGTTAGGTCAGTTAAATTTAGTAGCTAAAACACTGCACTACCTACATCTGCTACTTATTGCTGCTACTTGTTTTAAACAGTTTGCCAATCCAAATTCTAATAAAAGTTTTTTACATTTTAGTTTTTTCAATTATTGTAGTTTTGTCATAAAGCATTTTGAACGTTTATTAAGCAGTTTAAGTTGAAATGATTTAATAATGCTGTCTCAATTGCATCTGGAGGCAACTGCACGTGCTGGAATAGCTTTAAAAGGGTTTTGTCTTTACTGGATTGTACTAGTCGTCAGCACGCAGGTCAGCTGGTTTTGCTGATTCTATTATAATTGCAGCTAATTTGGCTACAATATTGTAGTTTGTTGATGTCTTTTAAATGTTTCCGAATATTTAGAGTTTAAGAAATAGAAAGATTACCTGGGAACATGGAGTTTATTTCTGTGTGGCTTTATCTATGTTGGCAGTATTTCTTGTTTGTTTTTTTTATCTATTAGCAACCGTTCACTTTATCACTTACAAATTAACTTTGCAAACAGTCACGACTTAATTTGAAACATCTAAAGTCTTGTCTTTGTAGCAAAATTTAAACTTAATATAATTTAATTGGTTAATGCATCTATTTCTGTCAGTTTTACATAGAATCACAGAACAATATATTTGTAATTTGTTAAAAATATTTTGTATTTCTGTACATTAAAAATATTATTGCTATGCAAACACATCCTAAAAATGGTTCTAGAATTTATTTTAAATTTTTTACGTTAAATCTAAAATAATAATTATTAAAACTGGTTTTATAACTATAAAATACGCGTTTTAGGATATTAATTAATAAACTATTAATAATTTGAATACATTTTTATATTACATCAAAATATTCTTCTTACTTAACTTAGTATATATATATTATTACAATCTGTTTCATTCTAATCCATTGTTCAGTTTTAAACATAAAACAGGACTATAATTTATGTACAATTAAACAGTGCCATTAGTAATATTGTAATATTTAGTAGACTGTCATCTAGTAGAATTAGAAAAATAAGTATCAACTGCCAAGTATTTTGTTTGTGTAAGTGACTGTCACAAATAAAACTTCGAAATACATTACATCTGAATAACAAAAATATTATAAAGTAATTATTGTGATAATCATTATTAATCAAAATAATAACTGAACAGATGTAAAGGTTTCAATAAAAATTATGTAATGATTTCGATGATTTATTATTTTTCAATTTATTATGTATTATACGATTTATGTAGTATAGTAGTGTTATAGATATATATTTGTGAAATATTTTGAGCAATAATAAATGACATAAAAAGTATTTTTATTTTAAATAAAGAAAACATTTATTCAAATGTGATATTAATACTATCGTTTTATTGTACTAATTTTTTATAGTGTTCAGATTTGTTAACGTTCTGCACCGATACACTAATACTGCATAAGATGATACCAGGTGGGTATTTATTTTAATAAATAAAATAAAATGTAAGGTAATGATTTATACAGTCTATGCATCTCTATCTCTATACTTGTGTCTTTAATTAAATATATTCAATAATGGTTTTTGGTATGTGAATTTAGTTTTATCTTTAATAACATTTGTTTTTGTTTTAGTACCTTCTATGGTATTCAAGTGTAGCGCA
The DNA here is from genome assembly GCA_963932245.1 of Tachinus rufipes. NCBI lineage: Eukaryota > Metazoa > Arthropoda > Insecta > Coleoptera > Staphylinidae > Tachinus > Tachinus rufipes. The sequence goes on along the minus strand of OZ010742.1, from coordinate 31,360,180 downwards.
TGCTTTAATCGATACCAGAGCAAACAAGCCTTCAATGATCACTCGATCGAATGCGCAAACAAGAAATTTTATTACTGTAAATGCGGTAAACGTAAACCATACTACAACGACAATCATAAACATTTATTTATATTACATATAGCAAGAAAACAATAATTTGTAATAAGGTTTTCCAAAAATGTATTCTGAATTGGTAGTTTTTATCTACTAGCTTAGCAAACAAGACGGTTTATTTATAGTTATGGCCTAGGCCGGTAGCATTTACTAATAAAATGATTTGATTTTTGTCAGTTTTTTTTAAGTATTACACAAACTTGCCACAGTTGATTACTGATTAAATTCTTTTAAATTAAATAAATGTTTTCTTAATAAATAAAGGTTTAGCATACAAAAAAAATATAATACAAAGCACAGTCGTTAGCTGCATTTATGGCTTTGCTAATTAAGTAATGTACTAGTTTGGCTATAAACGCTTTGCTACCGGTCTAATATTGTAAATAACTAATAAACGTATTTTTGTAATATACTAAACTATGTTTTTATTTGGTTACATATATTTATGGAGAGAATAGTTAAAATGTACAACTAGATACTAGAGTTTTAAACAATTTGTTTGATATTAATAACTTAATTGTAAAATGATCAAGAAATACGCGAAATATTTGGTTTGACTGATTTTTTTTATTTGACATTTAATTTGACATTTAATTTGCTTTTATTAAATATATATATAAAATATTTTTTGTTGCGTTTAATTTTTTGATTGTCCAGTTGTTGTTTTTATTCAAAATGTTTACAATTTTGGAACAAACTATGAATACCAAAAACAATAAGTGATAGGATCAACTAAATGATATACTGTAATTTGGCGATTATTTACAAATATTTTTTTTATTTTTTAACGTCGTCATTAGTTGTTGATGTTGGGGCGTCTATGGTCTTTTTGTTTCTACGGTCTTCTGGGAAACGTTAGTACAAATTATACAAAATCAAAGTCACTAAAACGGGGTCCGGGGTTGTTCTTTCTAAACGCTTTTTAAGCAAGGAGCAGGTTTGATTAAGGCGGCTAAGTTACGTGCAGAGTTGACTGGATTGTTGCTGCAGTTTTGAGATGGGATGCTAGTTAACTTTGGATTTAGTGACAATGGTCCTATCTGATGAAGTCAGCAATAGTTTGTTTGTTAAGAATCTGTACAAGTTCTGACTGCGCTATGATACGTTGTGTCTAGTACTTTAGTTTGCTTTCAGTACATTTGCCTTTTTTAATTTGGTGACGGTATTTTATTTGTTTGCAGGCAGATCAGGCTTGAGTTAGTGACTTTCTTTAATTTTGTTGAAACTGATTGTGTTTGGTACATCTCAAAGGTCGGAACTCTGTAGCTTGTGGACAGGGCGACGTGATTAATGCACTTTGGACTATGGATAAAACTTTTTTTACAAGGTTACTACCTCAAAAGCTGTTAAATTGTGTACTTACATTCAAGTTTTGTGAACGGAAGAAATGCTTGATGTACCACCATTTCATTAGGCTGTATGGGACTACCCCTTAGCTAAAAGTAGTTTACCCACAAAAAAAATTTCTCGTCTGTAATAAGTTACTTTGTGGTATAGTTTTACCGTACCTACTTCCTTTTATTAGTCTTTCCTTTTTTTATTAATATTTTATTTATGACCGTTGCAATGTACTGCCAGTTTGTCTTGCTCTCTTGCGTAAGCCCAACCAAGTCTACAACCCTGTTTTCTTTGCCTACGATTAGTTATCACTTTTCTATGTTTTTGCCATCTTCTGTGTTTGGAGGAATCTCTTAGCCTACACTAAATGCATTTGTTATTGCATTTTAGTTTAAATCTGTCCAGATAGCTAGAGTAACACCCGTTTATTGTAACAAATAGGGTAAGCTGATATATAATTGAGCCATGTTTCCGTTTAATTTATGGAGATATGTTTGGTATCAACATTTTTGTCCAACTGCCGCGTGTTTCTGTTCTTGCCAACTCACGATAGAATTTTCCATAACATTACTTTTTTATTTGCCGGTGGTAGTTCCGTATATCTTTTTTTGTGCCTGCAGGTGTGGTGGGATTGTTCTAGCAACCACTAGTAGTGCCCTTGTAGATGCTGCTCTGTAAGAGCGAGTGACTCTTATGACAACCTTTCTTTTAAATTTTGGCAAGAACATCCTTTTACTTCTTTACAATTGTTTGTTAGCTCTATAAGTGCTTTCCCTTAGCCACTATTCTCTGTTATTCTTATTTCATTTTACTTTATCTCACTTAATTAACCGTTCCATTTGTACAATAGCAAGTAAGCTAAAGCAAGAATTTTACTTTTCTCTTGCCTATGGCGTCTTATCTCGGGATGAACATTAATTAAATAATATTTGAAAATCATTTAAAAATGTATAGAATTGTATACAACAACCAAGCAAGTTTTAATTAAAAAAATACAAATATTTGTGAGGTTAAGTGACTATTTTGGCTTATCTTGGCTTACCTTACTTGGCAAAAGGAAAGCACTTTATATCGGGGCGCCGTAAATCATGTAAAATGGAAACAAACTTTTTGACAGTCAACAAAAAGCATTCAATGTAGTTATCAATATTAAGACAGTCAAGAACAACAACTACTACTGTACTATTACTTAACTTAACTATGATAATTGGATTATACAACTTCCAAAGTTTAAAAAAAATCTAGTGATTTCTTGATCAAATCTATTACATAACTTTTATAGACAGGTTTAAAAATTTATTTACACAATACAAAGTACAAAACTTAGGCTAACTACTGTATCATACATAAACTATGAAAAAAACACATTTTATAACAAATTACACTAATAAAAAATAAAAGGGATTAATTGATTTAATGAGCAAAAAAATATTTTTGTAAAAACATTTTATAATGTCAACAAATATTTGATATTTAAATTTTAAATTTTAAACTTTATATCATTATTTTTATATATTCTCTAATCTTATAACATTTTGAATAACCAATTAAAATAAATAGGTCATACTAGTACAATTGAGTTTGTTTTTGTTGCTATTAGTGTTTTTTTTATTATATATACGTATGTGCTGTCTATGTTATATATTATAAAGATGAATATACTATACAATGAAACAGGTGTGTATTATTTATTTGTTTTGACTATTTTATTAAATTTTATGCAACTGGTGCAACGAACGCTAAACTTCCCATTCACCACACCGAGCGTATACGTTGTTTTATTTTGTTCTCTTGCATTAGCTGCTAAGACCCGCAATTTTTTTGCTTTCTTTTTTATAAATTAAACTCTGCACATAATGTACAAATACGTAAAGTTGTAGCAAAATATTGGCTGTATTCTAGATATTTAATTGGAAAAAAAATAAAAATTGTTTTTTTTTACATTGATGTGCAAGAGTATTAGCTACATCCCGTTCAAATCTCTTCAATTGAACCCTCCCAGGGAGGGAGCAATAAATTATAAGAAAGACAAAATGAAAAGAAAAGATGAACTTTTTGCCGGAGTATATCCGTACCAGCGCTCACACATGAAATCGACATATTTAAGTATAATGCTCAAATTCACCGGGATTTTTCCGCTTTTGCGAGGTTATGTTAGGTTCATTGCGGTAAAAAATGACATATAGAGCAGACTTTGAAACATAATTTGATTTGAAAACTGAAAACTTACTTATTTCGAATTTTTGGTCCGAATGATGTTAATTGGGATTTGTGAAATACGTCGGTTGATATCTCGGAAGCGGCTCAAAATTTTGAAATTGCAAAAATTAGTTACCTAAGTGACTAGTATTGTGGTGTAGTATGTTATAATGCTGATTCTGGAATTCTGAAAATTTTATACGAGAAGACAATATCGACCGGATTTGCTCGATCGCATCGTAAGGAGGCAATAGCGGAACGAAATAAAGAGGATCAGTAACTTTTGCAGTAAAGTGATGCTGTCCAATGATTTAACGTCAATGGCCGTGTTTTGATTGTTTGATGAATTTAGAGTTTAGTTAATTAATTTACGACGTTAAAGCACGGTGTGGTGGTTGGGAAGTTTAGCTCGCCTATGTCAATTATTTAAAAAAATACATGTTTATAACTGGGCGTAACAAAATAATTAAAGCGACGAAAACTAGCAATTCTTGCAAAATTTTGAAATAATATCTAATTGCGATTATTTGTTTAACTTATTCTGCTTGGTTGGTTTGTTTGGAATAAAACTCTTAAGTTTTTGTTAGTCTGAACTTTTATTACATGGTAACTAACAAGCAAAAGTGCCGACTTTTGTGGCGCAGCGGTTTAGAGACGAGTTACGGTACTGGAGGTCTTGGGTTCGAATTTTGGGTAACGCATGGATAAATACATACATACATGGTTGTAACTATGAGTGTTATGCTCAAGGCTAAAAAAATAAAATTATTTTAAGTAAATTTTGAATCTAACATTATTATTTCTTTTTTAGGACCTTTCAAACCATATAAATGTAATAACTGCGTTAAACAATATCTTACCCTAGATGCTCTTAAGGATCATATTGCTACAGATTGTGGAAAGAAAGGATATTTTAACTGTGAATGTGGTAAAGGTTATTTGTCAAAAAAGGCATTGACTAGACATATAAGATACGATTGTGGCAAAGAACCAATGTTTCATTGTACTTCTTGCTCGTATAAAGCATATCAGAAATCGTGTTTATTGTTACATATTAAGAATAAGCATACAATATTATAAAATTATACTTTAAAAAGTTGTTTTACTATTCAAATTTTGTGACCTAATTACCTAAAATATTTTTAATAGAGTGAAAAGCGAAGAAAAATATGTGAAATATACGATGTGTGGAGATTTTATTAGAAGCTGAGTTTGCGATTGATATGAGAATCGGCAAGACTCGGTTTTTCTAGCATGTCTCAAGACCTCTCTAGATCTTAAGTTATGTCTTAAGACGCAAGCTGAGTTACGGGTCCAAACTTGAAGATTTGACTTTGTACAAACCGAACAAGCAGAACTGGCAGAATAACACTCCGATGTTGGAAAAGTTTTAGCGTTTATTTTATTAATGCTTTGTTTATTGTTAGTTTTGAATATTAAATTTTTTTTTTCTGCATTTATCTGTAAATTAAAATTTTTGTATATTACGGTAATAGGTAAACCGAATGATGACAAAAATATAAACAATTTAAGTGATTTCTGATGAAATACTACGGCTCCAGATTGATTTTTTAATGTTATAATAGGTATTTTTCAACTGACGCTTGGAACCGTGCTAAACCATGAACTTTTAAATAATATAATGTTCTTATTTAGGCAAAATTATATACACATTATTTGGTTTATGTGATTGGTTTGTACGGTTTGAGAACGGCTGTTGGAACAAATCTATTGAGACTAGTTTGATGACAAGTTTTTTTTTTAATTTAATAGGTGGCTTTTGCTTGCAGTAGTTGTGACGTGTCATTTGCTCTTTTAAAGTACTAGTACGGTTTTATATATTTTAATTTAAAATTACTGCTGTCTCTATCTGTTGCAATTGCATACTAATAAGTGAACATTTTATAAAAAATATAAATTGTGCTTACCCAACAAACCTAATTAATTGCCAACTAAAATTAATTTTGTACATTTTTCTTTTTATCTAATTTGTTTTAGGACCTAAGAAACAATATAAGTGTATTAACTGTTTGAAAGAATATTCGACAGCACAAGCACTCAAGTATCACATGACAACTAGTTGTGGAAAAAAAGGACTTTTTAACTGCAACTGTGGCAGAATATACTCATCAAAAAAAGCACTGAATCGGCATGTAAAATATGACTGCGGCAAGGAACCATTGTTCTGTTGTACACAGTGTCCATACAAGGCTTATCAGAAAATCAACTTACAATTACATTTAAAGGTTAAGCATGGGATGTAAAATAATAAAAATTATTTTGATAAAATATTTTGTTCTGTACAATTTTAATATTGCATTTATAATTATGTCAATATAATTATAATTAGTCTTTCACGTTTTTTTTGCTTTCCTACTTTCAGTTCTGACGTTCCAAGTTCTAGTTATTATTATTATTCCTTCTTATACTGTAATAGGATGCACCACTTGAAGAAGAGTTTATTTGAGATGCATAAAATTCCATATTTTGTAGGCTTAGTTTATTTAGCTCAGCTATCAAAAAAATTATTCTTTTATAGCGCAAAGTATTACTACTACATTTCCTTATCACCGTTGAAAAAAATAGCCTCTAAGATGTATTTACACCGTATCACACCAAACTATGTTAAATACTTGTTGTACTATATTGTTAAGTATTGTTTTGTTCTGTGTTTCTTATAGTCTTATTGTAGTATATATATTATTTGTTATAGGACCTAAGAAACAATATCAGTGTAGAACCTGTTGGAAAAACTATACATCAACACAAGACCTAAAGGATAACTTGATAACTTATTGTGGAAAGAAAGGACTTTTTAGGTGTATCTGTGGCGAATGTTATTTATCAAAGAATCCACTTGTAAAATATGAAAGCGGCAAGGAATCAGTATTATTTTGTGCGCATTGTCCTTACAGGGGTTCTCGCAGCTTACAATTAAAGTTAAAGTCTAAGCATAGATTGTAAACGAAATATGTATAATTTGACGTTTTGTTATTTTCTATTATGTTTTCAACTATGTAAAACATTATAATTAGTATTGCACTTGTTACTAAAAAGGTGAAATTGTTAATAAATATTATTATTATGATTTATTTTTTTAAATTTTTTTAAGAAAAAAATTATATTTGTGTTTTTCTAGATTATGCACTTTGGGAAAAACTGCTGGATCCACATATTGCGTGTTCTTAGTTAATTTAGCTTAGCTACCAAAAAGTTTAATTCTCTCAATATTAATCACTCCACTTTAATTGTATTCTATTCCAAAATATTTTTAAATTTTGTGGTACAAATATTATTTGTTTTAGGACCTAAGAAACAATATCAGTGTATTAGCTGTTTGAAAAAATATACATCAGCACAAGACTTAAAAGATCACATGATAACTAGTTGTGGAAAGCAAGGACTTTTTAACTGCGTATGTGGCAAAAGTTATTTATCAAAGATAGCACTGAGCCGACATGTAAAATATGATTGCGGGAAGGAACCAACATTTTGTTGTGCTCATTGTCCTTACAGGGCTTTCCAAAAAAGTTGCTTAAAATATCATTTAAAGACTAAACACGGAATGTAAACAGAATATAAAGTCAATTTATTTTAATTTATATTTACAGATAATAAAAATGATTTTTTATTTAGATTAATTGTTTTTTGTTAATAATATCTGATGCTTAATTTTTTGAACAAAAATTTAATTTTTATTGTTACAATGATTGTCAAATCTAAATTTGGATTTATAAAGAAAAATAAAATTATATTCTTGCCATTTTGTTTGTTTTAATTATTGTTTGAAATTGGTTTATTGGTCACAGAAATGTGGAACTTTTAATAAACAAAATCTTGACAAAAAAAAAATTACGCTGGGGTGAGTTCTTAACTTACAAATTTTGCGTGAGTTAAGAACTTCTTAATTCAAGCATTTTTTAATTTGAAATAAATAAGCTGATTTACGCCGCCGGTATTTATTTATCGGTACGGCTCCCGCTTTTGGCCTCCACGCTCTTCACACATGATTTTTTTTTTGTATGGGGTACGATAAGGGAATGCGGAGTCCGTCAACGACGAAGCTGCCGTCCGAGAAAGAACTTAAACTTATCTATTTTGTTTTCACCAAAAGCTGGAGGCTCATATCAGTGACACACAGATTGGATTTAGGAAAGGATTAGGTACTAGAGAAGCATTATTTGCCTTTAGCGTTTTAACTCAAACATGCCTTAATATGAACCAAGAAATTCATGTTTGTTTTATAGGTTTTGAGAAGGCCTTTAATAAAATACGTCACGTAGAGAAATAAAAAAAAAAAGAAATTATGATAGACATTTGCGACTAATCATTAACATCCAGAAGGTCAAAGTAAAAATAGAGAGGGAACTGCCGGGTAGTTGTTAGAAGTGCATACTGTCACCACTCTTGTTAAATATATTTAGCAAAACGATATGTCAAGAGACACTTTTAGATAACACGGAAGGTATAGTAGTCAAGGAGAAACTATTAACAACAACAACAACAGGTACGCGGATGATACAGTATTGTAGACTGAAAAGGCAGATAACCTCCAACAGATAGTTGAAAATATGAAAACACATTGCAACAACTACGGTCTTACAATGAACGATAAGAAAAACTTATATGGCTATTTTAAAGTTACCGAACAACCTGTGAAATATCTATATTAATGTTGGGCTGGTTGAAAAAGTAACACAGTATAGTACCTTTGAGCATGGATTAATAGCTTTTGTGACCAAGGTTAAGAAATAAGAAGCCGAATTGAGATTGCTAAGTTAACATTTAATAAATTGCAAAAAAAATTATGCAACCGCGATATGGTGCATAAGCATAGATATTTAAACATAATAACATAAAACAAATCGAAACCTTTATGATTTGGTGCTAGTGGTGATAAAGTCACTAATTTTGAGGTTCTCTGGCGGCTGCATCAGGATAAAAATCTCATCATTAAAAAGAGACAGATGCAATATCTAGGTTACGTAATGAGAAGGGAAAAATATGCATTACTAAGAAATTTAATGCAGGTCAACACGAAGAAGTGTAGGACAAAAAAGAGTGTCATGGTTGCGTCGCTTAAGAGAGTGGTTTGGCAGTTGCTGCATCGAACTGTTGAAATGTTGTCAACAGAATTAAATTAGCTATGATGATATCCAATCTACGATAGAAGTGGCATTTAAAGAAGAAGATTTATTTTGTAATAAATGTAAAATGAGATGCCATTTTTTTTTTTTTTTGCACTAGTTTGGAAATTATAGATTATATTATAGACAAAGAAAGTCTTATTTTAACCTGGAAACGGCCTTGAAGTTTGGCTGTTTAACTATGAATCACATTTTATATTATCAATTTTTTTTCATATACAAGCGCTTTTAAATTTGAAAAATAATAAATACGCTGTGTACTACAGTTTGTTACTTTACTTGCTATTGTATAATTTTGCAAATTAGATAATTTTAGAAAAAAAATTGAGTGTAGTTAAATCTGCTACAATATTTGTTTTTTTTTAAATTACGCGGTCTAGGATTATTTGTCTCAAGCTTCTATTGAAACGATAGTTGTGAAGCAGTTACAACGTTTTGTTGGAATTATTTATTTGGTACTCTAGGCTTACTTAGCTTTGCTATTAAATAGTTTTGTAACTTTATAGCGGTCATCATTAACTGTTTTAGGATATTTTGCAAATCAAATTTGATTTAATATAAATTTTGGGCTGGCTACTTTAAACAAATTGTGTTTTGTTTATTATCAATAATTTTAAAGAGAAGTGTTGATTTTTTGTCAAATTTGAATAGTTACAGTAAATAACATCTTTATGGTCCAATCGTAAATTGGTCTGGGATAATTTGTATAGAGATGAGTTAAAATCCAAATATGAGGATTCTTAATTTTTAACACAAATTTTTTGACACTATTCTGCTCTGTATTCTGAAAAATATGTTTCTTAGGTTGTGTATTGGACGAGATTTTTCTTTTTGTATGTACTGTTTACGGTTATTTCGCAGAAGTCTTACTTTTTATTTGAAGGAAGGTGATGGGACCGACGGCATATTAGATGACTTCCAAATGATTATACTGGACAAAGAGCAAGTTATTATTTAGTCATGTTTTGGGGTTGGAACCTCGGACTGTTTGACGCTTTATAACTGAAGCTAGCACACTATTATAGATAAAATGACGTTCAGAGATGAGTTATTATTGACTTGAGTTGATGATTATGCATCATTAGATTTTGAGGTAGTTTCATTGTTAGAATTTGAATAAAATACTTTTCTTAATTTCTACTGAGGATAAAACTTCATATAGCTAACACTGGTTGATTGCATTACAATGGATTCGTAATTCAGTCAATATGACGTTGTGTGCAATTTGATTGTGACGCGATTTGCATGGCAGAGTGTCTGATATGAAAATCAAAAAAGAATATCATCTAGAGAAGAGAAGAGTTAAGTAAACGAATATTTGTAAGAGGCGCAGGTGATTGTGTATACAAACTATATAATACATAGTGTATTAGCAGCTTGAAGAAATGAAGCGAGTGAAGGCTGCTAAAGCATTTTGGCACACGTTACACTTAATATTTTTTGCCTGTCCCAAGTAAATACATTGTTTAAAGAAATTTAAAAGTTTATTATAATCTGTCGCTACTGTCAGATTTTAAGGTATGACGTTAATCAAAAGCCGCAAATATTTTGGAGGTATAGGCAGGCGAAAAAATGTATTTTTTCAACTCATACTGACTTTAGCAACATCTTTGATTCTTGGGAACTACCAATCCGAGTTTCAAGATCTGGAGGTGGCAGATGGTTGCAAGCTTCTGCGTGAACAAGACAGATATATTACTGCTTTTTTTACTCAACGGTTCTTTAATGCTCCGTATAATGTTTTTACAGTAATTAACAGAGCTAGCAATTTCTATTGACTATAGGAATTCTAACTTCAACCATGATTTGGCGAATGTAAAAAAAAATTATTAAATTATGTATTTTATCTAAATTGCCTTTTCATCTAGTAAGAGACAAATACACGTGTTTCAGGGTATGCATCCACCATCAGTGTGGCTAGCATCTCACTGGTCGAAGAGACAATTTACATAAAATTACAGTAATTATTAAACAATTTATGTTTACTAATGGGTCGAGGGTGTTGAAGCAATGCTCTCTATTAGGAGAAACGTTGAACTGTTTGTGTGTGAAGGAGACTGTAATACAGTTAAAACTTAACACGGACAGGCAACGGCATTTTTGACTCGTTTTATTTGAATTTGAATCTGATGACGGAAACAAATTTATCATTTAAAACTAATAAATGATGTATTTTATGTAAATTACTTTTTCATCCAGTAAGAGACACATACACGTCTCCTTTACACACAAACAGTTTAACGTTTCTCCTATTAGGGGGCATCAGGAGTTATTTATATAAAATAATATACTTGAGCTATCAAGTTTTGTAAAGTTTATGACTAAATTAAAAAAAAAAGTTTTAATTTTTAGTGTTCTTGGCTCTTACTGGTCGGGGAAAGTTTTTTTTTAAATAAAAAAGTGACAGTAAGAACATAATTAATGTTTATTATTTATTTAAAAAAGTCATGGTACAAATGACATTTTACTCGTGTACAAGACATTGAGCTAAAGATTTTTTGTTTGTTATTGTGCGTTTGCGATTAGGTTTGCGATTTTTTTTTAATTTTTAGTCACTCTTATTAGGTTTTTATAATTTAGTCTTCTTCATTGCTGTAGGTTTTTTAGGGATGATAATTTTTTTCTGTCCGCTTTTTTATTCAATTTTTTTTCTTTAAGATTAGTTGGATAGAAGTTTGTTGTTTCTTAGTATGTGTCTCAAGTATGATGTTTTGCGTGTTTTTATGAAATTGTGAAGTTCTCTCTTTTTGTTGATCTTAAGTTGAATTCTTGGTACGTCATTTACGGATGTGTATAAATAAAAACTGTTTTTTTTTTAATTCAACAGAAAATAACATTTTATATTTATTAGGTTTTGAAAATAATGTTTTTAGATGGCGGTCTTGGCAGCAATACGTTTTTTGAAGTTTTGTACTGTTTGTTCACACATTTTGTTGGGTATAGCATTAACTTTAGCAATAATCCGTTTGTTTAACTTTGGGATATCTCTACAGAAAATAATTGCAAATGGCTAAATCTGGTGACAGTGACGGGCATCCTGCATAACATCTTAGAGAGACCAGATGTACAGGAAGCATTTCTTTTAAAACATTGAGTGAAATAAGGGCTGTGTGAACTGTAACCTTGTTTTGTTGGAACCACGACTTCTCCAATTTTTTTTTTAGCTTAAAATTGTTAAACATTTACACATTGCGTTTAGAATTTACGTCACAGTCACATCTTTTTCTTCAAAAAAGTACCGCTTTATCATTCTGAATTGTGGCACACTATATTGTTAATTATGTCGAATAAAAATTATTACTAGTAGAATCTGTTTTAACTTTTTTTGTGGTTGGTGTAATTTGCTTTGCGCACTTCTTGAGTCATCATTATTCTGCCTGATATTTCCAAAGCAACAGAATGCCGCCTAGCAAAGCGGTTTGGTGACTGCTCAATTGCAGCTCTTACCTTCTGTACGTTTTGTAATGTTTGACAGAATTGTTTTTGCAGTAGGAATGGCGTTGTTGCGTGGAATGTTGACTTGTTGCCAGAAAGTTTGTTGCTTAGGTCTGTCACAAAGTAACGAATATTTGTTTTTAAAATATGCCCGCACGACAAAGCCTTAATGTTTTTGATACAAACCATATTGGTATTTAAAATGGGATGACTGGCGGATTATAACAAAATCATATGCAACTGCGACCAACCGCCAGTACCGCCACAATCCGAGCAGTAACCGTCTCAAACGTAATTTGTTCTGTCGCACTTTGTATTTTAAACAAAAAAAAACAATTTTGAATTATAAAAATTACACGTTCTGAGAACAATGTATTCTTTAAGCAAGAATTTAGTTCAGGACGACTCATTACTACTATCAGTACTAATTTTATGCTACTGCTAGGTCATTATTTTACTTTTTAAATTTTAGATACGCTTGCTTGCTAACAAAGCAGCCTAGCAGTGAAGTGAAATTGGGTATACGTTTTATTTTCAAGTTAAATTGAAAAGATGTGTCAAGGTGCATATAGAAATGATATAATAAGTTATTTACGGGAATTGTTTTGCATAATAAAAGCGACTATTTTAATTGTTCTGATGAAGGTTTAAACAATAAAACTGAAACAGGTCAGCTATTTATTAGCTAATTAGTTCTGATTTTTTTGAAATTGCCAACTAATTTCCGTAAATAACTCTTAAGTAATTCATAAATAAAAATTATATTACATGCATAGAGAGACTTAGCTGCTTATTTCTGATTGATGCTTTATTGCCAGCAGTGTTCTGAATGCAGCCGATATTAAAAAGATTTGTACTTAAAATTGACAATGTAAGCTTCTAATTATTTGTTTCTAATTGAATGTCTTATCTTATGCATATATTTCTGAAAATTGTTTTTTAATTTTTTCTGTAGTACATTATTATTTTGATGTTACTTGTTTTAGGATCTTTAAATTACTACCCATGTAGTACGTGTTGGAAACAATGTTCAACAGCAGATGAACTCAAGTATCACATTGTATCAGGTTGTGGAAAAAAAGAACTATTTAGCTGCGATTGTGGTAAACGGTATTTATCAAAAAAATCACTGTATCGACATGTAAAACAAGATTGCGGCAAGGAACCAAGCTTTCGATGTGCTAATTGTCCATACAGAGCGTACCAAAAAAGTTGCTTACAATTACATTTAAGAACAAAGCATGGATTTTTATAAATATGTAAATTTAATGTATAAAAAAATAAAGCTTACGTTAATTGAATTTTGATATTTTATTACTAACCAGGAAATGAGATTTTTGTTATTATGAAAATGTTTTTATAAATGTTAAATATGCTTTATACATTGCTTTGCCGATTGATACATACAGAAAAATAAATGATTTTTGTTTTAGATCCATTGTTGATACACGATGATGATACTGTAATAGCAACTTGCAACAACCATAGTCTTAAAAAACAACCCAGTAATATAAAGAAACCTCGATTAAGGTGCAAACAATGCTATAAGAAAATAGCATTTCTTAGCGGCAAAAAGGTGGCACAAAGTAAAACTAAACGTGTAAATACATATTGTGATTCATGTCATAATCAACCACACATGTGTCTTGAATGTTTCTATCAAATTCATGCTTGAACATATTATAAATATTTAAATGTACTATTTATAGAATAGAATAAATATAATTTTTTTTTTATTGAAATTTATTTTTTGAATTGAATAAACATCTATTTGTCACTAAATCAAACCGTTATTAACACATTGAGTGAAATTATTAATAAGTTATTGTTTTTATCTTTCATCTTCATACTAGTATTGCTGACTGAAAAAGTATTCATATATTAACTTGACATTACGTATTAATCCTTTTGGCGACAAGATAAATTGCTGTTCATAGTTTTTGGAGCACATAAAACAAACTTTAAGCAATATCTAGAAAACTTTTTTCTGCGTCTTGGATCATTTTTCCTGTTTTAGCGCAAATCCGGCTTTGGCTTTGGATGCGACAACAGTTCCAGTTGACAGCAAGAAAACTTGACTTTTTCATTGACTCCCTTTCTTGCACCTACTTACAAATTGACTTCATAACAAAATTATTGTGATGTGATGTTGATGGTCAAAGAAAGCAATTAAAACAATTAGTTTTATTTCCGTACATTCATGAAGTAATGTTATAAACAAACACCCACCAGTGATAAAGAGAGATCTAGACATAAATTGATTAAGAAGTGGGAAAATAATCGACTATGTAGGGAAAACTAGATTACGGGACACCGCGGGCAATATGCAAACACGGGAAGTAGTAGGGTACAAGATTAATTAATAAATTAATAAGTGTACAGTGCGACCTGGGAAGAGATTTTGTCTTGACCATCCTTAAATAATAATATCAACACTTTTTGTGGTAGTAGCATAGCGTAGCCCTAAAATATTGGTTCTTGCAAATAAAAAAAAAAAAATTAAAAGTAAGTATAATATCAATTTGCTACATTGTAAAGAACACCTATTGATAAATGATCTATTTTGGATTCTGGGTTTAGAGTAGGAGAGTAAACTGAAGTTTACTGCACGTAGGTTTTATTAGGCCCTCTGTACCTCTTCCAGTGGTGACCTCACTTTGTTGTCCTGGCATTTAACCACTCGATGTGGCTGATGTATGCAAGTACAACGTTTGGAGGGGTCTCCCTTATACTGGCTATGTCAAGCCAGCAATTCGTCATTCATTTTACATCTTTGTCTTTAATACTAATTGCCAAAAATTTAAACTGATTTTATTAAAGCTTATGAGTGGTAAAGCGATTAACGGTTCAGGAACTCACACCATGAGGTTTAATGAGTGAAACCCACCAGACTGTCTACCATATAGTAGATAAATAAATTGCGTTTATTGGGATAATTTATTTAACGTTAAATACATATTTAATGAGTCTACGTAGTTTTTCTGGTAATTTTTTAATGTTATTTGTTAATAATATTTAAATATGATATGAGGTATTATGCATCTAATTCAAATACTTATTTTTTAGTTCAGAAAGTTAAGAAGGAACTAACAGATCATATTTTAACAGAAATGGAAGGCATTGCTCGTAGAAATCGCAAGAGATGCAATGGTTGCTACAAGAAACTGTCAAAAACAATGGGAAAACTTACTGGCAAAAAATGCAAGAAAGTTACTACTTTTTGTGATTCGTGCTATGGCCAACCAGCGTTATGTACAAATTGTTTTAAAGAAATTCATTAAATTTGACTATATTTTTGTGTGAGTTTATCTAATGTATTTATAGTAGAATTGTAGACATATATAAGCAATGAAAAATAAAAAAATAATTATTATATTAATAAGCTTATTTTTGGTGGCATAATTTTTATTTATTTGATTCGTATTTTTGCTTTAATTATTTTTTTAATTTTAGTTTACCAAGATGATCCATTGGCAAAACATGATTTAATAAAATTGGGATCAAAACGAAAACGTTGTAGGCAATGTTATCAAAGGCTGCGTTTAGCTGAAGGTTGGCGTGTTGCTGACAGAAAATGCAGAAAAGTGAACACTTACTGTGATTCTTGCAAGGGTCAACCGGCAATGTGTAAATATTGCTTTATTGAATTGCACTCATTGATCAGGTTGCCATATATTTAATTCAATTCAATGCTGTGATATTATAATCTTGATGCGTTATATTTATTTTAGTGTACAAATTCAGTTTACTAATACTAATTATTATAAGTATAAGTTTCTGAAATAAATAAAGAAATTACCAACATTACTGTAATCGCATTACATTGGGTGCGTACAGGAAAGCGGGAGCAAAAACCGCTTGGTCTTCGCTACATTGGTAGCGCTTACTTCTGATTTGATCCGCTTTTCAAATTGATAACGGAGAACCAGGAGCGATTTACTACTAATAAGCAGAAACTGTTCCAAATATAGCAGTTTTCTTGTACGCATCTATTATAATAAGTTTTATTGTATTTTAAACTAAATATTTGTTTTATTTAATTTTTTTTTTAAATTT
The DNA here is from genome assembly GCA_963932245.1 of Tachinus rufipes. Taxonomy (NCBI): domain Eukaryota; kingdom Metazoa; phylum Arthropoda; class Insecta; order Coleoptera; family Staphylinidae; genus Tachinus; species Tachinus rufipes. The sequence goes on along the minus strand of OZ010742.1, from coordinate 31,343,891 downwards.
GTGTTCATTTCTTTGCAAAATTGGAACATCTGGATTATTATTAACCCGTAACAAACAAACAAACAAAGATTAAATTTAGTTTTAAGAACAAAATTTTTGCTTACTGTCTCATAAGTTTTCTACATTCTGCACCAGTGTTTACATATTATATCATTACAACAATGAGTTTATAGATCATACTTTCATCTTTAAATGTAGTGTGTTTTTTTTGTATATATTTTATCAATATGTTAGTATTTTTCTATATTAATCGGAACATTATTCCGGTTTTTTTCTAAATGACAGGGTATGACATAATATTCAATCAAACTTTCTGAATCTCGAAATGCTGTGTTTTGTTTTTAATTTTTGCTCACACTTAGCTGATGTTAATCTTTAATTGTTTTTAGTTTTTTAACTAATTAGTTGATATTATCTTTCTATTTGTTTTTAGTAAATGAGAATAAGTACATTTTTTCAGATTTTTTACATACAAATTTTTTAAGATGATTGAAAAAACAAATGTGAAATATATGTTATAAAGTTATGCTTTTCACATAAATGCAGTGTTTTATTTTTAATTCTTTTTTTAGTACTTACGGAAGAAATCATACTTATTATTTAATATTTTTTAGCGTCGACTACTAATATAAAATAATAGTAATCTTAAGTCAAGACCTGAGAAAACAACACAACACTTTAACATTACCACTACATTATCTGGGAGCTCAAGCCGATTGCGGTAGGGTAGATAGTCTTGGCATTTTTTTAGAATGTTTTTTGAATTCTTCAACTGTAACAATTAGTCAACCGTACTTTGAAGCTGGTGTTTTTTTAAGAAGGTCAAAGGTTTCAACAATCTACACCAAACGGTTGTTGACATTTTTTTTTAACAGTTTTCCAAAGCAGCAAATCATAGAGATTGGTCGATATTTGTTGGGTTTTTTGGGTTGTTTTAGCAATATCAGGGTAGACACTTTGTTTCCATATCAGATTATATATTTTTAGCAGCCGCCTTGTCGTAGAAAAAATCATCTGCTGGATTTTTTTAATGGTAATTCTAGAGAGGATTGTGGGCATTAAAATCACCCAGCAAAGTTACGGTGGTGTGGTGAAGATTGCAGATTGTGGTTTCTATTAAGAATGAAGTACGAATTGCTGTAGCCTGGAGTCTTGTAAAGGTATACACTCTTTTTAGATTATTATTAAAATAATATATATTATTATAAGATGTTAAATATTATTGTAGTGAAACTGTCAAGAGCGCATTACGCAATTGACCGTCTCACTAACCTTGCTAGCACGGCAAAAAGTCAATGATAATAAAATATAAACATGACATTCAACGGAAGGTGAATCCGGCCAAAGATGGTATATATATCCGGATCCACCTACAGCCAGAAGGCAGAGTTGAGGCAGAGTTAAGTAAGTCAATACTACTTAACATAAGTCATTGTACTTATAATGCCAGTGCCAGCAAGCGTATTATATTGTTAATCTAATTATATCAATTAATTATAAATAAACGCTACTTAGTATAATGCATCCCGCATTATCATTTACCCGTTTCCTATCCACATAAGAAGAACATATGTCTGTCAATAGGCGCAGGGCAGACATACGTTATAGTCTTGTTCTATGGGTTATTTCTAAAAGGAAGACTTTTATTTGGAAAAATAACAATTTTACCTTTGGCTTGGCAAAGGCAGAACAATTGCCATTCTGATGCGGGTAGACGACTAGTACTGTCTAGTCTAAGTCGAAAAGCAGGGGCAGTAGACGTATTAAAATGATGCTGTTGAATCAACTGCATCATTTGAAGGCTAGAAAAAAATTGTAATAAATTGTCATTGAAATAAAAATATAAAAGAGTTAATTAGTATATAGTTTTGTGTGAAGCTAAAAGTTGAAAATGTAAAGGATTTAATTAACGACGTGGATGGTCGGTGTGGTGTTTGGAAGGCAGAATATAGCGTGTTGTCATTTATTTATAAAATAGGAAGCGGTACACGTTGGTTGGCCTACAAAGCAGTAGAAGTGCATTGTTGTGAACTTGTGAAATTAGAGGAAAAGCGATCAGAAAAAATTTACTGATTGTGGAAACAAATAAAGTTGGTTAGCAGAATTGCAGATTGAAGAAGTAGTTTATTACTACTTCAAAACAATGATTAAATTTGTTTGAGGATATTTTGAAGGAATTTTTTTTCAAAAATGTGTTTATGTGAAATTAATTTGACAGAAAAACACCGGAACAATTTTTAAGTTCTTGATATTGTTTTATTGTGCTGAATACTAAGAGAAAATGTTTTCACTTTTAGTATCTTCAAAAACAGCAGATCACCAATTATGTTTGTATTATATTATTATACTAGAGGGGGCATTTAGGTTTGTATTATATACTTAGAAGTTATTTTGAATTTAAGGGTGAAAATATTATATATTTATATTTTTACTCTTAAATACTATCATAGATACCTGAAAGTTATTTTAACTTCTAGGTATATGATAAAAACATAATTCCTCTACTATCATAGGTTAAATACCTTTCAGGTATATGTTATAATAATTCTTTTTACACCGATGCATTAAAATAAGTAAAAATGTATTTTACTTTTAACAAGAATTTGCGCTGTTTTTAAAATTTAAAGTAAATACTTACTTATTTGGATGCAGCTTTACAATTATGATACTTTTATATAAGTTTATGGAGAGGTCACTCTTGATGTGTTTTATTGTTTATTTTGTTTTTTTTTTTACGATTATTGCAGTTTTTACAATTTTGTGCTATTAACAGCGATCTGTAGTAAGTAACACAAGTTTTTGAGTATTTTAGTAATTTGTGGTCTGAAGAAGTTGTTTATTATCTTACGGTAACGAACGCCGTTGACGGTAACAGCATTGCCAGCAACATCTTTGAAGTATAACGGTCCGCTCAAAATACGCACTAAACAGTGGCTTGTGGTGGATGCATGTGACGTTGAAAGATCACTTTGTATTCTCAGTTTTCTAAATGCCACAGTTTTGTTTGTTGACATCAAGTTTGATAAGGTTTTCTTACAAAAATCACTATTTAATTGTTGTTCTTCTAAGATCTATAGATGTATTCTGTGAACGTTTGGCTATGTTCATGGTCTGCTGGCTTCAAAAATTGTGTTAACTGAATTTTGTAAACGTGCAAATACAGATCTTTAGTCAAAATTTGCTATAATCTGCTTTGTGAAAGTCTCAATTTCTGATAACGATGGCGAATCGAAGTGGAAGAATTCTAGTTAACACTCACTAACTGCTACAGTTTTCATTACACCGAGCTGCACAAACACGGACATTTTTCTTTTGGATTTGAACTCACTCAATAACCCTTATTAAATGTACGGCTAAACGGTACGTTATGGTTATATACGACATCTTCCAAGTTTTTATGCGTTGCAAAAAACTTTGTTTCCCGACACAGAAAAAACGGCGCTAAATAAGAATAGGCTGTCTTAATGGGATACCCTTTAGAAGGCTTGCACCACAATACGCCGCTTTACACATCAAAGAGAAAATAACTATACACAGCCAACATTTTCTAATCTTTTTGTTAGACTATTACAATGAAGACTTTGTTGCTATCTTCTTTTTTAATTGGTGAGCAGTTTAGGTAACCGTTTGAATTGCAACGAAAGCAACTAGCAACTTATTATAGGTGTTGAAACTAATTGAATACATTCTAAATCTTATAATTGTTGAAAGAAAATTTTTATGAAAACAGATTTTTTTCAGTTTTATGTTATTTTATTACTAAATAAGTTTTATTTTATATTTTAGATGGTTTTTGGTGTCCAGTCTGTTCTAAACATTACAAGAGGAAAAACACAATGAAACGACACTTAACTTACGAGTGCGGCAAAACACCTAGCTTATGCTGTTTTAGCTGCCCATACAAAACATTTCATAAATCTCATTTAAAACGTCATTTAATAAAACATGAATTATTTAAGTAATGTGTTCTAAAAAATTAAAAAAAAAGTTTTTTAATGTTAAAAAATTATAAAGTAACAATTAAGATTAGTATTTTGTAGTCTTTGGTCTGGAATCTATTTTTTTTTTTAATTTTTATCCAAATATCTTAATTGTACAAAATAAATTATTTATTTTATAAAAAGTTTTTATTATTATTTTGTATGCTTATAGACTATTCCCACTAAAACGTTTATTGGTGGCGATTTAATAATACATTTGTTTTTATAGAACAACTCTCACTATGCAGATAGGATGTGTTATAAATTATTTCAACGAAAATTTGTAGTTTCATTATTCCGTCCAAAAGTGTGCTTGCATTTCTTGGGTCTAACGATGTGCTTATTTATACATTTATAAAATTAATCTTTCATAACCTTGTGCTAACATCGCACAACTTACTATACTACTCTGACATTTTACATCTAATATCTTACACCTATTCTTATTAATGTTAAGTTTTATAATTTTAGATGATTATCCTTGTCCGGATTGTCCAAAACGTTATAGAAGAAAAAATACATTGAACCGGCACTTAACTTACGAATGTGGTAAAGCACCCAGGTTCAATTGCACCATATGCCAGTATAAATCATTTCAAAAAGGTCATTTAAAGAGGCACTTTCTAAAAGCACATAGGCTACTTGTACCTTTATAATATTTTAAATAATTATTGACTAAAGAATATAATCTATTTTAGAATATACTTAGACCAATTAATTGTATTTAAACAATTTAATGTATTTTATTGAACAAATAATGTTTAAGATACTTAAACCCTATTGAAAACTAATATATTTAACAGTTGCCAGCAAATAATGGCTTAATTTATTTATTTTACTAACTGTTATATGTATAAATCTTTTTATATAATAAATAATATTTTTGTTGTAGATCTTTTTTAAATTTAAATTTTATTTGTCATTTAAAACATTGTTACTGATTGAGCATCGGCCACCTTGTAAAACTGAAGCAAAAAATAATAACTTGTGATAAAATTATAGTATCATTTATATCGTATTTGTTGATAATGATAAAAGAAGATTTTTTATTTTTTAAAAAGTAAATGGTAAGTTACAAAATAATTTTGACTAAATATAATATAAATAAGCCTAATAAGTGGTAAACTTAATATTTTATTTGAATATTTAAGGTTCTAAATATTTTTCTACTACCACACTAATACTATTTGTTTTCAGGAGTACCAATGTATTATTGTGACCAGTGCCCAAGAAAATACAAACACAAATTTTTATTAAACCGACATCGTAGTTACGAATGCGGAAAAAATCCGCAATTCAGTTGTCAACAATGTGGACGATTATTTCATCAAAAATTTAATCTAAAATCTCACATAATGACTGTCCATAAAGTATCTATTGATACTTTAACATTTAATAAATTAGTTAATAACTATAAATTTAATAAATAATGCTGTTAATTATTTTAAGATTTAATTATATTTTAGTTAACAATTTTAATAATATAATAAATTTATATGCGTTTAGTTTTTGTATGATTATTGCAAAACAAAAATCCATCAAAATTGTGCAATTAATTTACGAATACTAATAGCGTTGAAATCATACAAGTTATTGTACCCCAGTTCTAGAAAAATATTGATGATTTTAAGGTAATTAAAAAAATGGTTTTTTGAAACAATAATTTCTTAGTATTTGTTTGATACTAGTAACTATTAACTTTATATTCATTATATAATATTTTTTTTAGATTATGGAAATCGATTTTTCTGCAATAACTGCTCAAAAAGTTATAAATACAAAGGAGATTTAGTACGGCATTGTAAATACGAATGTAATCAACCTGCTGGACATTTTAAATGTCCGTTTTGCGAAAAATATTTTACAAGAAAAACATCAATAATGAAGCATGTTAATTCGGCACATCCTGAAATATTTAATGAATGAATTGTTATTTCATATTAATTAGATACAATATTTATTATTATTTTTATTTATGTAATATATTTTATTTTCAGGTTTTCGATGCTCTATATGTCATAAGGTTTATAAATATAAAAGAAGCCTAAGAAGTCATATGAAATTTGAGTGTGGGCAGATGCCTCAATTTGAATGTCATATATGTGGAAGAGCTTTTCATCAAAAATCAACTATGAAAACACATATGCTTAAAATTCATAATGATTCAGTATAAACGTTGTAGTTCATTTCCTTTAAAAGAAAGTTAGTTGTGTTATTTAAATAAATTTGTATTTAGTTTCTATTGTTACAATTCATTTTTGTTTTGAAATTTTAATGTTTTAGTTATAGAAATGGAGTTAATAAAGAATTTTTAATTTACTCATATATTATTTGCTGTTTATTTCTGTGACACAAAATATATGAACAAATTAACAAAAATCAAGGTTATAATATACATATAATTTAATGATAACCATATGCAGGCGTTAATATTTTTTAACGTTTGAAAGCTAAACTCTAGGGATTTGAGTTTTAAAAGCGTTGATTTCTTCAGATCTATATTATATAATTGAATTGAGGATTTGCTATGAGAACTTTTTTGGGTTAGGAAGGGAATCAGTCTTCCTAAAGACTTGTATTGTGTCACTCTCTAGTGAATGCTGGAAGTTTGGTCACATCAATTCGAGACATTAACCTTTTTGTCTAACAGAATATTTGATTGGTGTTGCATAGGTTTTTGTGAAGAACTTGTATCTTGTCTATGTGATAAATTAGCTTAAAATAAGGATATCTTCATAACATCTTTATTTGTTTGGGCCAAGCGGAGTAACAGCAGATGTTGCGTATTGCAACTTTCCCGTAGGTTGCGCATAGTATTGCTTTTTGTGAGAGTTCTTAGGTGGAGCAGAAGTCTGCTTCTGAAAAGCGGGTGCAGTTTATGTTAAAGTGGGCGGCAGTTGTAACTAGCTGTGTGCGGTCTACCGCACGCTGAGCTACATGCTCGGACTTTTTGTTAGTTTTGAATTTGGAGCTTGGATGGGCTTCGACGCATTTAACGCACGCATATGGTGATTTGCACATGGAATGCCGAGTGCTTGGCGATCTCTTTACTTTTAGCTTTCTGTGGAAGCTGATTGTACTGCATTGGGAAGCTATTTGCGTTATTGAGCAGTCTTGATGCAGTGAGGTTTATTTTGAATAACGTACCTTAGATTCTCTTTAGCCCCTACTTGATATGTGTAGTGTTGCACATTGTTGGTTTTGCAATGTGCGATTACTGCACGGAAGTTCTAGTGCGAGAGAAGATTCTATCTACGCTACTGCGCAGTTGATACGTTTGCCGACAGTCCTTTTTTTTAATCCTGAATTACAATGGGTATAGTGCGGTTTGTGTCAGCACCTTTTGTGTATGCTGACGGATTTGAAAGAGTACCTATGCAGTTAGTTGTAGGATCGAAGTTTGGTCGACCAGGACTTAAAAGCTGGCTGGGTCGAGGATCTTTTGGCTTCGATGTCTGATTTTCCTAGTGGTCATGAAGGCGCTTGTTTGATAGGCCGGTTGATGGCTTGTTTGATAAGATCATTCTTTTCTCAATTTCTTATGGTATTAGCATCAGGATGCTGATGGTTTGGAATACTTAGCGCATATGTCATATCTGCTGCACTAGCATTGTACTTACATGCACATACAATTTTCAGAGTATTATTAATGTGAACCTTGGTTAGTTGTCTGTGGGGGTAATTTTTAATCCAGTAACAGTTTCTACTGGCTGTGACAATTAATTTTCTTGGCCCGATTTATTTTGGAGCAAATCCTGTTGTCTTTCTTTGGATTAGAATTCTATTCTCCCGGTTTGTATGTGATAGCGGCGTTCTTTTGCCGGGTGTACATTTTGTCGAGTATGTACTTTGTTGGTGTCAGATATCTTAGAGGCGCGTTTTTTGTCTTTCGCTTTTCTTTGGGATTGTTTCAGGAGTTTGATGCCGTGAGGTTTGCTTTTAGCAGGGTTTTGGTGGGGTTAGGTTGGTGTCTTTCTTGGTGCGCCGCTGCGGCTGAAACAAACAAGACATTTGTCTCAGTTTTTTTGGGATTTTCTGCGATGAGGATTTATAGATTCTTTTTCAGTTCTCTATGTTAACGTTTTACTGGGTTGGCTTGGAAGCAATACGTAGCGGTGGCGTGGTCTATTTTTACTTTTTACAGTCTTCGGGGAAGATTTGGCTGGTAAATTGTGGTCCGTTGTTGGACAGGATAATTTGCGGGTACCTGTAGCGGTAGATCTTGATACTGGCATTGTCTTTGGTCTACTGAGCTTATCACCGTCAGTGCAATGCGGTTTTCTTGTCGGGTGACATTGTACGAGCCCACGTAGTTAATCGCTATCATCTCACAGGGTTTGTCTATTGGTTGGGGTGCAGCTGGGCTTTCTCCTGCTTTCTTCTTTTACCGTAGCGCAGGTAAGACACCTTTGGATGAATTTTTTTACGTCTACGTCTTTGATGACGTTTGGCCAGTAGTATGCCTCGCAGATGATTTGGATGGTCTCATTGCGTCCGGGATGTCTAGCGGTCTTTTTTGCGTGTTGGTGTCAAATGATGGCTTTCCGTATTTCTAGGGGCACAAGCAACTGATTTTTTATTTTATTTGTCTTTGTTTTGCAGCTTTTTGAATTGGCGGAGAATTTTTTTAGTGAACTGGCAGTTTTTTTTGAAGTGTTGTACCTGTTTTTATTTTTGTTGCTTGGCCCGTGCCATGTTTTTGTCTGTTTTTATACCAGTTTTTTGTCTGATTGTCGAGTAAGTTTGGTTGCTCTCGCCGGGAACGTGTTCTATCTGAAAGTTATATTTAGTAAGCTGAACGGTTTGTCATCCAGATACCCTGGAAATTTTTTAATCGGTCATACTACATTTTGGCACTCCACTTTGTTGCTGTGGAAACGATGTTGTTGCTTGCTTGCTAAGGCAGGAGCTGACGTAGGAGACCACTTTTTGATCTTTTTCGTCTTCTTGGTAAAGTACTGCTGTTAGGTCCAGGTGGCTGGCGACCGTCTGCAGCACAAACGTCAAGCCTGGTCTGGGTCGGTGTAGGTGCCGTGCTTTATCTTGGGTTGCCTTTACTTTTTTCAAAGGCTTTGTCGGCCTTTTTCGAACGACCTGTTCTTTTCTTGTAGTTTGTTCAGCGGGACAGCGATGTCGGTCAATTTTAGAAGGAATTTTTGCAGGCAAGTGGAGACGCGTAGGAAACTTGGCAGCTGCTTTTTTGTCGTGGGCTTATGGTAGTTTTGGATCAAAGTCAGGGGTGTGCTGAGGGTTTTGTTGCTTCCGGCGGTGACCCGATGACTCAGATACTCCATCTGGGATTATCTAAACTTGCACTTTTAGAGTTAGTTTGTAGCTCTGAAGTATTTTCAGTACCTTTCTTATGTAGCTTAAAGTGTTCTTTATGGCAAAAAAAAACGATATCGTTATGTAAACAAAAGCGATCTTACCTAATAAGTGGGTGGCGCCTAATTATTTTTTTTAGTTTCTAAGCGTTGCGCTGACTAATTTTGTTTTAAGCTTTGGATCCGCCCTGATTTCCAGCATTTATATTTTTTTTGCTTATGTTTTTTTTTGTCCTTTTCTTGTTTGGCTGCATCCATCGCAAAAGGAACATAAATCTGGAAAAGTTGCCAGGGGCAAATGGGCTTGTCCCAATGGGGCGCCGTTATCCGGAAAAGGAAGTACGATGTTAGGAGGGCCATAACATTGTTAATAAAGATGGAGATCAACGGGCGTTTGGAATTGCATTTGGAGTAACGGACACAAATAATGTTGGCTTCACAAATGCAATAGCTAGCATTTTAATGATTGCTATTGTTATTATGTAGAAAAATTATATGTAATTAGTAACCAGCTTTATTTATAACTAATCATTTATATTTTTAGCATCATCGCATTAACATTTTACCAAACATTCTATTAAAAGAAATGGAATTTCACTTTACATCTTAAATACGAATGCGGTGCTGATCCTAAATTCCAGTGTTTACATTGTGGACAATTATTTTTCTACATCTGCCAATTAACACATTTTGATGAACCATTAAAATTCAATGTAAACAATATTTAATTTTATGCATTTGATTCAAATTATGTTTATTTTTTGTTTATATATCTCAATAAATAATTGGATATTAGAATTAACAAGTAGTTTGAAATTGTAGTTTAGAAGATAATTGCAAAAATACTAGTAAGTACAATTAACAAGTTAATCTAGTAGATTAATTTTTAAGCAAACATTATTAATGATAGATTCTAATAAAATCTTTTCTATTTTTAGGAGTCCGATTTGCACATGTTTGTGGAAAATGTGACAAATCTTATAAATACAAATCTAATCTGACAAGACATGTTAAATATGAATGTGGTCTTAATCCAAGATTTAAATGTTCTTTTTGTGGACATGCTTATGTTTACAATTGTCAATTGACTAAACATATTCTAATGAAGCACCAAGATCAACCGCAACCGAAGCTATTGCAATATTAATTTTAAATTATATGTTAAGCACGATACCAGTAATAAAGTAGACAGTTTATTAATAACTATTGAGAATTAGAAAATAATTAAAAATAATTAATAGATTTTTATGGGTTTTATTTATATCCATTAAACTGTCGCACGGTAAAAGCAAGATATGTAGGATGATTATTTTGATCTATGTTGTTTAGTAGCTTCAAAACCAACAACAACAAGGTATGCAAAATGGGATCTAAGGAGATCTCTGATATTGATAAAAAGGAACTAATGTTAGCGCTCAGACAAATAATAAACAGAAAAAGCCTGGTGAAGAAAACGTGCGAAATGATGAAAATAAGAATACTCTTTAATAAGTGCTTTCACTAACGAAAAATATTAAGATACATAGCAGAACGCAGAAGTTATTCTGCTCTATAATAAATGTGATAAAGCCAGTATGGAAAACTACCGGCTAATAAGTCTACTGTCACATTTCTACCAACTTCTAACAAAGGTTATCATAAACCGTATATTTAAAAAAACACGAAAAGGCAGGGTTCACATAAGGATTAAGTACCGCCGACCACCTACAAACAATTAGTAAATTAATAAAAAAAGTACTGAATACTGCCAAATAGAAAAGTATGTTCTAACTTTTCTATTTGGCAGTTATCGATTATTACATGGACTAGAAACTGCAACTTTAACTCAGAAAAGTGCAAAACGCCTTAAAACATTACAAAGAGCAATGGAAAGGTCTATGCTGAGAATTAACTTAAGAATCAAGTTACTTAACACTAAAGTTAGAAAGCGAACAGGCGTATAGCTGAAATCGAGTGGAGATGGGTGAGACATTTAGCAAGACAAGATTATAAGTAATATAAAAACTTTGCATTATGAACACAAAAACAATGGATATTAATATTTATAAAATTACATAAATTTGTGTTGTCTCTAAATTAATTTGTTTTATATTATTATCTTGTGTCGTCTGTATTTTAAAGCAGTTTTCCTGTAATGTTCAGAATGGTCTCTATTATTTACTAATAACTTGGGAAATTTGTAATGTTATATCGGTTATAATTTATCGTATTTTTCAGGCGCTTTAGAACAAGTATTTCCTTGTCCTAAATGTACTAAAAAATATTTATACAAACGATCCTTATCCAGACATTTAAAATACGAATGCGGAAAGTTACCAATGTTCCAATGCGTGAAATGTATGAGAAAATTCCAGAGGAAATGTAACTTGCAGACACATTTAATCATCATTCATCGCACCAATCCGAATGAAATAGCTAATTATAGCCATATCAGAACACAGACTTGATGACATCAATATTATTGTTACAAAATAGAATTTTTATTTATTTTTATTGTTAAAAGAATGTGATATTATTTTAGATAACTTTTATATTAAGAATTGTTTATTAATTTATTTGTTATTATTAATAAAAGTTTATTTTTTAGATCTGTTTACTTGTGATAAATGTCCGAAAAGTTATCGCAGTAAGAGATCATTACGGAGGCATATTTCGTATGAATGCGGAATTGAGCCACAATTTCAGTGTGGTTATTGTGGAAGGAAGTTTCATCAGAAATGTACACTGGTGAAACATGTTAAATTTATACATGTGTATAATTTAAATGTATAAATTGTAATTATATATTAAGAAAAATGTAACTAATATGTATACATTTAATAAATATAATTATTGTAAATAAAAATAATGCGATAACATTTTTTTAATATAATATTAGATATACAGACGGTGTATTGATTTGTTGGCTTAGGAACACTTTAGCTTTATTCTAAATAATAAACATACTTTTTTATCTGGTTTGAGGCTGAGGAGCTTTTTTGTTCTGTTTTTTTTTTCAATTTTATTTTATTTTGTTCTTTTTTTATTTTTATCTTTATTTCTTATTTCTTCAGTTTTATACTACTAATTAGTTTTTTTTTTAATATGAACTTTTGTATGGTTTTTGACATTATAACTATTAGTTTATATTTTAACAATTGGTTTATATTGTTCACAAAATTGTGAAAATTCAAATATAATAATTAAAAGTTATTTTTGTCATGTTTGTCTAAATGTATGGTTTTTAAGGAAACTAAGTTTGAGTTTGTCATAATTTTCTTTATTAATCAGTTAGTAATTTTCATCTAATGTTACTGACTTTAAACTGAAACTGACAGATATTAATAAAAATTATTTGCACTTATTGGATATTTTTTTCTTTCTGTTGTATAGATATTTCATAAATTAGCCGTGTTCTGAATGGGCCTTTCTAAGATAGAACTTTTTTGTATGGTTATCTTGTCCAGGCTTGGATGGTTGGTATTTGCCTGCTGTTTTTTGTTTTTTTGTTTTGTCTTTCCATTGTCTTGCCATCTAGAGCGGACGTTTTCTTTTGATGTTGTAGTGATGCTATATTATTTTGAGACTCTCTAATATCAGCAGTTTTATTGGCGGGACGCCCGCGATTACTGCTGTTTTTGTCGTATTCGTCCTGTACGCACTACATATCTTGATTGACATTAGTCTTTGGATACTAGGTAGCTTCTTTATAGCTTTTCCATTTTTATTGCCGTATGCGAATGAGTTACGCACGCTATGGTTTTTTTTTAAGCTTTGCCTCTCCCCCCTCTCTTCACGTTAGGAATCAGGCTAGTTAAAGCGTTTACGGTTTTTTATACTTTTTTATGGTTTCTCTAATGTGCACTGCAAAAGTGAGTTTAGTGTCGAGCTATATTCCTAGGTATTTGATAGCAGCGTTGGGTTTGATGGTAGAGTCTTAGATGATAAAGCGGATGAGCCTCACTTTTATTTTGGTGTTAAGGAATACGGTTTTTGATTTTGCAGATGCACAATTTCTTCTAGTCAACTTGCTGCCCGTTGGTGAGCTGTGTCTGTTTTTTTTATCAGTATGGTTTTGTTTTCTGCAGTCAAGGCTACTACGGCGGCAAACCCAATTAGCGTCATTTTTTCTGAATGCTCTATTCTCAGTAGGCCGTTGTAAAAAAATGTTTCACATGGTTGATGGTCTTGGTTTTATTTTTTGCTTCTATGATTATATTGTATTGCGATGGGTAAAACGCTATTATGGCATAAAGCTTTTTTCTTATTTTTCTAACATAATTTGCCACGAAGTGCGGTTGAAAGCATTTTTAACGTCAATTATTATGACAGCTTTTTATGTTGTCATACGTAGGCTTACCTTACTACTCAGTGTGAGAGACATACACTTGTTTATTAGGCTATGCCTACCATCTTATTGATCTTGTAATAGGGGGCATTGCGTTACTACCTCTAACATATTTTTATACATAAAATGTTAATAGTTGTGATTTTATGTGAATTGTTTTTCTTACCAGTGAGATGCTAAGCGTACTGATATAGGGTGCAGATTAGTGTACGCCTCACACAGGGTGCTGAGGCAATTTACACAAAATACATTTTTTTTTTGTATTGTTTAGCATCACCTTATTGGTTTAGTTTGTTTTTGTGTAGTTGACATAACATCATGATCATGAAGGTTATTGTTTTACTATAGATGCGTTTCTAGCTTTGTAGTCTTTCGATAGTTTTTGACATTTACCCGAAAACTTTGCTGAAGATGAATTGTTTTAGATAAAAAACATGTCCACACACAAAACTTATACAAAATTACACCATTTTCAGACATAGAACTTTTAATAAAACAACAAATTTTATTTAAGATGAGGGTACCGAAATCTGGCGAGCGCTTATGAGACGACTGCCTGAAAAGAGATCGAACGAATGATGGGAGGGGTTCTAGAGTAGACAGAAGTGGTTGCATTGGCATAATTTGATGTTACATTTGGATGCGGGTTTTGTAGTGTTCGTTTCTTTTCTGTTACTACTACTTAATTTAACATTATTATTTACGTATGCAATAAAAATAATTATTAATTTTAATAAAGAATAAGTATGTATAATGCATATAATGCATATAATACATATTATATTTATAATTTGATAATTTAATTTATTAGATATTCTGTCCAATTCTCTATGGATATTGAACGGTAAGATAGCTGAGATATAGAGCGTTAGCGTAGCACGCCAACAGTCCTGGGTTTGATCCCCGAATATGAAGATATTGCTAAATAGTAATTTTGTTATCATGTAATAAGAACGACAGTTTTTTGTAGAAATTTTTTATTGTTTTTTTTTTCAACCAAACAAAATAAAAAATAAATTTCAAATTTTGAGTTTTTTTACAATTTTTATTTTTTTTTTGTTTTTTTGGTCAATCAATCAATAGTAAAAGAAACTTTTTTTATTTTTAAAATTTGATTTTTTAAATTTATTTTGCAAATAAAAAAAATAAGAATATAATTTTAGAAAATTATATTCTTTTTTTAGAGGGCTGCAAGGATTTTGGCGCCCTTGTTTGTTTCTAAAGTAAAGTAACACAAACATCTTTAGCTAGCAGTACATATATACTTTGCTTACTTCTAGCAATGTGCCCCGTATAATATTTTTATTGACTATAATATTATTATAATATGACTATAACAATACTTTGCCCATGCAAACACGAAAACACGCCCCCAATATATTCACACGTGGTCGTCTTCTATAGGATTCGCTGAAATTTGTCGGAGCGCTACATGCGAGCAACGCGCTGAACTAAATTTCCAATGATTATTAATATTTAATTTTGCAAATAACTTCAATCATTATTAACATATAGATTTGAATTATGAAATTGATACTAAAGTAATTGTTTTCTAGAGCATGAAACCAAAATATGTTTTTATAGTAAATTTATTCATTTAGAAATAATAATAAAATTTTAAATATTTTTTTTTTACAAATTATATATTCATGCCTTTCATTGCTCATTTCTACATATAAATTTTGTTTTTTGAATTTGTTATGAATAATTCTTTTTAAGAAAATTGCAAATTACGAACTAGTGTGAAAAATCCCTGCTCTTAAACTATCGTTACTACGTTAATCTACAAGAAATTATTCATTTCTGGACACTAAACTGGTTGTCAAAAAATGAATTTTCATGAATTAGCAACACAACTTTTGACAAAAAAACAAACTTTCAGAATTTTTTAAAATTTTATTTAAAAATTATGTCAACTATATGAATCTAAATCAAATTGTTTATCTTTGGGTACTAAACTTATTGCCAAAAGATGAATTTTTATGGGATCTAGCAGCATTATGATAATCTATTTAATTTATTACGAGTTTTGTTTTGTTGATGGTTTTAGGAAGAGGCTGCTGTGGGATGTTAGTGGTTAAGTTCTAGTAGTCCTATGGGGTCAGCTCTAATTTGTTGCCTGGAGTTTTTAGTGTAAGCGACTAGCGTTTACATTGTCTTTTGGAATTGCGATAAAATCTAAGAATAAGAGGTTCTGTGAAAAATAAGTGTGCAAGGTGTGTACGCAGGAGTCATGTTAAGTGCGGATGATTTTTTTGGGTTTTTAGAAATATTTGTGGAGTTAAGAGAAAAGTATGGTGCTTGATGGCAGGATGACAAAGGTTGATTTGGTAGTGGTTGGCGGCAGTTCTATTTTGGTAATCTTATTTCGTTTTTCAAGATTAATATTTAATCACTTGTGTCATGTATTAATGGACATTTGTTCTAATGTTTATCTTATTTTTTATCAATACGGACTTTGGTTTTTAATGTTAACGTTTTTGTACCTCGTTTCGGAACAGGTGAATACTAAACTCTTTGCGCGACAGCCCTATAATAAAGTAATCTGATTTGAGTTTAGTTAATCTGGAAACCTTCTTAAGACCGCAAAATTCTAGGGAAATAGTACATTAAGTACCAAGGGCAGGAAAGCACTGTTTGCAGCACGCCGCTGTTTGTGTAGGCAGCGAAGTGCTGCAAACGCTTTCTTGCCCGTGGTGCTTACGACAGTTTGTTGCCTGCCCCTGTAAGATAACAATAACTCCGTATTTTAAGAAGGAAAGTGAGTTGTAACATAACTCACTTTCCTCCTTAAAATACGGACGGAAAAACTGTTTTTCAGAGTGGGCATGCAAAAAAAATATTTGTGTATAAGAGCCTCGCTTACATTAGTTGGCAAAGCAGTTTTGTTTTTCTGTTGCACATTGAAACTGCTTTGAAATTATTTACATAAAATATAGGATTTGGTACGCATAAGTTTGTATTTTTTAGTACTACACGTGTTTATCATGAATTTGCAATGGTAAACAAAATTTATAAAATGGTTGCAAAGTAACATAGCAGTTACGTATATCTTTGAAATTGTAGAACAAGAAAATATGGATTTTGTTGTTTACACTAAATTGTTTTTTACTCAAATTCAGAAGTTTTTTTAAAAATAAGAATTTATTTCTTAAAGTTTCAGAAGTATTTGTTTTTTTATAGATCAAGAGTGACTGGTGCGGGTTTTATATTTTAATACAAATTTGAATTTATTACTTATTAAACGTATCATTTTGAAATTTTGTTTTTTAAATATTATTTTGGTGAAATTTAAGTTAAAAAAAATAGGTTCTACTATAAGTCACACAATAAAATAGTTATTCTCTTGTGTTGAAAAGTATATTATGATTCCGCGACTGAAATCAGTTTACAAACAGTTTGTTTTTTTGTAATTTAATGTTTTTTTTAATTTTTAAACATTTAAATATTTGTTTTTTTAATAACTAATAGTATTACTAAACAATGTAACTTAACAAATAGAGAGTATTTTGTTTTTATTATTTTTGTTTACAAACTAAATGTTCTGCCATCTGTATCACAAGGTCCTGTAAGTAGTACATTATTATGGTGAATCATTTTCGATGTATTGGCAAAAATCGTGATATATTCGAAATCCACCGTCTAGACACTTTTATTTCTAATTTATTATTAAATAACAATATTTTTTTTGTAATAATATGCGGCAGTTCATGGCGACACTAATTATAATAATGATTTTTAAAATAGTTTTTAGTGGTCATCTATAATAAAATATAATTGAGCATAAATATATTAAATTTAATAATATAATAAAATTAGTTTTACAATTGAATCATAGTAAAAACAACTAAATAATATTATATAGTATGTTTTTTAGCAAAGCTATTATTAAATATAATTATTTATGAATTGAATGGCATAACCTAATTTAGCTTGAAATGTTTAACGAAATATTCATTGCGATATGCAACGTTAAAAAATATACAAAACCTTATCAATTGGCTATAATCATAAACAACCAAGCTGATATCAACATTGCGTAAAAATACAACCAACATATTTGTGCACACTCAATCAATTTATACTCGCGTTCGTGCTGCTATCAGAAACATGAAACTTGTTCATTCAGCACTATTTATTTTATCTAGAATTAAAATCCGTATGAAAAGTATAACTTTATATAGTAAGAAGCAAGTTTAATTTATTATTTTATTTCTTTTGTTATTTTTAATTTTTATTTTTAGATGATTCTACTCGATATGATTGTCTTATATGCAACAAAGCATCATATAAACGTAAACGAGAGCTGACTCGACATCAAAAGTATATTTGTGGAAAGGAACCAATGTTTATGTGTCTTGAATGTAAGCAATGCTTCCATCATAAATTTAGTTTGATAAGGCATGGCCGTAAATATCATGATAAGAAGTTTAATCAGTAAATTGATAACGTACTTAAGTGTTTTTATCTGAATGTGTTTGTTTTTACTTTTATTATTATAAATATATTGAAACAATATAAGTTTATCATTTTGTTTTTTTTTTATTATTAAAAATAGTTGCACTATGTAATTTGCGTTTTACGAAATGTAAATTAAATTTAACAACAATTATTATAGTTATCAAAGTTTTGTAAAAGTTTAATAAAATATACAAACTTGACGATATACGAGGTAACCGAGGTAATTAGTTCTCGGCCTAACCAAGAAATCGTGCACTTATGAGAAAGATATTTTATTATTTTTTTAATATGATCGCTCTTAACCTCAACACACTTATTACATTGCTTAAGTAGTAATTCTATCTCATCATAAAAATATTTTGATTTTTTTTGTCAAAATGCTCCAAAACAGCAGTTTTTACCTCTTCATCAAGAAATTGTATACAACAAAGGTTTTTTTTTTAAAATTTGAAAACGGCTAGTTGCTAGAAGTTAAGTCTGGACCGTAGGAGGATGATCCTTTGAATGCCGCATTCTTTTATGGCAAGTTGAGCAACCTCAGCGATGTGTACAGGTGCGTTGTTGTGCAACAACCTTTTGTAATAAGGTAGCATAATAAGCTCTATTTATGGTGGTATTTGTTTCTTTAAAATCAATCATTAAAAGTCCTTTACAATTCCAAAAGATTATGGGGATGATTTTTTTTTTTGTTTGATACCCTGGCTTTTTTTAGTGGTTTACCTGCACGCCGCCATTCCACGGATTCTCTTTTGGATAGAGGATTATGATACAATATAGTTTCATTCGTCGTAACAATAGATTGCAGAACTTTTTCTTGTTCCCATTCACAGAGCTTTAAAAAATATTGAGCACAATCAACTTGATGCTATTTTTGAATAGCAGACAGAACCCATCTTGCACTCACTTTATTTATACTTAAAAGGTCATGGAATATTCGGCAAATTGATGTATCTGACAGCATTGACATAGTCATCAGCGATTATTTTGGACTAGTTTTTTTGCTGTGATTACTTCAACTGGTCGACCAAAACGTGAGTTATCTTCTATTGGCCTATTCTTTTACGGTGGACTAAGAAGTTGATTCTTTACCTATAAGCCATCCAATCTTTGTTTAGCATGATGAGAAGTATAACCTTTTAATAAAAAAAAAAATTATGATTGCTTGGTACTCAATTTTTTTTGCAAATCTGGCTAAGTTGAAACCTAACGATGTCTGTTTGGATATTACTACAAGACTAATTAAAGTAGAGATAGATACAAAGCACTATTCAAGAAATGGAAGTACTTTCTATTAACATCAAACTGGGTCAGCAACAGACACTTTTTTAGGTAATAACATGTTTTTTTTTCTTTATATGACTTTATATGCAAAGAGTTTGTCATTAGAACGAGCTGGTGCAAAAAAAAATACAAAGTACACTTTAGTCGATATCTTTGAATCAAACAAAATCAATGGGAAGAAATTTGTTTAAATCAACAACTATTTAACAGAATGAATGATTTAATTTTATTAAAGTGGGTCGAGATTTGAGCAGTTTACTCTTAACAAACAGAATGAACAGAGCTAACATTTTGATTAAATGTCTCTGATGTTTGAAGAATTTATTAAAAAAATTGAATGCTACATGCGCAATTCCACGTCTCAAGTGAGCAGTTCATTTAACGTGATTCTCCGATTTAGATCAAATTTTGTACACTTGTTTGGGTACCCATAATACTTCATGCCAAATTTCAAACCTTTATGTCACATAGTTTGCCTCTAGAGCCAATTGAATTTTACGGCATTTCTTTTAAGTTTGATTTTTGAATTTTTTTTTTCTAATTTCATTTATCTTAATTGCATTTTAGCCTGGTAAAATTTTAAAACAGACATAATTGATGAGAATTTTTTTTAAGGAATCGAATGCAGGGTCAGATTTTTTTATCTTGCCATGCGCAGAAAATGCAAAAGATTTTTTTTAAATTTATTTCTCAGAAGATGGCACCGATTTAAAAATCAAATTTTGGGCAAAGACAGCCAAAAGTATGTACTTTAAGATGCTTGAATAAAATTTTTCCACACTAGTGGTAGTTTTTGCTCTAGAGCTTTATAGACGCACAAAACCATTTTTTAATCAAAATTTTTGCATCTAGAGGTTTGAAATTTGGCAAGAAGTCATATTTTGGGCACCCAAAGAAGTGTACAAAATTTGAGTTAAATCGGAGAGGGTTGCGTGAAATAGACTGTTCACTTGACGTGAAATTGTCCACTTGGCTTAATTAGTACTAATGTTTGTTTATGAAGTAAATATCTAACCTTTAGACGATTGATCATAAGAGCTAGTTGTCAAAATTTTAGATTATTTTGATTTACCTACTAGAATATGTGAATGTTATTGTTAGATAGAACATTTCCTTTTTTACGTACAACTTTTGATAAATTCTGACCATGGATTTTTCTTTATTTGATATTTCAGTAGTGACGTTTCGTTTTGATGAAATAAATGTCTGGTTTTACTCTACAAATGATTCCAAACTTTATTATGTAAGTTAATTTGTACCAAAAATTATAAATAAAAAATAGGCAGTGCTAACATATTTGTGTGGTTATGTACGTGAGTTTTACCTGTATTATATACTAATATTTATTTATTTTTAGGTGATCTTCCTACTAAAACTTTTATATGTCCGAATTGCAATCGAACATATAAATATGCCCACACTTTGCGATCTCATTTAAAACATGAGTGTGGTCAAGAACCGAAATATATCTGTTCAGCACCAGGTTGTCCATACAAAGCAAAAGTTAAAAGTAACTTGAAAGCTCATATAATCAATAAACATAGCAACCTTATACTTGAAACTGGTTCTGTAATTTAAACTATATACTTATACTTATTGTGTTAGACTGTTGATTTGTTTGAAACATTAATTGTTATATTTATTAATTAATAATTGCCCAGCAATATTTTAATTGTGTGATATTTTATTTGCAATATTTGCATTTCCAATAATTTTGTATTTTACATGCATAATTAAAACATAGACTATGTAAGTGTTTGGTTTTATTTTATGTTTTAACCAGGATAGCTTAAAAATAATTGTGTGTGACGAGATTAAAAATACCTTTAAAGAAAATTGTAAAATATTTGTACAATCAATTGATGGCAATCGTAATAATTTTGCTAATTTATTACTCAATTTACACATATTTGGATTGATGGGGTAATGCAATGGTTGCGAATTATAGTGATGCTACAATATCTAGTCTACTCATTGTAGTATTATCTTCTAGTCGAATCTAATAATTTGTTTACTTTTTGTTGTTGTACTAAAAGACAGTATATATTTATGTAGTAGCACAGTACACATAAAAATGTTTTTAAATGTTGGAAGTGGTAACGCAACGCCCTCTATTACAAATAAGTTGAACTGTGTTGAGGAGTCTAGTACAGTTAAGTTCTTATACGAACAGACTTAAATGACTCAAACAAATTGATAATTTAAATTAAATAAATGTATTTTATGTAAATTGCCTCTTCACATAATATAAGACATGGGTGAAGGATGCATACCCTAAAATACTAGTGTATATGTTCACATTGGGTGGAGAGACAATTTACATAAAATTATTTATTAAATTTAAAATCTTTAAATGTTGATCAATCATGGGAGAAATTTCAATTGCATTTTTTGATGTTTATCATATCATTGGCGTGCTTGGGATCACTTTTGCGTTATTTGTTGAACTTTTATTCAATAAAGTATAAAAATATCAAACATTGCACTACTGCTTACATTCATATGTACAAAATAACATAATAATATATTTTTTTATGTTGCAGTTGAAAATATGTGGAAAAAAGTACCACCAACATTCAGCTGCACAGTATGCCAATACAATTCTAAACGGAAGCATGATCTGAAGAGGCATTACTTTTTCAAACATAAATATTCCAAAGAATTGATTTTTTCTCTTACTGAAAAATTTAAATAATCTATTTTTATCTATATTATTACAAAATAAACTTTTGTTTATGTAAACTAATAATATAAAGTATACATTAGGGTTAATGTTTTAAATTGATTTCACTATTACCCTCTTTATTAAATTAGTATGATAATTAATACAAAAACAAGAAGATTTTAAAAATTTGCTTTCAATGTTGCATTGTTAATATAGTATGTAATCATTAAATTTAAGCTTTATTGCATCGCATTGTGTTTTAATACACTAATTTAAATTCTTTCTGTTTTGGTGTTTGTATTTTATTTGATTTATATTTTGATGTTAATATTAATTATTGTTTTAGAGGTTGTATGTCCAACATGCTTTAAAGTGTATAAAAATATACATTCGTTAAGAGCACATCAATCGTTTGATTGTGAAAACTACAGGCTGTACCATTGTTCAATTTGTGGACATCAAAGCAAGAGAAAATTTAATTTGAAACGGCACTACACTTCAATTCATTCAGATGATGCTAGAAATCCGTTTTTTAAACAAACAAATGTACATTCTAAGTGATTTTCTTAAGTTTAATAAATTTATTTATTAATTAAAAAAAAACATTTTCTTGATTGTTTAACTTTTTTTACTTGCAAGTGCTATTCAATCATTATTTTGTTTCTGCTTTACAGTCATCATGTTATTCGTAATTGCTTTTTTATTAGCGTTTTTTTGTTTCTATACAACGTAATTTTAACCAGGTTTGCTATTTTCTATAAGAATTTGTTTTTTTTTTTTAATTTATAACATAAATATGTTTTTTTTTTTTTTTATTTGCAAATAAAATTTTTGATTTATTATAGTTGTAGGAATCACTACATCTTCTCTTATGTATCTTGAATAGTCCAAGCTCGGATCTTTCTTGCATCTTTTTTCTTCTGCTCGGTCTATCATTTTGTCCTCCATTGTATAATTTTTTTTAAACTCATTATTTTTTGTTTTTGTTTTTTTACTATTGTCCTTACATATATATTGCGCTAAGCTCTATACGTATCATAGTTTTTTTAATTTTATATTGGTATATTAGTTTAAACATTGTCTTTTTTTTGCAAACTCTTTTGTCTTTTTGCTTCTGTGGTCTTCTGTTTTTCTTCTTTGGGTGCTATATCTTTTATAGACGTTGGCGATCACATTATAATTTATCATTATTTTTTTTTTCAAAAATAATTGTTGGTTTGGGCCAGAACTCAGAATAAATTCTTTTCTAGTCCGAAATAGCTACAGAATTTCTCTAAATTTATTAAAAATTCAAATCATCAAAATGATGTTTGGCTATACGTTAGCAGTGGCATGTATACGCTCATATCAAAGCCATAGAGCAGCAGACCTGACAGTCACAAGCAAACTTTTATTTGCTTCAATTGTTTGTATTGTTGTCAGTGTAAATGCATACACTGCATATGCTGACGGGCACTGTACAAATCAGTCAATAATAATAAAACATGTTTATACCGAATTTTTGTTAGCATAAGAGTTTTACTTTTTTTGGCAAGACGTAAAAAAACATCACAAAACGCTAAATGAGATGGGTAGCGTGACGTACGTAGTTGTACCAGCTTGAGTAATGATGATCTTTTGCGATGGCTAACAACTGCGACCTCCACCGATATCATAAAAGATAGCTAGGTTTTATTATATATAAAGCTGTCAGCGCGTTAGGTCTATCTAGGCGCTTTAACTACTGCTTAAACAACTTTAGCGATACGTATTTAAATCGATTTTTAGGCGTCGTTTAATTATTGTTAATGAAACTTTAGTCCATTAATACATTTTTGCGAGCTTGCAATCAAAAGAAGCGAAGACGGTTTTGTTGACCGAGAAGGTGATTGCAACTATTTTTTGGAATAGTCAAGGAATTATGATTATTGATTGATTCATAAAAACGTAAAACAATAACAGGGTTGTACTACGCATTGATATTGGATCACTTGAAGGCAACAATTGCCAAAAATTGACTAATTTGGAACAGCTCACACTTTGTGGTTGCTATTTTGAAAAATTACGTATTTTAATTTGAATTGATAGACCAAGAATATTTAGTAGATCTAGCCTCTATTGACTATTTTCTTTTTTCTAAGTTTAAAGTTTGACTTAAAAAGACAAAGATTTTTATCAATCGAGGAGCTCATTGGATTTGTCGATAGACGCCTATTTTGCAGAGCAAGACATTAAGTACAGTACTGCCAACATTTATGTGACCGGTGGTAGGAGTTTTTGTGAATGTTGAGAAAAAGAGACCTATGGCTATAATGAAGGATGCACAATGCGAGAAAGGGAAACAATACTTTTGGAGACACAAACTGTAATGCAATATAAATTTATTTATTTTTGGGTAGCGCAAGCTTTACATGTACATAAATAGATATTATTATCTTTGCAGTTCATGCTAGACTGATGCGTTTTAAAATTGATTTTGCATGCGAATGTACCTACGTTACTGGTCTCGCTTAACGCTCTCACTTTTGTCTCAGGAATTAGCGGTCACAGTATTTGTGGTTTACTGTACTAGTTTATACTTAAATGAAATACAACGGAGATTGTACTTTAAGGAGCAATTATTGGAATCAGTAGATAAGTTGCAAATCATTTGCTTTATGCAGAACAAAGTTTACTAATCTGATGATAAGACGTCTGCTATGCAAAAGAACAATTTAACTTCAATAAAGATATTTGAATTGTTTTTAGCATAAAACTCACAATTAATGAAGTTTTTTATAAAAAAAACAATATTTCAATTAATGCTGTATTAACAATTTTTTTAGGAATAACTTTATAATAATAGATAATAATTTAAATTGACGTTTACACAATGATGCAGTGTTTGCAAAATCATATTGAATACCAATAAAATCTGCTTATTTTACTGTTTTCTATCTTTAGAATTTTAACTTAAGGCTTCCCTTTAGAACTTTTTTTGTCTGCTTTTACCGAATCTATCTGTTTTGGCCTTAAAATGCGGGCCGAATCGACGATTTAGTTGCCCAAATGCCAAAAAGTCATCTACGGTATTTGATTGGCTGTACTTTACGATTTTACCTTAAAGTTTGACAGTATTGTCAGGTTATAATAAATTTTAAAATTTTTTGAAACAATATTTTTATTTGCTGCAGACGAAAAAATATTGATTGTTGCTCATGCCAAAAAGCTTTAGCGGTTTTTGATACACTATATACTATATCGGTTATTTTGCATTCAACTTTGGGAGGTGAGATTTTCTTTTTTTTGGTCTTAAGTGTAAATTTACTTTTATTTTGATAAATATTTCTACATTATTTGAAAAAAAAAAAGATATAGCAATATCTTCTTTTTTTTTTCTTATCAGCTTTAATCTACCGACTGAAGGATATAAACCTCTTCCAGGTTTTTTTATGTTATTCTATTTTGCGCGACTTGGAACCATTTTTTTCATCAAGCCACCTTTTCTGTGGTCTACCGACAAAGAAAGGTCTTCTTCTCGTCTTCTTTTCGTTTTTCTCGGTTTCTATTGTAGTATTTTGGTGGTCCATCTATTACAGTCGTGTCTGGCAACGTGGCCTGCCTATCTCCATTTTAGTTGAGCTATTCGTGTCATTACGTTTGTAAGTTTTGTATGTCGCTTTATTTCTTCATTTTGTATTCTGTCTCTAAGCCCCCCCCCCCCCTCCTCAACATAGCCCGTTCCATTGATATTTGGGTTGTTCTTCATTTATTGACGCTTTTCTGAGTTACAGTCATAGTCTCTAATCCGTATGTTATCACGGGTAAGATGCACGTATTGTAGACTTTTCTGTTTAAGTTTGTTGGGATATCTGTGTTCTTGAAAATATGTTTCAAGTTTTCAAAGGTTGCCCATCTTAGGTCTACAGAGCGCATGGTTTCTGCCATTTGATTGTCTTTCCGCAGTTTAATTTTATGACCTAGATATATATAGTTATTTACTGTTTCAAGAAGGTAGTTGTCCAGAGGGATTTTTATTACTTTCGGACTCATGGTTTTGGTCTTGTTCATGTTTATTTTTAGTACGATTAATTTTGACGCTTCTTCTAGTTGTCTTAACATAGTTTCCAGCAGGCGATATCCTTGCTGACTAGTACTAAGTTGTCTGTTATTTTTAGGTGCTTTAAATAGGAGCCGTGCAGGCTCACTTTGTCCCACGGTAATGTTTTGAACATATCTTCAATTACGAGGGTAAACAGTTTAGGAGATATTGTGTCTTCTTGGCGTACGCCTTTTCTGACCTGTACGAAGCTTGATTTCAAATCTTTGTCGATTTTAATTTGCATTGTTGAGTTGGTGTATATATACTTCAGCAAGTTTGTATATCTAGAGTTGAGCTCTTTCAAGGCTTTCTAGGATTGCCCAGGTCTCTAGAGAGTCGAAGGTTGTATGGTAATCTACAAAAGCCAGGTGAATAGGAACATTATTTTTGGTAGTTTTTTTGATGAGAGAGCGTAACGTTTGTAGATGATCGATTGTGCTGTACCCTTTACGAAATTCCGCTTGTTCTACCTGTTGATATGAATCCAGCTTTTTCGACAGCCTGTTATTTATAATTTTTGTTAGCAGTTTATACATGTGACAGTAAGCTGATCGGTCGGTACTTTTCCAAGTTTTTGTTGTCGCCTTTTTTGAAGAGAAGTATCACCTCTCATTTAAAATTTGGATAAGTTATTTGAATGTGCTTAGTTTTATGAGGCAATTTTGATATTATACTATGTTTATTATGACTTATATGGCTTTAACTTTTTTTTTTGTCAACTCAACATTTACAGTATTTAAAACTTTTAGCATTGTCATCACTGTTATTTACTTTATTGCAATTTCATGAAAATCTAACATATTCATCAACAGCAACTAACAAACTTTTTTTTATAGCAAAACATTTTTTCTGACGTATTATTTCATAAATAAAAAAACTATAATCATATTTGAAAATTTCTATTATAATGCAAAAAATATTTATGCGTTCTTATAAATTGGACATTGTGCATCTTATTGTTTGAATTTAAAAGTCCAATACAAGCTTGTCAGTACAAATAATATGTTTATATTTTTTTAGTTTTTGTGTTCTTAAGTTTTTATTAGTTTTGATTATTTATAAAATAACATTTTTGTATTTTGTTTGAGAATACTTTTATTTCAAAATTCATAGAGGTGTGTCTGGTCATTTGCCAATCGAAATTGAATTTATTAGAAATATTATTAAAATTATAGACATTAAAGTATGTTGGAAGGCTGCTTGAGTTAAAGCTAGTTGACGGTAATTATGATCTGGAGTGACTCACCTACTCAGTCAAGCGATGATTATCAAAAAAATGGATTCACGCTTGCAAAGAGGAGACATTTCTAATTTCTTGTTTACAAATTCTTGGGCAAGTGGATTGGCACTCTAGTTCTAACTACTGAATGGTAGTTATGACCTGTATTGATCTACCCACTTACTCAACTGTTGTTCATTAAAAAAAATGTATATCTCATTCTCTGACTAAGGAATTTCTAACACTTACGAGAAGGAGAAAAAATCGTTGATAACATACACTAGGTTGGATGGGTGGGTACTTCACTTTAAACTATTTGCTGGTAATCATAATCTGGAGTGGCCCACATACCCGCTCAAGTGTTGGTTATCCAGAGATTGGATTCATTATATCTTCTAACAAAGACTTTAATGCTTGTAAAGAAAAGAAAGTTTCAATTTTGTCTTAACAAATTTTTGGACGGGTGGGTAGGCACTCCAGTTCAAATTACTTGATGGTAATTATAATTTGCAGTGACCCATCCAGCCAGCCAATTGTTTGTCAGTTTGTCATCAAGAGATTGATTTTATTATCTCCTTTTTTGATATTCAAGCAGGGGTGGGTGGGAACTTCAGTTTAAACTACTTGATGGTAATCATAATCTAGTGTATTTTAGAGTGACCCATTCATGTGTTGATCATTAAGTGATTATCTCCTCTTATCATTGAGACAATTGCAAAGATGAAAACTTTTAATATCTTGTTAATAAACTTTGGGCGAGTAGGTAGGCACTTCAGTTTAAACTATTTGATGGTATCTATAATCTGGAGTAACCTAGCCGCCTACTTTAAAGTGTTGGATTAAGGAACTTTTTACACTTGCAGAAAGTAAAAACTTTTAATTTTTTGATAACAAACACGCGGGCAGGTGGATGTGCATTTTAGTTTAAATTACTAGCTGGTGATACCCGCCCTAGTGTTGGTCATTAAACGATTGTACATTATCTTCTCTTGGAATTTGATAACAAACACTTGGACAGGTGCGCGAGAACCCCAAAGGACGGGTGGGCGGGAACTCCAAAGCATGATTACAATCCATTTTTTTAAATAGTTTTTAAACTATTAATAAATTTAAAAAATCTGAAATAATATTCAAATAACTTTGACAAACCTATTTTTTTTAAATTATTTGTTTTTATTTGATCTTTTCTTAAATATAAAATAGTTGCAGAACAACAAAGATTAGTTTTTACAACTTTTTACTAAATGATCACGGTTCTTTGAAGTAAAGTTTCAGTTATTGAATATGCATAAATTTTAAAGCAAACCTGAATTTAGGCTTTTGTAAATTTGACATGAGTTTTGTTTATTTGATGATTTGTAATATTTGAAGTAACAATGTGTTAATTGAATGTTTGGGTTAGTTAAATATTAGTGCGAGTATTTTCATACAGAATTTTAATTTTAAGTAGATTTTTTTCAGATAAAATGATTAGAGTTACATAATTTAATATAATTAAATTATTGTTGCAGACAAAGTGACATGTCCAAGTTGCAATAAACTATTTAAAAACGCAATGACATTGGCAACACATCAGCGCTTAGATTGCTCCAAAGAGAAAAGCTTTGTGTGCAGTTTCTGTCACTTCAAAACAACAAGACGACATGACTTGATGAGACATTATTGTGGAAAGCACAAATATTCTCGAGAGGATGCTTTAAAAATTATGAACGAAACCCCGATGCAAACAACTTATGGCCAACTTATTGTTCCTGATCTATGTCATTAATTTGTGTATATATAATATCAACCAAAGTATAAATTACTTGTATTTCAAATAAAATAAATATTCAAACAAAAATAACTTTTTTTTAATTTAATGATAGTGGCTGTTACTATGTGATAGTTTACTATAAAATAAATACACACAAACAATTTTTCTATGCATTGTACATACACGAATATGTATATTTTTTATTATCAACGTTTTGTATAAAGTAAGTAATCTTTTTCAACTATTTGTAGTAGAGTATTGTTGTTAGTTTTACTAAAATGATATTTTTATGAATTTATGCAATAATTTATATTTTAGACTGGATGTGCCAATATTGTTCCAAAGTATACAAAAATAAGAGGACGTTAAACACTCACCAAACTACAGATTGTGGAAAATCAAAAATACATTGCTGTACAATTTGTGGTTATAAATTTAAAAGAAGATATGATATGAAGCGACACTACGTAAATAAACATCCCGAGAGTTTTTCACAGTTCCAATAAAATCTGTAAAAAATATGTTTTTATTAATAAACTGTTATTAACAAATAATATGTAAATATTATTAACACTGTTATATTTTGGGATGGATTTTTTTTAAATCAAAATTTAATTTTTTATTCTAACATTTTGTTTTATTTTTTGTAGAACGAGTATGCCCGAAATGTTTCAAAGTATACAAGAATGAAAACACATTGACTGTTCATCAAGCGTTTGATTGTGGAAAAACCAAATTGTATTGTTGTCCTATTTGCGGCCATCAAAGTAAACGAAAATATAATTTGAAGCAACACTACCTCAAAATACACTCTAAAGATGTATTATTATGATTGTTACAATAGTATTATTGTGTGTACATTTGATTAATAAATACTGACAAATTCTTTTCAAATTATGAAAAAGTTAATTAATTTATTTAAAATCAACATAACGATCACAAAATTTAATTACAGGCAATTGTTTTGGTTTTACAAATCTTATCAGTGCATGTGTGGTAGAGTTAGATAAATAAAAAATTAATTTAATCAATGCTAAATTTACTACCGACAATTCTTTGAACAATAAGCGCATTGGTGACTTTTAATAAATATATTATTCATTTGTATTATGGCGACTAAGGTAGAGCTGTATTAGTATGACTACTGCCATTTAGTATTTAATTACTGTAGATGGAGCCATAACCATTTGTTTTATTATTTAAATTATTTCAAACATTGACTATTGTTTATTATTGAATTAGCTTTAATCAGATACAGAATTTTTTAAATTTGTTGATTTTTTTAAATGACCATGAATTTTTTTTAAATTGTATACAAAATAATAATATTGTGTTTAAGAGTTATTGCGTACTTGGTATGTTATAAATGTTAATTTTATTGATATTTTAAAAACATTGTCTAATGCAGAATATTTTAATTTTAGGTAGAGAAGATGGAATGAAATTTCCATGTCCTCATGAAGATTGCATTTATACTGCTTCAAACTTGTCTCATTTGACAATGCATATGACCATGCACAAACCTCGTCCCAAAACAAAATTTTGTTGTCATTTATGTGTTTATAAGTCGTCTAGAAAATATAACTTGCAAAGGCATTACGGAACTGTACATAATGCTTCTGTGGAAGAAGCAAATAGATGTTCAAATTTAAATCCATTAGAGTAATTTTTTGTTTGTTTTACTTTAGAAGTACATAAATATAGTTAATTTATTACACCAAATATAGTTTTTTGTTTTGTGAAATGATTGATTTTTATTTATACCTTATTTTTTCTGGGTTTGATGTTACTCGGCGAACAAGCTAGAATAAATGTTAATTGTAAGCATGCGTCAAACAAATTAAAAAAAAAAAAACAGTTTTGCATTTCTGCGAAAACAAAGCCACTATTGAGGTTATGATCACAATGTTTATAATTTGAAATTGTGATTTTGTAAAAGAAGATTTATGTTAATACTTAATGACGCATGCGCGTAACGAAACTACATCAAATATTAAAAAAGTAGATTGTGTTTTGTAGATACGAATCCAATCATTCAGATGTTATTAATGTTGTTTTTAATGCGCTTAGATTCTATATGTTATTTTGATTTTTTTTAGAAGGTGGTTTTACCATTTGAGAGATAATTTAATTTTAATATTCAAATGTACCGATTAAGTGCTTTGTTTTAAATAAATAATCATAAGCATAAAGCATAATATAAATTTTGACTTTGTATCTACAAGTTTTGTTTACTGTTTTTTAATACAATCTTTAGTTTTTAAAAAAATCATGCGACATGCATGTATACTTCTGAGTAAGTGCGTTGAGCGTTTTGCAAGTAGTTTTGTTTTCTTGTCTCATCACAACAAAAATTAATTATTTTTTTTGAGCTGTAAAATGTTTTGTAGTCAAGCATCACAATCGGCGTTTAAAAAATTTATTTAAGAAACTGTTTTGAGCTTTTTTTTCAAGTACAAGGGCCGGTATTTTTGGGTTTGTGGTAGTGTTACCATCTTATAGCTGCTTTTGAGTGTATACCTGTAAATTAATTACATAATGCGTACCACCGAACTCTTAAATTGAGAGAATGGAGACGCTGTAGATACTGACGAGGTCTAGTATCTGAAATGTAATTATGGTAACATGGACACTAATCATGAGTTAGACTAATGTCTTAAATTAATAAATGCCACAATTTCTTAAATGTTCTGCCGGAGTTAGGGCTTGAACCTGTACAATTTATGCGTCGAGATTTAAGTTTAGCGCTTTACCCAACTGAGCCACTTTCCGGATTTGCTTAGCATATGTAGCTGAGTTTCTTCATTCTATCTAGTTGTAAGTTTTATAAGCGTTTGCGTTTTGTTCTGCTCATCTGCTCATCATCAGTTTTGGTACAGTGTGATGGTTTTGTTAAGTATATACTCTTTGCTTTATTTTTTGAAATCTAGTGACAGTTCAGTTTATATTATTGGTGAAAGTATTGCCTGTAGTGACGCTTGGTAAAGTGTTGTCCTGGTTTGATTATTATTGCTCTTTTTATTGGTAGTTATCTCCTGGTTCTTGCTTTTGTATTTTTCGGTTTTGGTGCTCTTGTAATCTTTAGCCCTATCTGTATACTTGATGGTTTTTTTGATTGTTCTTGGGTATTTTCTATTTCTTTATTTGTCTTGCAACGTTATTAACTGCATCAGATGACATATATGCAATAACCTTTTATGAAGTCTACAAGATTTACAATGTGTTTATTATGTGGGTTGCCTCGGTTTTGATATAAATACTACGTTAATTGCTTTCCATCTGATTAGTATATATAAAAGTGCTAGGCTAGCTTTGAGATTCTCTACGAGCAGGAAGTCTTTTTTGTAACGTGATGGAATTCCGTCAGTTTCTGATGACTTGAATGGTTCAAACTTACTGATTCCTCATTCTAAAATTCTATTGTTTACTATGGAATTTGGCTCTGTCTAGCCACCTTTGTTTGTTTTTAAGTTAGGTTAGGTATTTTAAGCTCTTCTTTGTTTTAGCCAGCTTATGGTCTAAAGCAGAGGTTCTCAATTTTTTTTTCTTGTAGACTACTTTCAAAATTTTACTCTGTTTGGTGGACCCCTTGCTGCTACAATTCTACCATATTTCCAACTCGTAAAAAATGTGAAGATTAGATCTAACGATGGAAATTTGAGTCGCGATAAGGTATGACGAGGGAAACGCTATCAAAAGTTTTCTTGCAATTTCCTACAGCCCAGGATATTTTTTGGGTATTTCTGCCTGCAGCTAAAATGTTTGATAGCTTTTTTTTTTTAATTTCACTTTTAGCTCTTTATCAGTGTTAAACTTGAGTAGCTCCTCTTGTAATACCACATTTGCCACTTCCGTTTCATTAAATGGATTTATGATCCATGGTAGTAGATCCATCGTCATAATATTTTCAAATCTATTTTTGAAGTCATCATGCAGGGCATTTAAATGTTGAACGTATGTTTGAAATCATTATAAAGACATTCTACCTGTGACAAGTTTGGAAACTGGGAGAATTTTAATTTTCCAAGAAAAGCCAAAATTAGACCCATTGTTTTTATTAAATTTAGGCTGTTTCTTTGTAACTGCAAGTCAAAATGTGTCTGCTTTTAATTTGATCAGGTTTTCTTTTAAATCTGGATTTTTACTTTCCAGAAACTTCAAAACCGATTCAAAAAATGAGTAAAATCTTGTTAAACATGCATCTTTTGACAACCTGCTTACTTCAGCATGTAAGAGCAATTGTTGGAAGTCTTCATCATTTTTGTCGAACATTTGTGCACATAAACGGGTATTCAACGCATTGCTTCTTATTTAATTAGGCTATCTGATACATGTACATATATTATCTGCCAAGCCAACATTTTTGTGTTTTACTATCGAAACCAGATACATTTTTATGGAACCTCTCTTACAACTTGTGAACCCTCATTTTTTTTACGCTAACTTAGACCCCCGATGAGTCTCATGTGGACCCCTGGGGATCCACCTGGACTACATTGGGAATCACTGGTCTAAAGTGTGTTTTTAGTAGATCTTTTGACCGATTTTTGTGTTACTAGGTATCTAATTTGCAGTGCGATCTTTGCTTAGCTAAATGGTGATATAAAAACATAGTAATTGTTTTATTTAATCTTGTATTATTTTTTAGTGTTTGCCATTGTGATAGTATAATGTTTGACAGTGCTTGGGCAGCTATTTTGATGGTTTCTAACAAACGTGTTTATCATTATCCCTCTTGGTGGCTTAGTCGTTGTTGGTTTAGGAGGTTTAAATTTGTTGTTGCTTTTTTAAAAATAATTTTACCTTAACCCAAACTTTATCGATATTAAGTTTGAGGTGAATAATTATAATTAATTCTAGTTTTTAATTTTTATTCTAATTATGTGTGTTTAAAAAAAAATAGGAACAAAGGCCCAACTATTAGGACTTAGGCTTGTGTTACTACCTTACTGGCTCTATAATAAATCCCACACAAGTTATGGACGAGATTCGAGTTAGGCGTTTTAAATAACTGAGTCACTTTCCGGCTTGCAAGTTGTATAACTTTGCTGGGTTGTAGGCGTAAACTAAAATTAACATAACCTTACAGAAAGAAGTTTAGGGTGTAGAATTGCAGTTAGTAAGAATGATAATTGACTGCGCTATTTGTTGAAATAATCGATTTGTCAACCTTTTTTGTGTAATTGAATTGTTTGGTCAAGAAAACTTAGTTTTGTAAAAAATAATTCAGCAACAAAGCTTACTTCTGGTTTAACGGTTTTGTAAACAAGCAAAACTGTTGTGTCTGGTTTAAAATACAGTCAAAAATAATGCGTGAAAAAGCATCCACTTAAACTGTCTGTATAGTATGCATTTTATGCTGAAGGAGACTTTGTATCTTTATTTTTCAATAATGCTTGTAACAATGTTACTGTAAATAGAGATTGCTATCGTTTAATGTTGACAAAAATTTTGGCCCAAATTTTTGTTATATTCTTTATATTTGAAAAAGTGGCAACAAAATATAAATTTTCTGCAAGTTTATGCAACAAATGCGTGTTATTCTTGGTTGAAATGTATAATTTTTATGCAATATTTGAGTTTTTATTAATAGAAATTTTGCGCAATTTCATCATCAAGTTTTAAGCAATAAATATCATATACATAATTGGTTAAAACACTTTAAAACTTTGTATTCTATGTTTTTGTGTTATGTTTAATATTTTTACTTACTTACTACTCTCGATAGTATTTCAGTCCGCAGTTTGGGCTGATATAACAGATGTATACTATCATATCTATTAAGTCCCATACTATTTCCTTATTTTAAATCTTACCACCTTGTTCTTACATTTCTTTCTAACTAAAATGCATCTGCTGCTGCTTAATCTGTTTTTTTGTTTTTTATTCACTTACTACTTAGTTTGTTTTTATTTGGTTTACTCACTATCACTAAGTTTTTTTCTTTTTTCAGCAAGTCTTTAGTTATGGGGGTTGTTGTTCTTTATATTTTTTTTGGTTTCTTTGTTTCTTTTTTTTGTAGTAGTGTTTTTATCTTCTTTTTTATTTTATCATTTGAATTTTATGCAGTTTTTTTTGTTTCTGATTTGGCAACCTATGTCTCTTTTTCCGCATTTTATGCATAGCGATGATTTATCTTTTTTTTCTGCCACTATATGTTTTTTCAACTAGCATTTGTAGCTATGTTTCTTGTCTGCTGTTACTTTTGCTACTCTGTATCTTATGAGTCCTGTGTTAAAGTTTGTTTGTCTTTTTATCTGTTCTGCTGATGTTTTGTTCATAATTTCTTCCTACAGTTTTTTTTTGCTTGTTTTTGGGCTAATATTTTAGATCATCACCAATTTTGGCTTTTTTTACACTGTAACTCGACATTCCATTACTTGGCTGCATTTGCTAGTATTGGTCTTAATGTGGCTTTCTAAAAACTTGTATCTTTTATATTTTTTTTAGTTGCTCACGTGCTTTGTAACTATTCTGTAATCTTTCTTTAGCTAATTGCACTAATTTATTTCTGATTGTTAGACTTATGCCGTAGCTAAGATTCTTGTTATTATGGATATTTCTTTTGTTTGCATTTGGCTAGTTGTTAAGTAGATTTTCTTGTACTTGTTATGATACTTTAACTCTTTGATCTAATTTTTTGTGGTCTTATATTTTGTTAGTATCTAAACTCTAAAGAAGCAGTAGCTTGGAATAACCAATTGATTTATTTTATGGTTTCTTTATTAACACTGTTTTTGAATTTTGTTTTGGACTATTATCTGGTTTTTAATTTTATCAGCCAGCGTGTACAGGTTATAGGGTGGTGGATGTTACTAATTTTGTTAGGTAATTAAATATTATATTACTGGACGCGTTTGCTTAATGAGAGAAAGTGAAATATATTATTTTTTAAATCATAGTATTGCATACTTAGGTTGTAAGATTTTTAAATTTTTTTGTAATTATTTTTTTTGCATGTCTCATTTTTTAGCACCAAGACCTATTATCCCAACAAGTATCAACATCTGGTATGAAATAACTCAAATACTAATGGTGCATCCTAACAGTCCTAAATTAATCAATCTTTTAAATATAATGTTACAATTATAATATTTCCTAAATTAACCTTGCTTTGTATGGGCTAATCTGCAGATATAACTGAACTAATGCAATTTGTATACAAATACATTTTATCAATTTTTTAATTTATAGAACAATAACGCTTTTTTATTCATTTTATTTAGTTAAATTTATTCCAATTAATATTTATTTGTTTTAGGTTTATTTCAATGTTCAAATTGTTATAAAGTATACAAGCACGTACAATCATTAAATAATCACGTACGATTTGAATGTGATAAAGAGCCGTCATTTAAATGTCCCGTAGAAGGTTGTATTTATATTGGTAAACGAAAAGGCCACCTGAAGAAGCATATGTCATCAAAGCATAATTTGGAAATGACGTCAGTTAATAACCGATCGCATTTTGAAACTAATTATAAATGTTCTATGTGCCGTTACACATCGGCGACTAAGCATACCTTGCAAAAACATTATTTTAACTATCATCATTTATCTGAAGTGGAATCTTATAGAATTGTTAATTTTTAATGATATTATTGTATTTTGTAATTATATTAATAAAGACATTGTTACCATTTAATGTGTTTTGAAAAGTAATTTAAATTAGTTAATTTGCCTATATAATAGGAATTCAAAATTTATTTGTTTTACATTAGATAGTACATGTTAAACGTTTTAATTTTGGCAAAGATAGAAAAATATAATTTATGCATTTTTGCGACATTTTTATTACTGCAGATAATGTTTAAGACTAAATTATTCATATTTAAGAAATACAACATAAGCATTCTACAATTTTAACCCAAAACGCACTTATCTATAATGAGATGGTATGTGGTTATTCTAAATTGTATTAATATCTTCGGAGGTCTGCTATTGTTTCTGAAACTGTCTAAGGGTGGGCAATAAAGAGACATTATTGTATATTAATTAATCAAATACTTACTAATTTTTGAAACGGCGATTTTTTTTTTGTTGTCAAATTTTACAAACGTTATTTGCAGCAAATTTATTTGTTCTAGACAGGACAGACCTTGTAACTTGCGACCCAACGCACTCGGTGCATGTAGCTACATGCCTGGACTCTTTCTTGAAGATGCACGATGAGCTTTGATGAGTTCAATGAGGGTTCACTCGTATTCTTCATTGGTTTCTTGTTTAGACTTGGAGCTCCGCTTGGTAGGTGGGCGCAGGGAACTTAAGGACTTTTTTGGGGGAGATCTGGCAGTAAGGTCTTATAAGCCACAGCCAAAAGTATGTAGTGCACTGGCAGTTGAGGCTTTGAGTTTGCACAATAACTGCAAGGTTGTCAAACTTACACAGGCCAGCTGAGCTTTAAATTTTGTATACAGAGCACATTACATTAGTAAGGAGCACTTATGGACACACTGGTATTATAGTATACCTTGGGGTTGTGTTAATTACGTGACTAGTATTGTGCTGTGTTATGTATTAATGTTATAACGAGTATTCTGTTATGACGATCTATTGGGTCTTATGCTGGAGAGAAATTCTATGATTGTCAATTTTACAAAATATATTAGTAATTGTGTGCAGGTTCAATTTATGGAAAAGCGCGCGTAAATAATAATGAGTCGGAACGAGCAATATGCTGTTGAAATAATAAATTAGTCTTCAAATAATTGATATACGACGTTAAAGCACGGTGAGGTGGTTGGGAGGATTAGCGTGTGTTTAATTATATATAAACAAATTATTTATATTTAATATTTTCTTTATTTTAATCTTTTTTGAAGTTTATTTTTAAAACAAAATTTTGGATTGGGTATGTTGATATATTAATATAGATTACACTTTATTACACGTATAAGTACTTTAGATATCTTTTTTGGAAATATTATTTAATTAGTATTTTGTAGGCAGGGCACTCTAACTTTTCTGCAAACTATTAATAAAGAAAACATATACTCCTAATTGCAACATTACTTACTGATTGAATAATAATATAATATTTTCTAACACAATATATTTTTAGGTCTGAAATGTCAAAGATGTGGAAAATGCTACAAGAACTCAAATTCCTTAAATAGCCATCTACTTTACGTTTGTGGTAAAAGACCATCATTTGAATGTCCTTTAAAAGATTGCCTTTATGTGGCAAAACGCAAATTTCATTTGAAGAGTCACATGGCAGCTAAACATACAGATTTTGTAGACAAAGAACATAGACCAAAGTCAAAAACGTATAAATGTAAATTATGTTATTACAGTGGTTCTAAGATTGAGGATTTGCAAATGCATTATCGACAGAAACATGAATTTTCTCTTGAGGAATCGATTGAAGCTGTAGAATATTGAATTTTATTAAATACTTTTATTGCACTTGATTTGTCATTTTTAAATTGAAACAAAGTCTTGTTATGGGACATTATTTTTTTAAACTTGCAAAAAAGGTGACGGGTCCATTTATCAGTGTAGATTATTTGATGCAAATATTAATTGCTCAACTTGTTTTTTGACTAAATATTATTGTAAAAGATGTATTTTGATTATTATGTATTGTTTATGCAAACTTGTAATTTTGTTTTTACTCCAAATACGTGTAATGTAGGCCAAAAGATATTGCATGTATAAATAATATGTTTTTTGATTGATTAAATAAATATAATAATTGTTCTTATTAATAAATTAGTTTGTTAAATTTTTTTTGACGAAATGTAATTATATAATAAAATTTGTAAAAGCTCACATTTTATTTCTTTTTTATTTTAAGGCGCTTGGCAAAATTATTTTTTTACGAAGTTACGTTACAAACCATAACATAATTTTATATGTGCAGCAAAGATACTGTTGTTAGAAGCTATCATGGAACTGTAGATTGTGCGTTTGACTTTATTTAAACGGATTGTTTTGTAGTGTTTCATTTAGTGGTTTACGATTCTTTGATAACTGAAATGGCATCTAACAACGAGCACAATAACAACCAAAAAGCGTTATTTATACTAATCTCAAAATTATCATCATACTTTTTTACTTTAAACCTTAGACTACAATCACTGGTTCGTAGAATATAACATCTTTAAAAATTGAAATATGGCTGGTTTAGCAACTGAAATTAAACGAGACACATGGATCCAAAAACTGCAAATATAAAAACAAATATAAACAAATTAAATAAATATTAAACATATTTTTTGGACGTGATGTCAGAAGATACATTGAAGTTAACTAAGATGGTAACAATCTCCGTCTGAATAGAATTTACATTGTCTTCATACCATTATTTAAAATATTCTCTCCAGCGCTCTCTAATATTTTCCTAATTTCAAATTATTTTTCCACGATCATTCTGCTACAACTTGCACTTATTATTTTGCTCTTTTTGCTCAATTCTTAAATATTTTTTTATAGATATTCTTCATTTTTCCTTATTCTTTTGTTCTTATTTGTTTCTTAAATTAATTTACTACTTTTTTTGCATTCAGTTTTTTCTCTTTGTACACATTATGTAACCTACTTTTTTTCTGCAATCTATCTTTTATATGCTTCTTTCTATTCATTTACTGTTAGCTTTACCTGTTTGTTCCATCATGTATCTCTCTTTTTATATTTCCTGCTACCGTCACTCCACATACATCTTTTGCACAATTAACTATTGTCACGTTTAATCTATTCCACACAAGTTCAATGTTCTCACTCAATTCTTTTTTTTGTTGAGAACACTTTTACCGTTAACTGTTTACTCTGTCACTAGAAAAATTCTATGGATGCTAAAGTTCATTCTAAGATTCTAAACTAAATCAATCCATATTTTCTTGGGTGTAGGGCTTAGAGTTATGCCTACATGTTGACAAACTCATCCAATCATCTACACCAAACCACAAAGCGAGACTACCCACATTTTTCTTTTTTGTTTTACTCACACATAAAATATCTTTTTTTTATTTATATTCTTTGTCAAATACTCTCCTTACATTCGAATAGTCTATGTTTTTGTCAAGTTGTCAACAGATGGGCTCTGTCGTTTTGACCTCAGCTGCTCATCATTGCTTGGGCCACCCGAGGCTATTGCACATGTATTTTTTGTAGTACTCAACTATAATTTATATTAAATTATTTAATTACTAATATTATCAAAAATAAACAAGTTTATTACTGATTGACTTAACAAGTAGAACTTAAATTTACTTATAGAATATTTTTATCGTAGCTATATTTAGTATTATATTACAGCACTCAAACTTAAATTTAAATTTCACTAATACGCAATTTATTTTAGGTAATTTCGTTTGCCCCAATTGCAATAAAATATATAAGAAATTAGTGAACCTTGCAACACATATGAATTACGTATGTGGAAAAAGAGAAAAATGTCCTTTTGAAGATTGTAAATATACTTACAAGTTAAGGAAAAATTTGAAAAATCATCTTGCAATTAAGCATAAATGTCTAATGGAAATGAAAGCATCAACAATTATTAATTGTAAATTATGCGATTACAATACTTTCAAGATATATGAAATGGAAAGGCATTATTATGGTAGACATGGTTTTAGTGTTGAAGAATCATCAGAAGCTGTTAGTATAGAGTTTCAACGTCAAAAATAAATGTTTTTTTGAAATTTAAATTAATTGTATTTCAAATAATTAACGGTTTTAATGTAATAAAGCACATTGCATGAAAATATTGTTTTATTGAATTTTAAAGGTTTTTTTTTTTAATTTAAACCCAATATGGACAGAAAATTATTTATTGTTATGTGTATGGCAACAAAAGGATAAAATGCAAAAGTATTATATAATCGAATTGTAGACAATTTTTTCTAGCTGAAAAAATATAAGTTTTGCTGTTAGGGCAATTCCATTTCAAACGGACCATTGCATTGAGAAACATGCTTATGTATTTTTTTTTAGTTTCTATAACTTGTCAGTAGTCCATTGATCGATGAGAGTATGGAACCCATTAAAAAAAATTCTACGATTTTTTTTAGTTTTTTTGTCGTTTTTTAACTTAATCGCATTTTTTGTATAAAAACCGCAATTTTAACTTAAAAGAAATAAAATGAAATCAACCAGAAATTTTTTGTAGAATCCAAATCTGGCGCCATTTTAACTCTATACCCTGTCTATAAGCCGCAAAAGCCATAAAACCATGTTTTTGTTCTCATTGGGCTGGGCAAAAAGCTTCTTTTTTGGCCGAAAAGTTGGTTTGCGGCCCGCATATGCTCATTGGCTTTTTCGGCTATTTACGGTATTTGATTGGCTGTGAATTAAAATTTTACGATTACTTAAAATCTGACAGTAGTGACAAATTATAATAAACATTGAAAATAATGTTTTTAATTGAGACAGGCAAAAAAATATCGTGCCAAAAGGCTTTAGCAGCTCTTCGCTTTAGCAGCCCTCGTTCGTGCTGCTAAAAGCGGCGGGTTGCTAAATCCTATTTTTGGCCCTTGGTATACTATATTCTATTGCACAACTGCAGAGTACATAAAGAACCAAGGAGTTACAACATCCATTTTACAGTTCCGAACTCACCACCTATGACTTATTCCAAAACTAAAAAATATTTGAGAGGTTGTCGCTTTTAATTAAATGATGACTTGGAAAACGCTGTGTAGTCGTATTTTGCAGAATTACCGAAGGAGATTTTTTTGAAGGCATAGGGTTGGTAGAAAACGTTGGAGTTAATGAGTTAGTGTTAATAGTTCTTACGTTTTTTTTTTTTTTTTTTGGGTGCTATGAGGAGAGTCTTCCTAAAGACTCACAAAGTCTTTGACTGCTGAAAGTTTGTCTTTTCGTGGACATAGCTTTCCTGACTGGTTGTATGCAACACGGGAAAATTTACATAATGCACATATGTGCCGACTATATAGGTGTTGCCTAGAATAAGTGGGATCTAGTTCTACTTCTAGGTCTGAGTTTTAGACTGACGGACCGGGTCTGAAATTATTAGACGTTTAGTCGTCTAATAGAACGTTTGATGCTTTTATTAGCTTGGCGAAGTCATCATTACTTGCTTGCGATAAGCGAAGTAACAGCTGATCTTTAGCTGATTGAAGAGGGGCGCTTGGCGCCGATCCCGCCGCCTGTGCAGAAGATTTCTCCTTGCTAGCTTTGGGGCCGCTCCGAGGAGGAACGTGGCTGCTTACTCCCCGCAGGTGTCTTACTGGTGGCCTGGCTGTTGCTACTAGCCTTTAGTTTTTGATAAACTAGGCAACCTTTATAACTTGCCGTGTGGGCCCCACCACACGCGACACATTTGGATAAATGGCCGCTCTCTTTAGTAAGAGTGCGACTTTTGCGTTTGATCTCTGTGGTCACGCGAAGCCCGAGCAACTTAGATAGAAATATAATTTCTCTGTTTTGAGCTCCCTAGGGAAGCTGGACGTTCACCATTGGGAAGGATTTTTCGTCCCTGCCCATGCGTGTAGTCGATACTGGATTGTACCCCTGAGCGATGAGCTCAGCCTGGTGGTGTTCAGTGACTTGAAGGTTGTTTTTAGCCCTAGATACGCATCTTTATCATGGATGATAATAGGAAGAGGGCGGCGTGCACCGGCTCCCACTGTGGGCGCCGGCTGAGCTGAGTGGCCTAAGGTGCTGGTAGCCGGTAGAGTTGGTCGGCTTTGCCTTAGGGGCGGGCCGGGTTGAAGACTCTTTGGCCTTGGTGGTTGATGGCCTTGATGGTGCTGAAGGCACCTGACGTGAAGGGCCGGCTAAAGGCCTCATACTAACAGAATTAGGCTTACCCAAATCCTTCTTCTGTTTCATTTTACCCTTGGAGTGGGCCACTTTGGTGAAACCGTCTTTGTTGAGGCGGGGTTCCATCTGGGTGGTGGCGTCGTTTTCTTGTGACGTCTCCATAAGCGAGTTGTCGTCATTGGAGCTGAGGATGTTCTTTCGTCTCTTGAGGGAAGTAGCCGGAGGTTTGACAGCAGTAGGTGGAGGTGGTGGTTCCATCCTCTTGACCTTGGTGGGAGCGGCCGGTGCCGGGGGCTTGTCAGGCTGGAGTGCTTGCTGATCAGCGCTATTGTGCCCGCCTATGCGGCGGAGATGCTGACCCCAATCTCCTTCGTGATGTCTTTCCGTAGGACGTAGAGGGACTCATCGAGATCGAGCTTGCTCTGCTTGATGTTGTCAGCGAGGAGGTCGATCTGTTCGGCGCTGTCATCCACCATCCGAATAATGGATTTCTCCAGGCTTCTGAAGTCGGCAGCCTGGGTGGCCAGCTGCTTCTGCAACTTCTGGAACTCAACGTAGAGGTATGCTAGTACCTCGCTCTCTATCCTGAAAGAAATCTGAATTAATTAATTAACCGAAATTAATTAATGAATTCAGTTGAATTATATTTTCGAATAGCTTGATTTGTATTTAAACGCGTCAAGCTATCCGTCGTCGTTTTGAGGTGGTGCAATTAAAATTGCATTTGTTGCTGCATGGACCGGGCTGCGGGCTCGCTTGAAAATTGGCTTGGTGTAGACTCGTCGGCTGCTGGCAGTACTGTACTGTTCGAAATTTTCTCACGTTGAAAATTAAAATTTTGTTTGTCTTGTAACTTCTTTTTTACATAGATAGGTAGATAACATAAAAAGCTGTCTTTGTAATTACTATGTTAATTCATTTATTTCATTTTTTAAAAGTATGTGTTTTAGACCTAGATACGTAGAGATTGCAAGTTGTTTATCTTTTCCAAAAGTAGTTGTTATTATAATCATAATTGTTTCATCTTTCCAACTTTTATTGTCTAAAAGTCAGGGAGATCAGCAGTGGCGGTTATGATTGTTATGCATATGGGAACTGGCTCAGTCAGTTTCTACTGTGCTTTGTTTAGTAGCTCTTGCAAATTAGGAACAAGAGTTTGCCGTACCTATTGCTCAACACCTAATAAAGTTTTTTAAAAACATAAAATCAGCACACATTTACAGCAGACAACAAACCCAGTTTGAGATACTTTTTTTGGCCAATGATTAAAGTTTGGAGTAGGTCTTTGAACTTGCTGAAAATCAGAGTCATTTTTGTTCTTCATAGTTTAGAGTGACTCATGTTTAATTGTTCCTGGTGATATTTCAAGAATATTATAAACTTTATTAGATTTATAGGAGTTTTTTGTGTGTTTTTTCCTTTTTTTATTTTTGTTTTTTCATCGAATTTTTGTCTATATTTAATTATTATTTTACTCAGCAAAAAACTAATACTGTCCACTAAGCATGCTTAACTATTTTAGGTAAGTATTATAACAAATAATTT
The DNA here is from genome assembly GCA_963932245.1 of Tachinus rufipes. NCBI lineage: Eukaryota > Metazoa > Arthropoda > Insecta > Coleoptera > Staphylinidae > Tachinus > Tachinus rufipes. Next base: position 31,299,545 of record OZ010742.1, on the reverse strand, counting down.
AATGATTGTTTCTAAATTTATTTTTTTAGGCTAGTATACTAATGCTGGATTTTAAAAATAACGTTTGTCTATCAACAAAAAGTTTTTAATAATTTATTTAAATTTATTTAAATCATTTTTTTATAAAAGAACTTATGTTGTACTTCTGCATCAATGTTGAAGAGCTTTTGTATAAAGACGATATGACAATTCTTCAACAGTTGCGAGGAATGTTGAAAATTTTTCTAACCTAACCAATTGTATGTTGTACCATTTTAAATAAATATGAACATTAGTATTAAATTGCCTCAATTTTATATATTTTAATTAAAAAAATTGAGTAAGTACCTGTATTCCTTTAGGATCTTATATCATAATGTGATACTGTGGGTACTCATAAATGATAATACTATTAGAACATCGATTGATTATTAAACGTTACATTAGTTTAAATCTTTTGTGTTGTAGATTGTTTTCTAGTAATATTAGCGTTTACTTTAATAATAAATCAATTTAAATTATGCGATAATGTCTTTAGCAAAATAAAGCATATCAGTATATTTATTTAATTACAAACATAATTATTAGTTATTATTTAAGTGCATGGTAAGTTATAATTTTTTTAAGTAGTTTATATCATTAATTTTTCCATAAGTGACCAGGTGGACAGCTTAAGCTTATGAACGAGTATATGTATTAAGACAGTGATCCAGATACCAGGCCGTACATTATAATTGGGGGAGTTGTTTAAAGTTGTAACAGACGTATGGCAAACATATATAAATTTACATACATATATTTGTCATCTCATAGCATCTCATCTACTCTGCGTACGACCAGATTGGCTGCTGTAGATTATATATAGATATTATAATTTATTTAGCATCAGATTATTGCAATTATAGTAGATATGTTTATTGGATTGGTAGTTATTATTATTTGTTTTGTTTATTTTATGCTGAACTTAATTAATTTTCTTAATTTGTTTTTATTTTTATTTTAGGAACTTCAGTCAAATGTGACAAATGTGGAAAACGTTTAAAAAATACCAATTCACTATATAGTCATAAAACTTATGTATGCGGAAAACAACCAACAATTAAATGTCCGAATGAAGACTGTAATTATATATGTAAACGTAGATTTCATCTGAAAGTACATATGGCATCCAAACACAGTGTTATAATGGAATCCGAAAATGCTGCGCTTAATAAATGTAAATTATGTCAATTTACGGCATTGAAGAAGATTGATTTACAAAAACATTATTCCAAGAAACATGATTTTTCTAATATTGAAGCAGCAGAAGCTGTTGATTTATAATTTGTTTTTCAGTTGATTTGTAGTTGTAGTTATTTTATTTAATTATAAACATTTGCCTCAATAATTATTGTAATTACTACTTATGTAGAGTGTCTATGAAGTTTAAATCTAATTTTTGAAATGTAAGATAACGATCAAACTTGTGACGTATATTATGATAATATAACTTAAAAGAAAGAAATCAAAAATCATAGTTTGACTTATTCAGCAGTCAACAAATATGCTTGCACCATTTTGCTTAGAAACAGACTTGTAGTTGCAATTTTAAAACTTGGAATATACTATAGACATCATTTACTGCAAGGAATGAATGAATATATGAAATGATAATTCCTATACGGATGATTTACTTATTTTTGTTTTATTGTATGCTATAAATAATATTGTTTTTACTTTTAAGTAATTTAATTAACTTTGTGTATTAATGTTTGAAAATAAAATATAAAAATAAGTTTTTTTGTTACTGAATAGTATATATTCTACTTATACAGGTCTTTTTATTATTATTTGCTTATAGTGAACATGAATGCAATAGCATTATTTTCTAGTATTTCCGGAAAGTATCTGTGAGCAGTGGAGTCATATTGAAGACTAGGTCTGTGCGTGCTTGTAAATAGATTTCTGCCCAAACTATAACTGTTATATGACTAAATGGAAAGTGCTTGTCAATAAAAACTGGAATATATCTCTTTTTTTTTTGGGTCTTCTCCATACTTGTCGACATGGGTGTGACCCATTGAATCAAATATCCCACTCATCTGAGAACAGTAATTTACTCCAATCCTCATCATTTCATGCCAAGTGATTCTGGGCAAAAGCTAGTGTTGCAATTTGATGCCGGCGTTGCAACGGTAGAATTGTAGCCATCCTTCTATACATCAAACCAAAGTAACACAAAGTTTTTATTTAACGGTTTATTTACAAACATTTATATTTGCAGAAAATGTTTTATATTGCAAACTTGCAGACATAAAAAAGGAATTTTTTTGGGTGATAATTTTTTTTTGGTCTTTCATTATCAGGCCAGTCTTCTTAGATTACTGGTATACATTTTGTACAGTACAGAGGTTTTTACCAATAATTTTTTGCTTTGTCTTTAATTACATTGTATCAATGCTAGGTTTTACAGGTAGAAATTAACTTTAAACTGATAAAAATGTTTTGAGTTAAACGAATGCACGCAATTTCTTTAGTAGTAAAAACGCAAGGAATATTGCACGCATAAATGCATTGTCCAGAAATTATTTAAATGTTATTCACATAGCACAGTTTTTTTAGCGTCATTTAAAGTTGTTAATATTACATATTTTTATGTTGCTTCTATAGTTGATCTTTTTGAACCAACTTTGAAGAACAAAAATATACTGTATTCAAAACACGTAGTTAAATATTAATGTATCAGATAATTTAAAAAAATGCAAGACCTCAAGCATTATCAAGTTTGATGAGTTACACACTAAAGTTATTTTTTTAAATAATACACAGACGGATATGCAGTAAACTTGATAATGATATAAGTTAAACGTGGGCATTAGAAAGGCATTGTTCACTGTTAATGTACTGGCTTAGATGCGTTGAGATTAATAAAGATGTGTGCGCTTACTTTGTGGATTACGAGAACGCATTCGACAGAGTATGACACGAATTGCTCATAAAGATTCTGAGAAATATGAATTAGTGTTTAATTAAATGATAAATGACGAATACGCACGGTGTGGTGGATGGGAGGTTTAGTGTTTGTTGCGTCAGTTATATGTTTAAAGCAAATGCAGAACATTTTTAAAAAAATATGGCAATGTTTATACTTTTGCGTGATCTGATTTTTTAGTATGTAGTATGCTATTGCACTGAATTATTACTACAATCATCATTATTCTTAACTGATTATTTTCTTTAATAACTCATGATCTGTAGTCTTTGGGATTTATACATTTTCAAAAAACTTTTTAAAGAAATGTACACATATGATCACTATTTGAAATAAAATACAAGCAGAAAAACTGTTTTTAAAGTGGGCAGGCAAAACATTAGTTTAATGAATTTGTTTTGCAAATTTATCTTTGACTTTTTTTTATTTTAGCGTTTTGGCTGCAGGTGGGTAAACATTATAGGGGCAACAAAACATCAAATTGAGCTGTGTTTTTTTTATTTTCTAGGAATTTTTGCTAATTACTTGTTTTTGCTTTTATTTAGTTGCGCATTGTAATCCTCGTACTTGATCAGCAGATGCGGTGAAATTTTTTATTACTTCATACATCTTTGGCGAAGGGATTCTGTAAATAAAATCTTGACTGCAAAGTTGAAGTTCTTGGTAAATTTGCGTTATAGTAGCAAAAAAACAAAATGTGTTAAATAATTAGGTGGATTTACTGAATGCCTTTTTAAAATATTTTTTTGCCACAATTCATCCACTTTTGGAGGTAAGCCTTTTCTTCCCATCTCTTCTGTGCTTTTTGTATGTTTTTTTTTTAGTTTTTTTTAAGCACCAAGACATTAGTTTTATTGGCTATTTTTTTTATGCTATCTAGCAACATGTTCTGCCTGTTATTTTAGTTTGGCTATAGGTTCGATGATCGGTCACATTTTTTTAAGTTATTTTGTTTTTTGTCTTTTGAAGTAAAATGACTTCTAATATTGCTCTTTATTTTGCTTTTGGTAGTTCTGAGTTTATTTGCTTTTCTTTGTGACAGTAATTTTTTCTAGGCCGTAGGTAGCAACAGGGAGAACATAAGTATCTTAAACTTTTTTGAATTATTTGCCGAGTTTGATATTGTGGTCTAGACATATTTGTCTACAAGTTAGTTTTAATTTATGCTCAGTTTGAAAGCCTGATGTACGTTATTTAGTTGTAGCAATTCTCTCAGCTTTTTGACATTTCTAGAAACAAAAACAATGTTATTAACATTTGATGATATTCAACAGAGTATGACACGACTTGCTCATAAAAATTCTGAGAGAAAAACAAATAGACTATCGAAATATGAAGTTTGTAGAAAACATGCTATAAACAATTAGTTAATAAAGTTGAGAACAAGCAATTATAATACATAAAAATCAAACGGGAACTAAGACAAAGGTACATTCTCACCTGACTACTTGCGACCTATTGGGTCTTTGCTTGAGAGAAAAGTTATATTTGTCAATTTTACAGATTATATTAGTAATTGTGTGCAGGTTCATTTTATGGAGAAGCGCGTGGGAACTATAGCTAGTCACTAATGCGAGAGGGAGAACAAAATAGACCGTACTAACCCGAGCGCAGCGGGCGGTTTAATTTAGCGACAAACGATCGGTTGGCAACATTACAATAAGAATTAGTGTTTAATTAACTAATTAATGACGCATACGCACGGTGTGGTGGATGGGAGGTTTAGTGTTTGTTGCGTCAGTTATATGTTTCAAGCAAGTGCAAGTTTATTTACCAGATCATTTTTATTAATATTTTGATAATAAAGTTAAAATAATGTTTGTACTTCTGCGTAATCTGGTTTTTTATTATGTAGTATGCTATTACACTGAATTATCACTACATAATAACGATCATCACCATTCCTAACTGATTATTGTCCTTAGTAACCCATGATTTGTTGTTTTTGGGATTTATGTATTTTCAAAATAATTATCAAAAAAATGTACACATATGATATCACTTTTTGATCTAAAATACAAGCAAAAAAACTTTTTTAAAGTGGGCAGGCAAAAAACTAGTTTAATGGTTTTATTTTGCAAATTTATCTATGATTTTTATTTTATTTTAGCGTTTTGGCTGCAGCTGGGTAGGTAAATATTATAGGGGCAACAAAACATCAAATTAAGCGGTGTTATAAATTTTGTAACTTTATGACATTGTTAACGTTTTATATATATATATTTATATATTGATTATTATTGTTTTGTTTATTTTTGTTATTATTTGTGATTATTTAGTGATAACATTATCTTATATTTTATATTTTAGGTCTATTCTATTGTGATACATGATAAATTTACAAATATAGACAATCTATAAGACAACACAAATAATGCGAATATGTACAAAAACAAGGAAATATATTTTATTGCACTACACTATACATCTATCTCAATGGAAACATCCGCTATTGGCAACACAATTTTAAAAAGACGAAGTAGTTAAAGTTTTATAAATAAATTATTTTTAATAATTTTTTTGTTATTATTGAGTGAAATATGTGGCAAAAATAATATCTAATTTAAAAGAGGTTGTAATAAGTACTGTAATCATACAATATTTTTAATTTACGTTAGTAAAGTATTATAATTTTTGAAAGGATAGTATGGTCTAAAATATGCATTTCTATCTTCTTGTGGTGGTACGTCTTGCGTCTTTGCACTATGGGTTCTCTAGTAGTAGTAGTAAGGATTATTTTAAATTTTTAGGAACTTTTGCTAATTACTTGTCTTAAATTTTTATTTGGTTAGCTTGCGCTTGTCGAAGCTGTGTATTGTAAGCTCTCGGTCAGCAGATGTGGTGGAGTTTTTTCGACATCTTTGGCAAAGGGATTTATATGAATTCTTATTTTATCTATCTTGCTTGAAGCTACAGTGTTCAGTTATAAGTCTTGTAAGTTCTTTGCGATTTTGTTTGGTTTATCTGCACAACAAGTTTTGTTAAGAATAGCTTTGTGTGTTTTATTCTCTGACAGTTTTTCTACAGGTTGCTGTCTTTTTGTTTAAGTTTATTACAAATTATTTGTTTTTGATCTTGTTTGGGATTCCAAAAACAGGTTTAGACTAGTGAACGCCTGGATTGTGGATTTATATAATGATATAATATGATAGGATTGTTATAAACATTTTGACATAAAGGTCTTTAAGTTTTCCGTTGACGTATGCGTATTTTATAACCTTTCTAGCCATTTTTGTATAATATTTAACCTGATTGATTTTTTGAGTTTTTGCTTCACTTTGGCTTGACAGTGATGCATTTTGCATGGAATAACTTGTTGTTGTATTGTGTTGCATTATCTGTCGGCTTTGAGGACAGTGGTGTTTTTCCATCCCGGTTTTATCTGGGTGGATTAATTTTTTTTTGTTTTCTTTACTTCCTCTTACCGCGACACATATTCTGTTATTTTAATAATAAGTTTGCTAAACATATAGCTCAGTAGATTCCACTTACCATTTAGCCAGTGACTGCGTACACGTAGGCGCATTCACCGAGTTTGTTTTTAGGGTAACCAGAGATTTATCTGATAGATTTGTTTTGAAATTTTTGTTTTTTATATTTGAGATACTAACATTTATTTCTCTGTCTTCTCACCGGCAAAATAGGGACGTTTACAATTGATTGTTAAGGTTACCAAAGAAATATAGCCTCGAAGGTGAATTGTATACGAACGAGTGGCGCGCACTAAACATAATACAGGTAATTACCCGTGGCCCGCTGACTGGACTACGCAGCCGATGGATTGAGGTGTATTAATTTTGACATTTTGTTTAAGAAGAAGTCTAGGTCAAAGTGGAGTGTTGTTAAGTTTTTATCCTCTATTCTGGGTTTTCACGCACGGCACGTGTGATCCTTGCTTCACGAGTAAATAAAATATTGATTTCAAAATTGAAGTTCTTGGTAGCTTTGCGTAATAGTGACAAACAACAAAATGTGTTTAATAATTAGGTAGATTTACTAAGTACATTTTTTTAATTATATTTTTTGCTCCTTATAATCCACTTTTAGACGTAAGCTTCTCCCAGACTTGTCTATGCTTTTTTGTTTTGCGCTACCTGCATTTAGACATTAGTGTTATTGGCTATTTCTCTTTGTGTTTCCTAGCTTGATGATATTTGTCATTTTTTGTTAAATTATTTTGTTTTGGATATTTTAATGTAAAGTAACTTCTAATATTGCTCTTTCGTTTGCTCTCTGGGTAGTTCTAAGTATATTAAAGTTGAGCCTTTTCCTTGACTAATTTGGTCAACCAATTTATTTCCGAATAAATTTAAGATGCTTTTTTTAATATTGAAATTATATTATTCATGAAAACGGTAGTTCGAATCTTATTCTGCCGTAATTTGTTTAAAATTTTAATAGTTTTAGCAATAAACAAATGTACAAACTTTAATTAATTATCTCTCTTATTTAATTTTTTTATTATGCTGAAAAAAAAATTAAATTAAAAATCATATCGCCTCATTTCATAATCTTTATATTTCATAAAACGTTGGCTTGCTTAAACCAGGTTGGTAAAGTATAAAACTGACAATTTTGTTTTTTATTTGTTCTTAAGGTTATATTTTTTATGATTTAGAACCTATTGTATTATTATTTATTTAGTGAATTAGGATTAACTCAAATAGATTATTATTATTTGTTTCCTTGCTATTTTAGTTATTTGTATATGTAATACAAAACAATATCTAATATTTTGTATTACTTCCAGGTCTCTACAGGTGTGATAAATGTGATAAAGCTTACAAACAAAGATATTCTTTGACAAAACACAAAAATATTGAATGTGGGAAACAGCCAGGATTTATATGCCATTATGAAGGTTGCGATTATAGAGGTTACAGAAGTTACAATTTTAAAAATCACTTGATAACTATGCACAATATCACATTGGAACCATCTTCTGTTGGCGAGTTAATAATCCATAAGTGCAAATTATGCACATATCAAACTTCAAGGAAACACGATTTGCAGCGTCACTATACATGCATCCATCATTTCACAAAAAGTGAAGCTGCTGAAGTTTTTAAAATGTCCTAGTATTTAATTCATTATATGTATTTTGTTAATATTGGGAATAATTACCTAGCACTTTGTATTAATATTTTAATTAAGGATGTATTTCTTAACATTGTTATCGTAAAAATTGTAATTTGTAATTATATTTTCGTTATAGTTAGAAATAAATACTTGCACATTATATTTAAAATCGGGAAAGGGTGTATTTTTAAATATTGTTATTAATTGTAGAAATTTAAGGTAGCATTGTATTTTATCTTTTATTTTTTATTTAACATGTATTTTGGTTTATAAATAGACAATAATTCATTGATGTTTTGAAATAAATTTTAGGATTATCAAAGTTGAATGACATTTTTACTGTTTAAAACTAAGGATTGCTTCAAGAACTGAATCAAGAATTGATACAGTGGCAGTACTACGATATGCACAACTTACTTTTGATCTAGATAAATTTAATGCACTTTAATCTATAATTTCCATTCAATAAACATATTTCCTTGTCCTCATCATCAGTTTTTTGCTTTTTTTATATGCCTTATGTGCTCTATAAATATATCAAATGTTGCTCCGTTTTATGCGGAATATTAACAACCTGCATACGAAAAAGGAAAAGGATTTACTTTAGGAATTTAAAATGGTATGTAAGTAACAAATTACTGCTATTGTTTGTTTTACTTAATTATGACTATTTCTAGATTTGCATAATTTTAAGCTTGGAAAGAAGTTCTTGTCAATCATTTTTCAGTTTGAAAATTGGCGATGAATGGAGAGGTTAAATACAAACACAACGAAAATTAATTAGAGTTTTAGTTTACATGAAATTATCACATGAAGGATATCTACCACCAGAATATTAAAATTTTAAAATCTAAAAGTTTGAAGTTATTATAAGACTATTAGAAAAGTCTTTAAAATGATAGTTAAAAAATTATTATAATTTTGAGCAAAGAAGTTGTCACTAAAGAAATAAAACAATTATTTTTTAGTTTTTTTTTTAATAAAAATATTGAGTTTTTTTTGTTTTTTTAGTGACATAAGTTTTAATTCATATTAGTTTTAACCAATTGAATAAGTGGGTGTATGTGGTAAAAGTTACAAACACAGACATTAATTTTTGTTTTAAGTGGAAGACTTGCAAGTGAGTCACCTTTATGGGCGCCTACCGACTAAACTGTCTCCAATTTGCCAGTTATATAGTGGTTGTGGTGAACACTACAACTATGTCAAACTAACGGACAATAGTCTGTTTTTAATTTTTTAGGCTAAAATATGCATAGAAGATAAATATATCTTTTTGAAATCAACTATGCGGAGGAAAAGTTGATTTTAGACTAACAAATTTTCTGGTTTCCTATTGCTTATGTGTACGATTAATCTTTGAAAGGGAATTTGCCTTTGAGAAGCCGATGCTTTGGGTTGAGCTTTTGCAGAAGGTTGGTTTGTCTTTAGCTTGAGTTAAACTAGGCAGCATTTATAGCTTGCGTTGTACGGACTATTGCACGCGGCGCATGTTGCTACATACCCTGACTTTTTCGTGTGTTTGCAGGTGGAGCTGGGATGGGCTCCGGCGTATTTGACACAGACGGGGGGAATTGCATTTTGATGCCGTGTGGCGATAATGCTTATAACGTTGGTATTGCACAATATTCCTTATCTTGTGCTTGTATTTTATGTTAATTGTGAGTTCACACAGTTTAGTGAGAGACAAGATCTTTCGACTGGTTGCGTTCTGAGGCAACTGAATATAAAACATTGGAAAGAGTTTCCCATTTCTTCTCATACGTCGAGCGTACGTTTTGGTACGTTCTGGATGACGTATTTTAGCTTTTTTTTATGGATGCATGCGGATGTTGTTGACCATGTTTATGGCGCGGTTGATGATTACATTCATGTACTTGAATGTCACCGATAACCTTTGGAATACGGATTTCTTATTGTGTGTCAGCACTCTCTGTGGATGCTAATTGTGTTTTGTTAAACTGCCTAAGGAGCTGTTGGCTGCATCAAAGTTGGTCGCCTTGGCCGGCCGGGTGGACCCTTTGGCGTTGCTGGCTGATGGTCTTTAATATACAAGTAGATTCCAGATACATTTTTTTAAATTATTATTTTTTTGTTCAATAATAAATACTGTTTCAGATCAATGATTACTTATTTATATTTCATTTATTATTAACTCGTAATAAAATTGTTTGCTTTTGAGAGCCAATGTCTGACAACAAAAGACCAAACAACAAATATTAATACATAGAGTTAAACAATGTTTATGTTTTATGTTTTTTTGTTTATATTGAATGTTGGGGTTTTACTGTAGAGGTAGCATTTTTTACCTAAGCCGGTTACACCAAACGTTACAGACAGGAGGCGGGTCGCGGTGATTGGTTCTTACAAGGGGCTTTCACTCATGGCTGGACGTGTCACATCCCGGGCAACTGTATTGACTCTCAGGGTAAGGGTAGTCAAATATGCAGGAAGACCAGGGAGGCAGGTAACACTTCTGATGCTGGGCAGTAATAGAATTAATATTGTTACAAGGTTGAACATAGTATAGATCAGCGAGGTTTGTGCACAGGCAGTCATAGGCAAAGTTATATCAACGGTATTGGCTAAAAGACTACGGCAATGAAGGAAACGGAAAACTGCTTTGCTATATTTACCTAAGGTAAATATTGTAGGAACAAACAGAAGCTACGGCTCTTAGTAACGGACGGAGGGTGCTAAGAATCTCCCGGAAAAGTTTTTTATTTTTGAATTTTAAATCTATCCAGCATTTATTTTCTAAAAGATTTTTTAAATTTTTGTTGGGAATAGGTATAACAATTAAATAAATAGTCCATATTTAAAATTATTGTATGAATTCAAAACTCTTGAGCTTAATTTTGATGAGGACCGTAATTTGTTAACCTGTGATACATTAAACAATCTTGTTCAATTTTAGTAGATCCTATATGTAATTAATTACCAATTCTTGGTCACATTTGTTTTATATTTTATTAATTGTTTTTAATACTTTTAGGTGCTGGCTACCAATGTGATAAATGTGGCAGATCTTACAAACA